>CM077347.1:87747171-88347171 GCA_039655645.1 Ammopiptanthus mongolicus
CTAATTTATTCGCATTCTCCTACAGGTAAGATTTGTTAGTGCCATAAAGTAAAATTGCAAAAGAAAAGAAAGCTAGAAAACATGAGTCACAAGAGTTCTTACTTGGAAGGTCCCATGGATCATATTTGTAAATATCCACTTGCTTAATCAGCTCAATGGGAAGCGATTTCTGCTGAATTTTTCTCTTGAGATAAAAATCAACAAGCTCCTCATCTGTGGGGTGAAACCTAAAACCTGGCAACATCACATCATCAATCTTATCCATGTCATTCCTTTCCTCCATGCTTTCTTTCACTCTCCTTTTTCTCTCCCTGACTTTCTTGTCCAAGAACCAAATGCAAAGATAGAGAGAGACTCCAAGATGTCAATACTTGCTCTTGTATCTGTAAGAAAGCTAGCCATGTAAGTACTAATAATTAAATATGTGATATTACTATACACGGTATCATATTTTCACACATGCATATTGTAGTTTGCAAATTCTGTAAAACTAAACAAAACCCATTATTAATATGCTGTTCTCAAATATAATGAACAAAGTTTCAAGTTCTACTACCTTACTAAGTGTGTGCAAATTTGCTTAGTCCAAGGTCATACATATATATATATGCCTCCCAAGAAGGTGTCTGCTTCCGAAGCTTCTGCCACCCTTTCAGGATGTCTCTAATGGAGAGAGTGTAATTTGGACGAAAATAACGATGACCTTGGTAGTAACAAGTGTGTGGTTATAAGAAGCTACTTAGTGAACAGCTACCAAGGAAGATGTCACTCTAGTCAAGGAGACTAAACCCATTTCAATGAATCTCTCTCACTTCCAAACTTAGCCTAATATATTTGTTATGTGAAAGACCAAAATAAGGATCAGATAAGACTACAGAATTAGTAGTCTTCTGGGGTATTTATATAGTTGTTATTATACCCATTTTCACACTTGCTGATGCTCATAAACCTCACATTTTATCTTCAACAAATCAAAGACAAGGACAAAATGACAAGGCAAGCTTCCAACGTAATTATTCTTTCATTTTCTGTAATTAAATAATTCATATTTTGAATTATTCTTTGTAAGTTATAGGATGGACCCAATTCTCAATATAATACTATTAATGTTGTAGTCAATCTGATTGATTCTCTCCCTCATTCTTCTGAGGGACCCTTTGGGCAATTTTATCGCTTTTTTCCTGCTAAATCCTGGATCCAAAAATCCTTTTTATATATTCCATTCTTTTCATATATTCTGTCGCTCATGTTATATCATTATAAGAAATTTGTCTTTCAGTGACAGACTAAATCTATCACTATATATTTAAAATTCATAGATATATATAAAGTTTACATTCACCTACGGTCGATCCATTTGTCAATTATGAGTGACGAATATCAATGGTAATTGATTATTATTATAGGTTTTACCTACGGTCCACATACCTTTAGCTACAGTTACATTTAACCATCAATAGGTTTTACCTATGCTCCACCTACCTTTACCTATGGTTTGACCAGTACTAATATCTATACCTACAGTTTTAACGACTGTCACTGAAAATATCCGTAAGTATATATATGGAAAATTTCTTATAGTGTGTGACAAATAAGAACAAGTGACCTGTCATGAGTCTAGGTATTTATAAAATTTAGTCTTAAAATATTTCCTCCAATAAATAATTAAAAAATAGTCTCAAAATAGGAAGATTTTATGGTACCCTTTGAGTACCATACCCTTGTCTATGTGACACAATCAGATGGTGAGAACTTAACCCCATGTAAAATTGATATGACAATTAATTGAGATGACACATTCTGATTGATCATAGGATATTCAAACCTTTTACTTTCTAAAGGTACCATAGCAACGCACCTTAAAATATTTCCTCCAATAAATTATTAACTCGGATAATGAGTGCATTCCCACTTAAACATTGAACCTGCTTGGAAAGAGAGTGTTTGAGTAAACAACCCACTCATAGTAAACACCCATTCGACCCTCAAAAACGACATAACCAGGGGCTAAAGAAACCCGGCAACCCACTTCTAGACTAGTTAAAGGATTTTTTTTTTTATTTTCTAAAGGCTTTTCAACATGGAAGAAACAAGTCCAAATATGTTTATGTGTAGTATCGGTAGCCCTGACACTACTATCTATTGGGGTCAGGACCGACCCAAAGTCAAAACAAGTGAGACCCTTATTTTAGGCCTCTCAAAAAAATAATTTGTTTTTAAAAAAAAGTCAACTTTGTATCTTTTTATATTATCTTTTTGATATATTTGGTATATCAACAAACATATGCTAATCCATTTGGTTGAAAGCTCACCATTAGCTACAAGGTCCACGGATCAACTTCTCGTTGCATACAAAATAAATTTTTTTGTATGAGAAAATTATTGAGTTAATTTGTTATTAGTTTTAAAAAAGCTTCATCACAAAGTTTGTTTTAGGCTTTAATAGGTATTGAACCGGTCTTGATTGAGGTATTCAAGTGTGAAACACGCGTGCAACACTCATATATATGACACCACTACAAATGGTTTGCAATCGAGGCGAATGATTTGGTGGATTTATACATGGGTAGATGGCTCTACGTTATAGTTATACAATTATGTTGCATGTAAGTACTTCCTTTATTTGAAATCAGTTTTATAATTAATCAGTATCAATCTTTTATAATTAACATATTTATTTCAATATCATATAGGCATCTGCATCGCCTAAGTGTCTCAAATGGCACGAACCTATTGTATGGATACTTGGACCCTAGCACAACTCTGGGTAAGGTTATGAATGCGGAAGTGAAGACATACATCATACAAACGATTCGTAACAGCCAAAAGGAGTGTTATCTATCCTCATACCTTGGCAATGAGCATTAGCACTTACTGATCCTTTGTCCTCGCCGGAACGAAAGTCGCTTATTTCTTGTGTTAATTGCATCAGGACCCACTTGTAGCTCTCAATGATGTAGTTGATACATATGCAATCTTTCACTTTTAATTTGTAATATTACATTTGCTTTGTGATATCTATGTATTAATATTTGATGTATCAATATTTGTTTATCACAGAGCTATGCAGCGTGTAATAGTTTGGACGGTAAAAGTAAGGCCAAAAGACAAAAGCCTGAATGGATTTGCCCCCGTGTAAGAACCTGGATTTGCCCCCGTGTAAGTAGTCATAACCTGGGACATATGTTCACTATTGTCTCCGTGAGTATTACTGATCGATGGACAGAGGTAATTAATAGAATTTTTAAGTACAAGAGTTAGTTAAATTATGTTTGTTTTACTTGATGAGCAAATGTTTAATTTATCTTATGTTATTTGAACTTATTGACTTTCAACAATCCGACTCTGTTCTCTGAAGATGAAATTCAGGACATCAAGGAGCGTTGGGCAAGCTTCTTTATTGACTATAGTAAAGATCATTTATAGCTTAGATGTATTTAGTTTGACATTCATATAGGTCTTTTGTTCATATAGCTGTCTTTATTTTGTTAGTCAATATCTATGTAGGCTTCTGTAGAAATCAAGCACTCTGCTCCATTTTTAGTGTTTTTGGAGTTTTATATATATGTTGTGATGATGATTCTGTTTACTGCCAAAAGATTGCTTGTAATATGGTTGAGTTTTGTATATATTTGTGATGATGTATATATTGTTGAATTTGATTTGGATATAAAACTGAATGAAAACTGGGAAGGGAAGAAAGGAAAGAAATAATTATAAAAATAAAAAACATTTTCTATATCGGTTAAAAGACACACCCGATGTAGAAAGTCGATCTCTTTCTACAATGGTTAATGTCACAATGTTGTAAAAAAAATCACTTTCTACAACGGTTGTCATCAGTTGTGACCTCAACCTTTGTAAAAAAGTGATGTAGAGAGTGACATTCTGGATGTAGAACACGACCTTTTTACATTTAGTAGAAAGCGTCCACTTTCTATAACGCTTCTTTCTACACCGGATGTCCAACCGATGTAAAAAGTCAAAATCAACCGTGGTAGAAAATGCTTCCTGCACTAGTGTATGCTATCTTATTATGGGTCGTTGGTTGGATGATCCCAGTATTGGGTAACGAATTTTTCTTGATGTTGTGTTCAAAATGGTGAGAAAGATGGGGCATACAAATATTTTGAATGGCGGAGTAAGTTGATGGTGAGAATGATTTACTGATTATATATGAGGCAAAGGAGAAAGATAATATCGATATAGAGCTCCTTAAATTCAAGAAGAAGATGGATGAAGATCTTAATCATTATTTGCATTGTGTTATTGGGATTGAATTTTGGGTTTATGTTCATGCTATGGAAACTAGGCCAATCTGATGGACATTATATATTTGAGATAAAGTAATGTAGAATGTTAAGGATGGATGTACTACAATCCATGAGTTAGTAAAATGCAATAACATGTTTAAAGAAAACCAATTACTCATCTAAGTGAAGAAAAATATAAGCAAAACTAATTCTACCCAATCTGCATTCTGCACACTCTTAAACAATATGAACAAAAACGAAATAAGATAGCTAAACAAACTTTGATAACTATGAAAACTTCGATACTGTGTTGATAATTATTGATGGCTTGTCCGTCGGTAAAGCCATTGGTAATTTCATAGGTATATTTTCACGTAAATTGACGTCAAACTTATCGACGATCTTTCCGACGAATATGCCCACAGTTTGACAACTTACTAATTAATGGCTTAATACATTGGTAGTTCTCATATTATCGATGGATTTTAAGCTATATCGATAATAAGACGTCGATAAATGAGTAATTTCTTGTTGCGACTACTCACCAGATCTCGACTCAAATCAAGAAACAAACCAAAAAATTAACATAGGATTTTTCGATGCCAATAGGTTTTCACAATTTTTCACATTTAGCACATTTGGTCAGGTATTTATTCAAACTTTCGAACGTTTTTTATATGGATTTAATTGGTAAACATCGTTAGTGTAAAAAATTTTTACACTGACATCATAAATTGTTGCATCATTAAAAATGTTTGACTTTTATCATAACTATCTTAAAAGTGACATATAATATGATTTGTGATTGATTGTCAATGTAAAAAACTTGACACTCACAGTGTAACAAAATTAAACTCGTGATACTCCACCAACATAATTCCTCAAAAAAACTCAAATGCCGATTAAAATAATCCTTGATAAGGATTAAAATATCCTTAAAATTTATTATAAAACTAATTTAGCCAGTATTTGAGATTTTTGACTACCAAATTGAGATTTTTTATTTTTCAGGAACCAAATGCATATGTCTCCGTGCTTATTTTTTTTAAGGATCAATTTGGGTTTTGATTCATTCCTAAATTTTTTATTCTAACCCTATTGGCTTAATTGATACTCCCTTCGATCAATATTATAAGCAAAAAAGTCCCATAAATTTTGGTGAAATATATAAGTAAATTTTAACTACTTTTATCCTATTTAATGACATTGTTCCTAAAATATCCTTTATTTAATATCAATTTTATTTTTCAATATTTCAATATGAGATGTATTTAATAATAATTAAAATTTTTTATGAAAGATATTTTAAGTAATACATTTAATTTTTTAATAATATTAAATGAAATTAATCATCTTTTTCAATATATATGTTTTATTTAAGTTATGCGTATAATAATGATGGAAGGAGTAAGTTACTACCGTGAATTCAACCCTTATCCGTAACAAGAGTCGTTGTAAAGCAAATTTGACAGCGTCATAAAGCAGTCTATTTTGTAACCCATGAAAAAAAAAGCAGTCTATTTTTAATTACCGTCTAAAATTAAGTTTCAATCAGAGTTACCATCATCTCTTGCGTTCAAATAACCCAATCTTTAAACCAAAATAAATATTTCCTGATTAGATTGAGGAAAGAAAAACATGGAAACAGATGGCAAATTTCCAATCAGCTTCTAGAATTTTGAAAAAATTAAGAAATACACCTTTATGATTTTTCGTCTTTAACCAACTATTCTCATAATCATTACACAGTTTCCCATGTTTTTACTTTTTTGATTTCTTAAGTGGATAATATATTTACATATAACTTATTTTTATTTTTTATAATTTAAGTATCTTATCTCTTCAATTTAGCATCTTTAAAAATTTTACTAAACGGGTCTCACAAATAACCTCACATGACTACATTTAATCAACAAAGGTCTTGTTAATCAGTGTCCTAAGAATATTGATAGGAATAAAAAAAAAAAATAGAAGTTTTGCATTGGGAACTATAACTTTTTAAACTTTCAAAATATTGGATACACCCATTTCAAAGTAAATTTTCTATATTTGATTCTTTAATCAATATTCTTGGGGCACTAGTTAACATTTGTCTTTTACTAAATGTCCCAACCTATATGCTTTTAAATTATAAAAATAGCCCTCTTTTATTTTGAAGCACCCGGTCACAAAATTGGATGCTTGATAAGAATCTTATCCAAATGATCGGTTCTTAATAAGAAAGATGCTTAACCCTCCAACACTATCACAACTAATAAATCCTCCTCAACAATTATTTTCTCCATGATTTGCTTATAAAAAAAAATCTGCTCCATGATTTAAATTTTATTTGACTGTAAGGTGTATTCATATCTAAATCGATCCAAAAGAAAATCATAAATCGATCCAAAAAAATCGAAAATCGTATAAAATCGATGTCTATTGGATTTTTTTGGATCTTGTTTTGTGAAAATTGATTGGATCAGATCAGATTTTAGATTCCTTTTTTTAAATCGAACCAAACAAAACCGCATATATAAAATTTAATATATGTTTATTCTATTTTTTGCATTATTGATTTTTTATTTGTTGGCTTTTTTTCCTAATAATACTTACTAGTTTGATTTGACGTAATTTTATACTATTTTTAATGTTCCAAATATAAAAAAAGATGTATTGAAACTAGATGATAATGATATTTATTTATTTATTTATTTATTTTAGACATTTTTTATAAAATATTATTACATGAATGTATCAACAAGTATATATAGGTTCAAGGTTTTGTTCAATTTAGCTTGTAATTTTGATTCTTTGATGTAATATAAATATATAATATGTCAATAAAAATCGAATCAACCGATCCGATCCAAATCTCATTTAATCGGATTGGATCATATCGGATTTTTTAAGGAAAAAATCCAAAGTGAATTGAACCGCATGTTATTTTAATCTTTGTATTAAACACCCACTCAAGCATTATTTATATAGTTAGTGATTGTTTAAGTGCTAAATGGTAAAATGTACTATATATTTCATTTCTTGTACCCTTAAAATATATATAAAATTTATATATTTCGTTTAATGATACTTAATAAATCAATAAAAGAATATAAAATAGACTATATTAAGACTTTAATTTGCATCTAGTATGAGTGTAAACCTTTTTTTTTATATTATCACACCAGTAGACTTGTATCCGTGCAACCTAGCTCATTTTAAAATAATTGAATTGAATATATATTTTCTTGCAATAAGTATATATTTATAAATACAGTATAAAAGAAATTGAGTTGTATGCAAAAAGATGATTTTATCATTTAGAAAAAATTAAAAACATATATTTTTATTTTTAAACGAGTAAATAGTTAATTTAGTTTTCTAATAATATATTTTTTTTGAAGCAATTTTCTAATAATATATTAAAAAGTAAAAATTTCACCCTTTAAGTGTGTAGCCATATATATATTTGAAGAATTTTGGTGACGTAGTTTTCTTGAGGCTCCCCTAATGAGACTGACTGGATGGCTGGTTTAATTATTGTTGAATTCTCCCGTACCAGAAAAATTAAAGGATAAAAATTTATCATATTTATATGGTTCAATTAGATAATAAGAACTATTTGAAATAATCCTCTAACTTCATTTATTTAATTAAGATGACATATTTTGATTGAGCAGGATAACTTTTATCATTTTTTAAGTATTAAATACAGAGATATATAATCACCAATCATAACATAAATAATTTTTAAAATAATTAGAATAAGTCAATTTTTTTATTAATATGATAATGTTTTTATTAGATGCATGTATGGAAGTATATTTTAAACTATCTGTGTATATAAATTAAACTCCAACAAGAATTGGGAGCAATACATCATATATAGAAGAACAGGAATTCAATTGGGTAGCCCATCTTATTTCTTGGATAGAGTTAACCTGTTAAAATTGTTAATGATATGGACGGAATCTTGGAAACAACTGTTGTATTCACATTTCATCATGAAAAATCATTAATTAATTCTAAAACATAACGAGACACAAAATTTATAAGTAATTATCAGTGTTATGACATGACCATGATAATATATATTCGAATATTCTTGGTTTAAACACTATCTAGTATCTATCTTCCGACTTTTTTAAAAATAAAGATAAAGATTAAAACACTATCTTTCTTTCACACGAAATTAATAGCTCCCGAAAATTTGTATATATGCAGTGTTATTTTCTTCTTCATTTCTTTTTCAACTGGTTCATAGATCATTGCTGTGTCAGGTTTTCATTCAATCATTCGCCAACACATTTAATTGACAAATTTAAACGTTGTGGTTAGTTTAATATATTACATAAATATATATTACCACTTACGTGCCAACTCAGCAACCATTGCCTTCTATAGTTCTATACCTAATTTCACGCATAACTAATTTAACATCCTTAACAAATGATCTTATTGATGCACTTTTTTTCCGGTGGATATACAATTTAATAAGAATTTAATTTGTGATCTACAGTTGGTATAAAGTTTTTAGTATTTACCCTATCCCTTAATTATGCATTATCATATGTTTAACTTTTGATATCATTATGGATTTAATTTATAAATTTTTTTTATTCTATCAATCATAAAATATGTCGTTAGTAAAAATGTTTGACTTTTATCCTAACTATCGTAATAGTTATTCATACCATGAATTTTAATTGATTGACAATATAAAAAACTTTACATTATCAGCACATAGCAATTAAACTCTACAAATATATGCTCTCATACTATTAATTTTTTTCAGATGTATAAATAGTATAATATATGTGAGAAAGGACCAATTTATATCCGATATTCTTATGTCACTCAATAACTTTTTATGCGGTATATTTTTTATCAATCCAACTATTAAATTATAATTATCTATTATCTACATAGCTTGTTTCAAATTTTAGAATATTTAAGCATCACTAAAAATATAATCAAATAGCTTTATTTTATTTATTTTTTTGACAAGGAAAGACTTCATTCATTTAAATTGATAGAGTACATCGGTGACAATACAGATCCAAAATTGCTAAAAATCAAAAAGGATGAAACTGCGAACAAACTCACAACACCCAGGTTAAAAGCATGATACAGCAAAGTCAAATTGCCTACAAAAGTGACACCATCAAAGTCACCGGCATACCCATGCTTCCGGATCTGTAGCATTGAGACCCAAGTCTTAATCAAATCTGTGATGGATCGAAACAGATCTGTCAATCTGGAACAAACGAACATCGCCCCAAGACAAGAATCAAACAGTACCGCACCAAGAAGAAAAACCAAACAAAGCCACACCAAGACTACGAAAAACAAGGAAAAAACACAAAAAGATCCCGATATGTGGAAAACCCACACAAAAGAACCAGATCTATATGGAAAACCCACTTATGGAAAGAAAAGAAAAGAAAAAACGAAGTAAATGGGTGATTTTGGATGGCCCAAAACCACCCCTGCCGCCGTATGTGAGAATGTGAGGGAGACTAAAGAAAGAGAGGAGATTTTTTTAGTTCAGAGACTATAGTTAAAAAAAAAAGTTGATATCCTTATTTATATATTTTAAAAATGTATATTACATTAATATTCTTGACATATGCCAATGAAATACTGAACACTTTTTTTTACTAATGTGAAGTTATATATATATAATACCAACATGTGATTGGCTCGAGTGGTAAGAGACTTGGACACCTTAAGTAAGTGATCAGGTGTTCCAATTCTGACTCTTGCGTATGAAGAAAACTTGGTTAGGAGAGTGAACTCATCTTGTGTACCCAACAGGTTCCCCGACAGAGATTAGTCACTGCTAACAATGATGGATACTCCGTACCTATAACATGGTTACCAATATATATATATAAAATTTATGTGATAGGGTTTTTCAATCCAATAGCTAATTTTGACGAAACTTATCTAATAAAAAGTTATCCATGGATATAAGAGCGTCTTTGACTTACATTGATGTAAGCGAAACCCCATATTATATAATATAATATAGTCATAATAATAAAATAATAATAGTGAGTGAGATAAACAAATGGTAATCGTTAGATAAAATACACGTCAAATTAGAACATAAAATCATGTTATATTTTAAAAGTAGTCATTTGATCTTTAAGTAATATTTAATTTTGACCATTCATATAAGATTAAACAGTTAAAATGTGTGTGTGTGTGTGTGTACATGTATTGCTTAAAACTAACCCTTTGAACACTATCCACTATAAGAAATTTCGTTATTACAGACGACCAAAAGATTAAAGGTAATTTGACAATTACCAACGACTTTAACCGTCGTTAAAGCTCCCAAATAATTATGGCAAAGGCTACAATCCTTCATCAAGTAAGTTGATGATCAATCCTCCATTACTTTTGACTGGTTAAATCCAGTCATCCAGTATTAGAATCTTATGAAAAGAAAACTTGAATTCATTAAGATACTTTGAGACTTATTTATAGTCTCTACTGATTACAAGAAGATCAAGAACCCAACTAACCTCTAACAAACTATGAAGCAATGCTTCATACATAACCACGTAACTGATAGAGTTAGTAAACATAACTGACTAATTGAAAAAGGGGAATCAAAGATACAAATGCTAAGTAACAAACTACTAACATAAACAAAACCTATAAACAAACTATTTTAAGATCCCCCCTCAAGATGGAGCATACAAATCTGTCATGCCCAGCTTGGAGATAAAATCAGTAAAAGTTGACAGTGGTAAGGCCTTTGTATGCAAGTCAGCCAGTTGTGCAGCAGAAGAAATTGGAATCAAGTTGATGACTCCCAATTGTACTTTGTCCCGAACTAGATGGCAGTCAAGTTCGATCTATTTGATTCTTTCATGGAAAGTTGGGTTTTAAGCAATTTGGATTGCTGAATTGTTGTCACAATAAACAGGGACAATGTAACTCTTGGAGCAAATAAATGAGCCATTGTAGCTCACAAATAGTTGTGGCAAGTGCCCGATACTCGGCTTCTGAAGAGAAGCGAGACACGGTTTGTTGTTTTCTGGATTTCCAGGAAATAAGGGAGTTGCCAAAGAAAATGGAATAGCCTGTTGTTGATTTGCTAGAGTCAGGGCATGATGCCCAATCTGAGTCACTAAAGGCAGAAAGTTGCAAATCCGAAGTGGATGAGAAGAGAAGTCCACGACCAAGTGATCCCTTGATGTATTGGAGGATGCGAATGGCAGCATCAAAATGTGCCTTCATAGGATTGGATACATATTGACTCAACCTGTTGACAGAAAAACACAAGTCAGGCCTAGTGTTTGTCAAATAGATGAGTCGACTAATTAATCTTCGATAGGATTTTGGGTCTTCATAAGGGACACCATCATCTTTGACAAGCTTTAGATTAGGAACCATGGGAGTGGAAACCGATTTTGTCCCTAAAAGTCCAGCATCATCAAGAAGTTCTAGAGCATACTTTCTTTGTGTGAGAACAATTCCTTTGGAAGATCTTGCTACCTCCAACCCGAGGAAGTATTTTAAAGAACCAAGGTCTTTTATTTTAAATTGAGTATCCAGGGCCTGTTTGACTGAATTGATCTCATGAAGATCATTCCCTGCAAGTACTAAATCATCCATATAGATAAGCAAAACTGTTATTTTTGAATTGACAGATTTAACAATGAGTAATCGGATTTGGATTGTTTGTAACCCATAGGTAATAAAGCTGAAGTCAGTTTTTGATTCCATTGTCTACTAGCTTGTTTAAGACCATAAAGAGATTTGGTGAGCCGACAAACTTGATTCGGCGTGGTGGATTTAAAACCTTGAGGAATAGTCATGTAAACCTCCTCATGAAGTTCCCCATGAAGAAAAGCATTGTTTACATCTAATTGGTGTAAATGTCATTGCTTGGCAGCAGCTATTGCTAACACTAATCGGATTGTAGTGTGCTTAACTACATGTGAAAAAGTATCAAAGTAGTCTACACCCTCTTGTTGATTGTATCCCTTGGCAACTAGTCTAGCTTTATATCTTTCAATAGTGCCACCGGCTTTATGCTTAATTTTGTAGATCCATTTACAACCTATTGGTTGTTTACCATGAGGTAAGTCAGTTAAAATCCAAGATTTATTATTTTCTAAAGCTGCAATTTCCTTATCCATAGCATCCTTCCAGAAAGTATGCTTAATGGCCTGATTATATGTCTTAGGCTCATTAGTAGTAGATAAGGAGAGGACATAGGATCTATAATTTGGGGAGAGTTTATCATATGAAAGAGATTCAGATAAACAGTGAGTAGTTTTAGAAGAAAGAGATAAGAGTTTATGGAGAGAAACTATATTACGGTAATAGTCTCTCAAGTAATTTGGAGGACATTTGTTCCTGGTTGAGAGTCGAGTTGGCTGAACTGGTTGTGTGCCATCAGCTGCAACTGAGGGTGTATGGAGAGTGGGTTGTGAAATTGTTTGTTGACTTGGGGGATCAATAGTGAGATTAGTGTTAGAAGTTGCATTTGGAAGACATGGTTCAAGAAGATCACTGATAGGAGAACTGTTGTTGGATTGAGAATGGTAAGGAATGTTGTTTCATAAAAAACCACATCCCTGGAAAGAAAATTTTCCTTAGTTGTTAGATCCAGCAGCAGGTATCCCTTGACTCCTTCTTTATGGCCAAGTAAAAGGCATCGTCTTGCCCTTGGTGCAAACTTGGATCGATGAGCAGAAATAGTAGTGGCAAAGCACAAAGATCCAAATACCCTTAGATGTGATATATCAAGTTCTTTGTTGTATAATAGGTGTGAAGGAAAAAGATTTTGCAAATTTTGTGAAGGAAGTATATTAATAAAAAACACAGCATGTTGAATAGCAAAGCACCAATAAGAAACAGGAAGATTAGACTGAAATGTTAAAGATCTTGCAATATTGAGAATATGTTGGTGTTTCCTCTCAACAATGCCATTGTGTTGAGGGGTGTCAACACAACTTAGTTGATGAATAATACCCTTACTAGCATAGAATTGTGGCATGTTAAACTCTTGGCCATTATCAGAGCGAATAGTTTTGATGGATTTATTAAATTGGTTCTCAATGAGAGTTAAAAAGAGAATGAGATGCTGCCTAATTTCAGTTTTATGCTTCATAAGCCTAATCCATGTGAACCTAGATTTGTCATCAACAATGATGAGAAAATATTGAAAACCAAGAATAGAAGGAATAGCATAAGGTCCCCAAATGTCAACACGAATTAGATCACAAATAGATGCAGAAACAGTATTGCTATTAGGAAAAGGCAACCTCTTTAGCTTAGAAAGATGGCAAAAATCACATTTATTAAGAAAAGAAGAGACATATAGGTACTGTTGTTGTAAATGTTTATAACAAGTCCCTGAGGGATGGCCTAAACGAAAATGCCATAAAGCTGAGGTATTAAAAGAAGTATGAAAAGGTATAGATGTAGTACTCATAGCAGCAGCGAAAAGGGAGGCCAGTGGTGGATGAAGATCCAAAACATAGAGGCCATTAAGCTCTTTAGCAGTCCCAATCTTCCTCAATGTTTGGTTTTCCTGAATAACACCAAGATTAGAAGAAAAACACAAGGTGCAAGAAAGAAAAGAGGTAAGTTTATTAACAGATATTAAATTGAAGGGGAAGTTAGGAACATAAAGAGCATTGTAAAGAGACAGAGTAGGGGATAGTACCACAGTACCAGAAAATATAGCAATGGAATGTTGACCATTAGGGAGGGAAACATGTATAGGGGTTATAGATTTATAAGAAGAAAATAAAGATAAAGAGGAAATAATGTGATCAGATGCTCCTGAGTCCAAAATCCGTGGACTTGGAGGGTTACCTGGAGATGTAGGTGAGGTGCTAACACCATGACTGCTTACTAAGTTGGAAATGGATGATGTAGCAGTTGGTGCAGTAGAAGGTAAAAGGGCAAGTAAGGCCTGAATCTGGTCTGAACTGAGAGAGGGGGTTGCAGATTCGGCATTAGAAACAGATTTAGTAGTTTTATAGCCAGGGGGAAAACCATGCTTAAAGAAGCAGGTGTCGATAGTATGATTGGTCTTCTTACAGTTAGTGCATTGCTTGGTTGATTGTTTCTTGCCAAAAGAGCGACCCTTTCCTTGAAAATTTGTAGAAGTTTGAGTTTGGGTGTTCAACACCACAGGCTCGGGTAAAATGCCAATATTCAGTTGGCGTTCTTGTTGGACCACCATAGAGAAGACCTTTGTAATGGAGGGTAAGGGGTCCAGAAGTAGAATTTGAGATTTAACAGTGGAATAATTGTCATTGAGCCCTTGAAGAAAGCAGAGAACAGAATCATTCTCTCTGTATTCTTTAACACACTTGAGAGTTTTGCACGAATCGGAATCGTAGGGGGCAAATGGGCGAAAATTACAATATTTTTCCCAAAGAATTTTGTATTTGGTGAAATAGATAGTGACAGAGGATTCGCCTTGCTTAAGAGAATAAAGATCGGAAGCAATTTGAGAGATACGAATATAATCACCTTGAGAAAAACATTGCTTGAGTTCACTCCAAGCATCAGTAGTGGAATCAACGTAGATGATACTATGAGAAATATCGGGAGAAACTGAATGAATGAGCCAAGAAAGAACGAGGGTGTTGCACCGTTTCCAGATGGCAAGATGGCTGTCATTCGCAGAGGGTTTTTTGATAGTTCCATCTACAAAGGAAAATTTGTTCTTCATCTCCAACGCCATGGCCATCGAGCGAGACCAGCTATGATAGTTAGGGCCATCAAGAACAGGGGAAACGAGAATAAGGGAGGGGTTTTCATTGGGATGAATATAGAAGTGGCTAGATGTGTCTATTGATGGGGCTGCCATGGTCGCAGGAAGAAACAAGAATGAGAGAAAGAAGAAGATGAGAAAGGGTAAGAGTGTTTAAACTGCTACCATATTAGAATCTTATGAAAAGAAAACTTGAATTCATTAAGATACTTTGAGACTTATTTATAGTCTCTACTGATTACAAGAAGATCAAAAACCCAACTAACCTCTAACAAATTATGAAGCAATGCTTCATACTTAACCACCTAACTAACAGAGTTAGTAAACATAACTAACTAACTGAAAAAGGGGAATCAAAGATACAAATGCTACTTAACAAACTAATAACATAAACAAAACCTATAAACAAACTACTTTAAGATCCAGTAAAAGTATTAAATTGTTTTTTTAACATCTGGTTAAGGAGTTCATCTTGTTTTTGTCTTTTAGTAATTTTTTTTTTTGTCTTCTCTGAGGGCAATTTCATCTTCCAGAGGGCACCAGCACCACGCTGCAGCCTTCCCTCTTCTGCAATTTGCGCCTTCCCTGCCCATCTCCAGTTTCATCTTAAATAATAGAGAAAGAAAAATTTCTAAAAGTAAAGAACAATTCCCTAACTTGTCATTGCAACAAAAAAAAATCCCTAAAAATAGAATCACTTGTAAAAATGCAATAGAAGCTAAAGTTGAGACTCACTTGAACAATCGATGGCTCCAGAAAGAAATTAGCACCTGCAATCCCGCATGGTTTTATGCAGAGGAAAGTATGTATCGGGGATTTAAGTCAATCGATGCAAGAGGTAATTTGAAAAGTGAAGAAAAGGAAATATTACTATCGACAATCTAGCCTATAATTGGCTTGCATGACTCGTAAGTTGACTTTGAATAAGTCAAACCCAACAATCTGTCATCAATTCAAGAGCTTATAGATGAAGAAGATGAACGAGATGATTTGACAAAAGAAAACCAATCAAAACTTGATGAGGATGAAGATTATGAGAATGTCTCAAGTTTAGGTCACTAGTTAAGTTATTTATTTTACTATATATGTTTATTTCACTTGTATAACATCGTGATAAAAATTCCTAATAAAGTTTGTGACTTTTTTTCTTATCATTATTATGAGTAATTGATTTATATGTTTTAATATGATTATATTATTGTCAATTTTAAATTTATTAACATTAAAAAGTAGGCAAATCATGTGTATCATATTTAATTTCCCTACATAATACCCTGATGCACAATTACATTTTTGACAACATAACGCACATGTATTGGGTATAACTATAGACTGTCTCAAGATCACTGTTCCTCAAGTTCCACAGGCACCTCCAATTTTTCACTACCCCTCTGAATCAGCAAGGTTACTTTATCTCCTACATTATAATCATCCAATGATTTCAAAAACTCTGCTTTGCTCTTGACCTGGCAAGGATGCATCAACATTATCAACTTAATGAATCCCTGTCCACGTAACATAGATAATATAGAGTGTGTAGGAGCAACATTTGAAATTTATAGACCACACGCATACAAGGCATAGGATAGATAAATAAAGGTTAATAATATGAAATGAAATGTTTTGGCCTTTTTGAACATCAAAAATAATATTTATACATCCATCCAGACATCAGACAACATGGTTAATGGATGTATCAATCGTGGTCAATGATGTCATGTGGATATTTGCCAAGTTGGTTAATGTTGTCGAAATTATGGTTAATGATATACAAAACGTGATTAATGTTGTCAAAATTTGTATGCACAAATAACATGACTGTTTGAACAGTTAATAAACAGTTTCTGCAAAAGAAGGCTCACAAGCTTATTGTCAACTGCAACAATGATATCTCCAAGGACTATATTACCAGCAAAGCCCCTTGTAGTGGGATTTAGCCCAGCTTTGGCAGCAAGACTATTTCCAGGAACCTAAGGAGCATAATTCTTGGAAGTTAAAGAACGACTTGGAAGCAACTATAAATGCAAAGTTTAATCGAGTATAACAAAAAATATCATGAACTTACCTTGAGAACAAGAGCTCCATTTCGAACATTAAGTTGATTTGCAATTAAGTCTGGAGCAATATCCACATTCAATCCAGCTCTAACAGCCTTAAATTGATGAACCATTATAAATCTTAAAAGTTAAAACAACTGCTGCTATAACCAAATATTATATACAAAAAATGGAACATAAAAGCTGTTTTTTTCCACATTCTTCTTCACGAACTTACACTGAAGCATTTTTTCTTTTAAAATTTAGAAAGATAATACAATATTTTTATAAAACACAAAACCTCATAAAGATAAAGACCAAAAGTTAATACCCATCTTAAAGAAGCAAGAAATATATATTGGACATAAAAAATTTCACAGCAATGGTAAATATTTGCCTAGATTGTTTGAGTGTGTTTATCCACGAACCGCTTACTTTTCCAAATTGAATCAACTGAGGAACAATTCGAAGTACAGTTGAAGATGGAATGGCAAATCCTACACCAGCTGATGTTCCTGCGGTAACAAGAAAAAAAGGCAACAAAAGTGAAGCATACAAAAGTCAATAACAACAACTAGAACTTATGTTGTCCATTCCTCATGCAAAGAAAAGTTTGAATAGACCAACAATGTAATAAAGTGAAAAATAGTTGGGAAATTTGTCAAATGGACCAAAATGATTTTCCTTTATTATCATATTCAAACATACAACAATGTTCTGCGACATAGACTAATTCCTTCTGATTGTGATGGAAACAATGATGCAGAAACTTGCCTGTCTGAGTGAATATTGCAGTATTAATCCCAATTAAGCTTCCTTTCGAATCCAGAAGGGGTCCTCCGCTATTACAGTCACAGGAAAAGTAAGAAATGCAGTGTGCTATATGACAGCCACTAGTTAATACCAACATGAAAAGAACAACATTTTTAACAAGTGAACTGCACCAAAACTCAAGGGATAAAATTGGTGAAGAATAATGGAAAGGGAAGTAGGGAACTATTCCTAGTTCAGATATGGAAAGGAGCCTAGTGTAACCTGTTCCCAGGATTTATGGCTGCATCAGTTTGAATACCACCACCAATTGTTACACCAGTTTGACCAAAGATGTCTCGGTTAAGTCCGCTAATAACCCCGACTGTGAGTGCATGATCAAAGCCAAATGGATTTCCAATTGCCAAACATTGCTGCCCAACTTTAAGAGACGATGACTGCCCCACCTTGACAGGCCTTAAAAGATCTGCAGGGGCTTCTACCTGTATTTGTAAAGTTATCAATATCTCATCACGTGTAAACTATTATCTAAATGATACAGTAATAGAAGGGGTGATCTACACACTAATAAGTTTCGGGGGTTCAATGCTTCAAAAGGAACACAAAGGGTAAATTGCAGATGACCATATGTTGAGGGTGGCTTTCTATAAATGCTCCACTACTCCAACAATATTAAAGAAGTACACAGACAAACTCATTATACTACTTTATTAGCAAAGAAACAACTCCTAACCAAGATTAGTTTAAAGCGCAAGTAACATGAATGAACTCAAGAATACAAGACCCAATACACCATACAGGAACAGACTATAAAAGTCAAATGAATAGACTATAAAGGAATAGACCCAATATGAGCTAGTCAGTCAAAGGAATAGACTATAAAAGTAAAGCTGAAAAAACAAATACAAGACCCAATATACCATGAGGAATCACAAATCACAATAGCAGCAAAAAGTAACCCAACATGGAAGCAAAATATTCTCTTAGGATGTAAGTATGTTGTAAGGTGAAACAGATATGTTGTTAAGTATATTGCTTATGAAAAACCAACAAGTACTTTAAAGGAAAGAAAAGTTCGCAAGTTTGTCTTAGTCATGATATGCCAATGTAAAGGATCTGCATTCCATTATTCATCTGAGTTTCAACTCAAAGTTATACCAAATCATCTGCCATTGATATACACAGTAAAGTCCTTAACATATCAATATAGAGGTCTCCATCTTATACCACATTCATAATTTGCAAAAGATACAGCATCAATCAAACCATATTTTCAATAGCAAACAATTGACTAGGAATAATGCAGAAAGTGAAAAAGAAATCATGCCTTCAAGACGGCAAGATCCTTTAAACGGTCAGCACCAATTAGTGTACCTTCAAAATTCTTCCGTACCCTTTATAATAAAATGTGTCAGAAATACATATATTAATTCGGGATTAAGTTTGCAACAACATTATATGTAAAGAACAAAAGTCTCCAAGAGCCTCACCCTTCTGATGTTAGAATATTAACTCGTGCAACAACCTGACCAGAGCTTGGGTTTCTTGAAAGGGCGTTGCCAATTACTGAGTAATACAAGAATGTAACGGTCAGAAATCCTGACCTGATCTTAAAAGCTTAGCAGATAACCAATGATTGTGAATATATGTGTGTGTGTGTGGGTGTGGGTGGGTGTGTGCAAGGTTGTCAAACTCGAGATCCTACCTAAGATCGTTTTGGGGAAGGAAGATCGTAAATCGTGGGATCGTAACACGGATCGTAAGATCCCACCAAAGAGACAAAATAGTATTTAATTATTTATATATGCATATAAAATAACATGAATAAGAAAAATAACCTTAACATAAGAATCTCATTAATTTAACCATAAGTCACAGAGAGAGTTGAGAAGACAACAGAAAGAGAATTGCTGAAGAAACTAAATGAGTTGCTGCACTGTACTCGTTGAGTTGTTGAAGAAAGAGGAAGAGATGATGAAGAAAATACCCAAAAGTGGAGTATTTAATGAGTTGTTGCATTGTAACAGTGTGATTGTGTAGGATTTTTGGGACTCAAAATAGTACCATTAAAGCATTTATTAATAAAGCATTTACCAAAGTTTTTTAACCTTTAGCATTTACACTTAGTGAACTCTGGCTATTAAAATTCTGGGCTGAAAAAATCGGGTAAAAAGTGGGCCGGGTTCAGATTTTTGATTGAAACCGGGTTGAAACCCGCGGCTATGCCAAACAGGGTTAGAAAACCCTGATTTCGGGTGCGCAGAAGAGCGCCGATTTCACCGGGCTTGCGCTCTTCCCCGGCGATCCCACCGCGCCGGCGGTTCTCCGTGTTTTGCCACCGCTCCACCTCGATGGCTTCTGTAAAACGCGTAGAAGCGTGCGCTCCTACGAGGTGGCGCGCGATCTTGACAACATTGGGTGTGTGTACAAAGTAATAAGTCCATAATGCAAATGCTACATTAGAGAACAGTCAGTATGCTAGGCAAGCAGCAAAATGGGACTGAAAATTCCAAAGAACGGGTTAAGAGAGAGAGAGAGAGAGAGAGACCGGGGGGGGGGGGACCAAAAGATAACTAAGCCAACAATTTTCAACAAACCATTATTATTGCAATGAGAATTTATATTCAAGTGAAGAAGTCCAATTTAATGTGATCAATACATGGGAAGGGCCTGATCCAAATAAGAAAAACCTTATGCACATTCACTAATAGCTCACTTAAATCTTTGTGAAGAGAACCAATGCTAAATGCATTATATCTACTGTTTTGGAGATACAAGAAAGTGAATCCAGATTAACATAAAACTGTTTTTCATTTCCACTCATTCTCACCATGATAATTTGTCACAATGTGGCCCTCCTCATCCCAAACTACTCCAGAACCATTTCCTTCAGGAATCTGCCAGTATGAATACAAAAAGTAAGTACATTGTTTGATTTCTATACATAATAAAAATCCTATAATGCTTATAAGCTAGAGACAATATAACAACTAATAAATTAGATAGTCCTACATATAACCTTAAGAACAATTTAACATCTATGAAGTTACCTCAACCACACCGGTTACATTAAGTTGAGGACGCAATGTCACATCAAAGATGTTAACAACAGAGTACGTGTTCCTTTCAAATAGTTGGACAATTCGGTCCTGCCAATCACAATAAATTGGAATAAGCTCACAGGAATACTGATACATAAGGATAAAAAATATGTGACACAACCAAAATAGACAAAGGAGGAGCTACAGTTGAAAGCTGACCTCTGCCGGAAAGAGTGGCCCAGAAGAAAACACTGGAGGGGTTACTTCTTCAAGTGTCACTGAAGGATCTCCCAAAGCTAGGGCTGTAGATTTACAATTTATTGCATGAAGAGAAAATTTGCTAGCAAATACTCACAGAGATTTCTACTAAAGAATATAACAGTATGCCTATCATGAAAGAACATAGAAAATTAGAACACAGCTGCCTGATCTCTATTGCTGCCATAATTACATTTGATGTCATAATACACTTATGAACACATAATACCACTGGTAATTCACTGCTTCTTGTAACAAACTAAGAATCAAAATCAAATACACCAAATTGAAGGTGATCTACCTCATCAGAATTTACAAAATGAAAATGATAAATTTTTAGCTATATGTATAAATGCTTTAAGGGTACAAGAAAAACATAGATGATATTGACCATTCAATTTATTCCAGTTCAAAAATTATGAACTTTACAGTATACACTAAAACTATGTTGAACATAAAAAGCGGAACCGTGCAGACCTGACAAGTACCTTGAAGAATTGAAACAGGAAAACATAGGCAAACTCGCCATTAACACACGACGTGTTGGGGAGAGAACAATTTTCCTCAGCATTACACCATAATCCTGAGTTTGATCTTGAACAGTTCTACATGTAAATATATAATCAAGGTTAACTTAATCTGAAGGTCCCTAAACTATGTGAATTTTCAAATAAGTTCCTATACTTTAAAAAATTTTAATTAGGTGCCTGAACACATAGAAAAAATCTATAATTGGATTCTTCATACACTTTTTTGTTAGGGTTTCGCTAAATATCCATTAAGTGATTCCACCCACTCGTCATTTGTGGGTTCATGAACCACTCAAATAGGTCCTATATTTTTTAGAAAAATTCGAATAGGTCATTATACTTAAGGAAACCTACCGAAAAAGTGTGTCAGAGACCCAATTACAAATTTTCTCTTTTCAGGGACTCAATTGCAACTTTTAAAGCATAGGACCTATTTAAAAATTCTCAAATAATTATTAATTAAACTTATAATCAAATAAGAATACGTAAAAAAAAAAAAAAAAAGTTACAACCCCACATAAGAAAAAAGTAAAACCAACAATGAAAAATGCAATCTTATGATGAATAACATGCTCAAAGATTCAAACTTTGGTTAATGTAACAAAAAACTTACTGACCCAATTACACATTCTTATTGAAATCTTAGTTTGTAAGAGCAATGGAGGTATATAGTATGATGGGGGAACCTTGAAATGGAGAAGGTGGGTTGGGGAGGAACGGTGTCGTTTAGCAAGTGTTGGGAGTGGAAGTATACAGAGGGCAAGCCATCAAAACAAAGCTGACGGCGGCTCAGAACAGTGCTTGTTTGTGTTGGCATTGGCACTCCCAGAGAACACAGATTGCATGCTGATACTTGCATTTTCTACACAAATTGATTTGAACGAGGAAAATGGTGAAGAAAGCAGAAAGAGAGAAAGAGGGGGCGGATAAGGGTAGTTGTGTGATGATGTTGTTTGAGATATTTATCAGATTCTGAGCACATAGAATGAACTGTCTGTTGTTTGTTGCTGATGTCGTTTTTGGCTCAGCCATCAACTTCCTATACTGCCCCTCTCTTCATCATGGAATTTTCACTTTTTTACCCCTGAAAATCGAAAGTTACTGTAGACCTGGAGTGAATGTGGAATAGGTCAAGCATACAAAACTTTTAACTATGAAATAAGGCTTACGATTTTTTAAAAATGGTTAAACTCCCTTATATGGTGGTTGGGTAATATTTAATATTAGTGATGCACTTGTTTTTCCTGGTAAAAATTAATTTGTTTATGGAAATTGATTAAATTGTAAAATATTTATTTTTATGAAAAAAAATTGATTTTAGAAAATCTAGAAGTTTAAAACTTATCTAAATGAATATTATATTATTTTGAAACTAATAATATTTTTTTCATTTCATTCTTATAAAACTAACTACAAAATAAATATTATTAAATTATATAAATAACTTCATATATTTTTATTGTAGTGTACTATATAAAAGTGATTTTTTACATGATCTAAACGAAATAGATTATCTTAAAATAAGTAAATACTTAATTTGTCCCCTGAAATTGTAGGATCGTATCAACTTAGTCCCCCACATTATCAATATTCTAAAATGATCCCGGAATTGCAGAACATCAATCAAATTCGTCTCTTCGTTGGTATTTACATGGACTATAATGATATTAAGTTGATAATGTCAGAGATGAATTTGAAACTAAGTGAATAATGTTAGGGATGCATTTGTTATATTTTGCAATTCTAATGATCATTTTGGAATATTGATAATATGATGGACTAAGTTGATACGACCCTATAATTTTAGAGACCAAATTAAATATTTAGTGATCGTAAAATCATTTTTCAACCAATACATCCTATTTAGAATAATCGATTAAGAGACTAATTGATTATGAGTGCGTTTGTTTTAGATTATTTGACCATAAAAATCATTTTTTTAAGTTAAAAATCATTTGTAGTGGTTTTAATTGTGTTTGTTTAAGATTTTTTAGGAAATCATTTTTAAAAAAAATCATTTTTAGGACCAAAATGAGAAGTTATTTCATTTAGCTTCTCACTAAAATCTGATTCTATAGAGAAGAGAGAAAATATGTTTGTTACAGATTATAAAAAAAAATGATTTTCATTTAATCTCTAAAATATATATGACAAAACTATTATTGAAATCATCAATTTTTAGAAGTTAATTTAGATTGCGTTTGTTTTAGATTATTTGATCATAAAAATCATTTTTTTTAAGTTAAAAATCATTTTTAGTGGTTTTAATTGTGTTTGTTTAAGATTTTTTAGGAAATGATTTTTTTAAAAAATAAAAAATCATTTTTATGGCTAAAATGAGAAGCTATTCCATTAAGCTTCTCACTAAAATCTGATTCTCTAAAGGAAAGAAAAAATATATTTATTACTAATTATGAAAAAATGATTTTCATTTAATCTCTAAATTATTTTATATAAAAATCATTTTTTCATAATTTATAACAAACACCCCCAAAACACATGCTCATGGCGGCGCCTGTGACTGTCAACCTACCATTTGATCCCATTGCTGGGGCTTTACCCCTAACCAGACCTTTCCCTCACTCTCCTCCTCTCTTTCCTTTGCACTCAAACTCATCCCCACACCCCAATTTCAACAAATTCACCTAACCATTCACCCCTTTAATTTCTCTTAAAAAAAAACTAAAAAATAAATTAAAACCCTAATTTCTAATGCTCCATTATTGTGTCCCCTTTCATTCTCTCAATTGATTGTTCCTCAGTTCCTCAATTTCAATGGCAAGAGGCTCTCTCTTCCACTTCTGCACCCGCAAGAGAACCCTTTCCACCCTCAAAGCTCTTCTCTTGAACCACTCTCTCACTTCAATTCCCCAATTCCACACTTCCCCTTACCCGTTTCGACCCGCTCCGACCCGTTTCATCAACCCGGGTAGAAACCCGGGTTTTCCCCAAAGTTCGAATCTTTCCGGTGGTAGAATCCTCTCCCCGCGGTTGTTTTCAAATTCCGGCGACGGAGACGAAAAGGGTAGCGGCGGCGGCGAATTAACGGGTTCCGATTACGACGCCGATTCCGGCAAGAACGTTGGTTCTGAGCTTGGAAATGAGGTTAGTGATGATGTTTATGCTTCATATGAAAATGGGGTTCTTGAAAATGAGGGTAGTAATAATAATGAATGCATTTCTGAGATTATTGATTCTTTAGAAAATAGTAGTAGTATGGATGAATTAGAGAAGAAGGGTGAGCAATGTGTGCAATGTATGAACGTGGCGTCACGTGATCCTGTTGAATTGTACCGCGAGCTTTGTAGTGCAGAAAAGGGTGCAAAGTTGCAGAGATCAGAGGTGGAAGTGTTGATTGAAGTGTTCAATTTTTTTGCCAAATCAGGCTGGGCATCTAACCAGGCACTTGCAATTTACGTCGGTTTGTCGTTTTTCCCTACTGCTGCACACAAGTTCCACAACTTTTTCAGGAAGAAATGCCCTGTTGATGTTGCCAAGTACTTAGTGTCCCTTGGACCGTGTGATGCTGCTTTGAAGTTTTTGTTTCCTATATTTGTTGAGTTTTGTTTGGAGAATTTTCAAGATGAGATCAAGAGGTTCCGCGGTATGGTTGAGTCGGCAGACCTCACGAAGCCTCACACATGGTTTCCGTTTGCACGGGCTATGAAACGGAAGATAATATATCACTGTGGGCCGACCAATAGTGGTAAGACTTATAATGCTCTGCAAAGATTTATGGAGGCGAAGAAGGGAATTTACTGTAGTCCGCTCAGGTTGTTGGCTATGGAAGTTTTTGACAAGGTTAATGCGAATGGTGTTTATTGCAGTCTATTAACTGGGCAGGAAAAGAAGCATGTCCCGTTTTCGAATCATGTTGCGTGTACTGTGGAAATGGTTTCAACGCAGGAATTGTATGATGTGGCCATTATTGATGAGATTCAGATGATGGCTGATCCATATAGGGGGTATGCATGGACAAGGGCACTCCTTGGTTTGAAGGCTGACGAGATACATGTGTGTGGTGATCCTAGTGTTTTGGATATTGTTCGAAAGATCTGTCAAGACACAGGAGATGAGTTGTACGAGCAACAGTATGAGAGGTTCAAACCGTTGGTGGTTGAAGCAAAGACTCTGCTTGGAAATCTTCAACATATTCGGTCTGGGGATTGTGTAGTTGCATTCTCAAGGAGAGAGATATTTGAGGTTAAGTTGGCCATTGAGAAACAGACTAAACACCGTTGTTGTGTTATATATGGTGCCTTACCACCAGAAACTCGTAGACAGCAAGCTACTTTGTTCAATGATCAAAGTAATGAATATGACGTTCTAGTAGCTAGTGATGCAGTTGGAATGGGCCTGAACCTTAACATTAGAAGGGTGATTTTTAATGGCCTTTCTAAGTACAATGGTGACAAAATTATTCCTGTTCCGGCATCACAGATTAAGCAAATTGCAGGAAGAGCTGGTCGGAGAGGATGCCTTTATCCTGATGGACTCACCACTACCTTGCATTTAGAAGATTTGGATTACTTGATTGATTGTTTGAAACAACCTTTTGATCATGTTAAGAAGGTGGGCCTTTTTCCTTTTTATGAGCAGGTTGAATTGTTTGCTGGGCAACTTCCTAATATTACATTCAGCCAGCTATTAGAAAAATTTGGCGAAAATTGCCATTTGGATGGGTCATACTTCTTGTGTCGACATGATCACATAAAGAAAATTGCTAATATGTTGGAGAGGATCCAGGGATTATCTCTGGAAGATCGTTTTAACTTCTGTTTTGCCCCTGTTAATGTTAGAGACCCTAAAGCTATGTACCACTTACTTAGATTTGCTACAACCTTCAGTCAGAAGGTCCCTGTCAATATAGCTATGGGCATGCCAAAAGGTTCTGCTAAGAATGATGCAGAACTCCTAGACCTTGAGACTAGGCATCAGGTGTTATCTATGTATTTGTGGTTGTCAAACCACTTTAATGAGGAGACTTTTCCATATGTTAAGAGAGCTGAAGATATGGCTTCAGACATTGCTGACTTACTGGGTCAATCTCTTATCAAAGCTAATTGGAAACCAGAATCAAGGAATAAAGGGAAACCAAAAACTGAAAAAAGTGAAGGGCAACCAGAACCAAAGAGTGCAGTCATATTAAAAACTGAAAAGGATAATGGTTATTCAAGGCCACAGTCGCTTTTTAAATTAAATGACAAGTAAGTCACTCTGGATGTGTGTACCTTCTTTATCGAAGTGTTTATTTATTTTCACTATGTACTGAATGTGCACATCTCTCCTTTATTTCAAGCAAACTTCCACTTTTTTATTATCTGAGTGTATACCTTCTTTACCTAAGTGAAAGGCCCTGGGCTGGTTATGGTGGCTTGTTCTTTTATACTTTCATTGGCCCATATTGTAGTTCATAAATGCTGGTTGCTGAAAAAACTAGGGTGTAAAATTCTACGGGTTTTCAATACAATTTTGCCCCCCCCGCAAATGCCAACTAACCATTAGAGGTAGTGTTTTGAAGGGAAATGTCTTCTGGTGTTTCTTTCCTTGTATTTTTGGCCTTTTGGTTGGGAGGGGGGAGGGTGTTTGTTAGGGGGGGGGGGATCAATATTGTGGAGGAGTTGAAGTGGTGAACAGTGTTGTTGGTTTATAGGGTAGCAGTACAGGTGATAGGATTTGAGGGTAAACTTATAATTCTAAAATGGGAAGTCATAATGGCCTATGGATAAAGAAATAATTACTTAGGAAGTATGAGGTTTCTGATTTATTAATTATTTAGCTAAACATTTGAAGTCCACTAATGATTTCAAAAACTTACAAAATAGTCTAGATGCTTTTATTAATTTTTTTAGGCTTGTCAATGGTGATTGATGGATCTATGGAATCAACTCTTGAAATGAAATTGTCATTCTGTATGTTCTTTGCATGCCCAACTAAGGTATCTTCATTCATACATAATAGAGGTGGAATATAGTCATCATTGCTTTAACATTGTGAATGACTTTAAAACAAAATAGTTGCCCTTTTTATCTGTTTAGTGGTTTTAGCTACCTCTAATAAAAAAATAATTTATCTTACTATTTAACTCACGCTATAAGTTTATGTGCCCCTTCGTAATACACAATGCACATGGTTAGCACACCTAGAGTTATCAATTCATAATTTTAAGATTAAGTAGTTGATACTATGTGCTGATGAAGCACCTTAGAGCTTAATTGCAAAATGTTTTAAGCTTAGAAAGTAAATTTGAATATGGCTCTGGTTAATTATAACATTTAAATACACATTCACTAAATAAGTGAGCAAACTAGAATTAGATTGAGGCCTTGTTGAAGAATTGTTAATCTCACAAGTTCTGTGGGGTGTAGCGTGTAGGACATGTTCCAGAGTTGTAAATTTAAAGGTTGGAAAGGTAAAACAAATAATTGGCTGAATAGTAGGGTCACTGTTGGATTTCATAGAAGCAAAATATGGACCACTGAAGGCAATAAGAGGGGAGTTACTTTCTAGCATTTGTGAATGTTTAGAGAAAGTATTTCCTTGATATATTTGTGAGAATTGTGGTTTAAAAACTCAGCTGTGCATTAAAACTGTTATAATTTATGAACTTTGAAGGGCTTTTAGTAAAACTAAACATGGTTGGGATTGATGGAACAACTTTATTCTAAAGTACACCTGGAGCAGAACTGTTTGTTACGTGTCCAACCTATAATTAGGGGAAAATAATAAAATATCAAGTCACTTCCTATCAAAAATAAATAAAATCAGCTAGCACTCCGTTTCCTCCCTTGACCTCTACTTTTTTTTAATTGTGCATGTGTTTGAGATTTATACTTGACATAGTCTAGTGTTCCTTTTTTCTGCTCTCCTGTTTTTCCCATGATATTAGTTGATAACTCGTTTATATTTCTTTTGCTCCTGACTATGAATTGATTTTTTGTTATTCAGGAAACGAAATGAAAATTCACAATATGATCATTCAAAGGAAGTAGCTGCATAATATGATAACTTAATTGGCTTTAGAGGTAATTCTGAAAATATATTCTTCTATTTGTAGCCCTCTCTCGGGAATCATTGGGATGTATTTTTCTGGATGATAAGCTCTTTAAGCTTGCAAAAATTCAAAACCAATTTGACACCCTGCCAAATTATTTTTTATGCCTGCTTATCATATACGAGTTCCTGAAATTGATATGAATTTTTTTAATTATTTTATACTTCAATGCCACCTGCTTCCTTTTGTAAATAATTTGAGATTGAATGTGATGATTGGGGTTTTTAATTTTATTTTATGGACCAAGCCCATTCGCGATTCAGGCATATGAATTACCAGTAGTAACAGTTATGTTGCTGGAATGATGGAAACTAGACTGATGACATTAGGATACCTTTGCCAAGTTGAATTTTCAGTTGCCAAGTTCAAGTGTTTATCTCTGAATCAATCTTATTTTCATACACCATTCAATATTTGTGCAAGCTATCAGAAATAAATAATTTCCTGATTATGTCAATAGTACTGCCTATAATTGATGATAACTAGATTTTGTCTGTCCGGAGGATAAGATTTGCATATATGCTTGCTTAGCTATTTTTGTACGCTTAAACAATTGGCATTAATATTCAGTTCTTACAAATGTCTTCTTCAGTTTCTAGTAGTCTTCTTATATAATGGAGGTCATATTCATTATCAATAGTTTGTTGCCTCAACTTGTTTTTTGGGAGATATTGTTATACTTAGTACGTACAAGGGATTGGCTTCCTGATCAATTCTTAGAAAGGAAGCTTTTCTTTTTATTTCTTAGTTGCATGAATAGTTGCCTTAGTAGGAAGATTCTGCAAACAACCATATTGTTGTGCTTGGTGGAAAAGTCAGATAATAATAAATACACGTGAAGTTTCACTTTTGATAGAACATGATGGCATTGTTTCATCTATGTTGCCGACCCCATCCATCCTGTAGGAAAAGGCGTTGATTGTTGTTATTGTTGCAGTTTTACTTGTTTTTTTCTTAGGTGCATGTGATGTTTTATTTTTTTTTAATGTTGTTTTTTGCTTATTTACATTTGAAGTTTCACTTTATTCTATAAATGGATCCTATTCTGATTACTATCACCTGTAAATTCTTGCTTCCTTTGCTTAGACCACATAACCTTTGGGGTTTCATCTTTGGTGTGCAGGTAATAATCAGCAATACCTGCAATATAACAAATTATACCAGGGATTTGCATAAATTTATTGAACCTTTGTAGCAAAAGCTGTCGATTGGACAATGTTAGGAATGCATGGCCAAAAGAAAAAGACCATGTTGGGAATGATGGATAGTGAACATCCATTGAGAGAAGAGTCAACAAGGAGCCAGGGCATTGTGCATCCCGTTTTTGTAGATAAACCAAACTGGGGCATGTAGTGGTGCTACAAGTATTCTGTTGTGTACGCTAATGTAAATGTAGACTAGAAAGCTTGAGGTGAATTCTGCTGGCCAAATTCATGAAAGGATCCTATTAATCCTCTTCTGTGCTGACACCTCTGATCTAGGATTGAATGTTTTAGGCTTCATTCCTTTTTTTTTTTTTGGTTCTTTAATTTAATGTATTGGTTACTTAGGAGGCTTTGTAGACTTGGCAAATGAGAGAGTGAAAGGAGGCAAGGCTGATGAAATTGAACTCTTCTCCTTGAACATTCTCTTTTATACCACATGTATCACTCATTTGAAATGAGCATTTGTTGATGAATAGTTAATCTTTTATAAGGGTCGATTTGATATCATGGAGGGAAAGGAAATGAAAGGAATAGTATAGCCAACAAAAGAAATGAAATGTAGAGAGAAACAAAGGAGTATTTTTTCCCTTGTTTGGTATCAACTCATAGAAAAGAATGCAAATGTTTATAAATGAATATGAAATTATTTTACTGCTCTCTAATGTATTTGCATTCTTCTTCAGCTTTGGTGTACATGGGTAAAGTAAAAAAGCAAAATTTTGTTAGTTCAAAAAGCAATTTTCCTTTTCCAACTCACCGTGGTAGGGTTAGTGGACAAAACGAGTTGTGAGAATATCATTACTCGTTAAATATCAGAGTTAAACCCAAAACATCAATTTTTCTTGAAAAAAAAAAGTTGTTTGTGTATCAAAACAATCTAAACCCTCCATAGGAAAATCAACTATTGATATTGTGACAAAATAAATATACAAGCATGACAAGCTATAAGATTTCTTTAAATCTACTCCCTTAGATATCCTTATCAGTAGTTAAGATTCTTTACTTTTTCTTCTAAAATAAACCCCTTCTTTAAAGGAGCCAAATATATGTCCCAAATTGCAGCTAGTTTTGGGAAGGTGAGGCTGTAAGAGTTTGCTTCGAGGAAAACTACCTCCTTGAGCTAAAAGACTAGGACTACTGTGATTTCTACCCTCCTTATAGAACTCATAACTAAGGAACTGATAAATCATTATAGAATTTGAATCCAAAATAAACCAAACCCCAACAAAACTTCAGAAGCTGAGAATGAGCATAACATATTTCTATACTCCCTCTCCTCCAGTCCTTAACTTTATCTCTCTTGATCTTCAATCATCTTTTTACCTCTGCAGCTTTACCTTTCTCTTTGTCATCCAAGCCTAACTGGTGAGCTAAGATTTCTATAAATGAATCAAATTAATTGATAAGAGACATTGATTGTTGACGTGAGGGATATAAGCCATATAAATTGTTAAGGTCATTAGTGCACCTTCACGGGACTAAACAAGAAAAAATAGTAGTATTGCATCATAATTAAGTAGAAGTTGTGGGTGGAAAAAGCCTTGTCTATTCTCTTTTTATTCACTTTGAGTGAAACGAATTGTGTTACAAGTTGCTGAAATAATTAAAGAGCACTTGTGGCCTAATCCTCTCAAGTACTTCAATAATGATATTTTCTTTTATCATTTTAGTCATGTTTTGTTATTCTGTGCATAATGAAATATTTTAAAAACTTATAAATGTATTGTTGCGGGATGCTGATGAAGATTTTGACGAGGTAGGCTTGTGACTTTTACTACTTGATTTGATATTAGCTTCTTAGGATAAGTTGCCTTCTAGATGCATGTGTACATAATGCATGTGACTCTCTTTTCTACCATTTTCTTCATTTCATCACTGATGAACAGGAAAAGGTGAAATCATCTTGATTTAAGATTGTGCGGACAGCGGGTGCAATGACTTAGAAACTACCAATAATTTGCAACAAATTAATAACCCAAAAACTATGAAATACTAAACCACAGAATATATAGACCAACTAAAAACAGAAGTACATTTAGGGGCAGAGCTATCAACTCAAAATATGTAGACCAACCAAAAAATATCCCAAGTTGGTCCTTCTCAAATAAATCTGGAGCTTAATCCAACATTCACATAAACAATTTCCGGGCTACACTCAAACACCACACTTACAAATTACAATAAATTTCTAAGATTCATTCCCCATTAATTATAGTAGTTAAATTTTGTTCATTCCCCAAGTTCCATATTTTTCAATGCTGCACATCCGATAGAGTGCTTACAGCTATGGCTTCATTTTTGTTGGATCACACATGAGAGTGAGTGTGAGTGTGAGGGAAAAAAAGTCTCAAGCTATGATGCCATGGAAGCCCAAATTTCAACATGCTTGTACCTATTTATCATAAATGGTGAACACAATGGTTTTCTGAAAACATTTGGTAAAACATGTTCCTATTTTTTAACTTAGACCATAAAGCTATCCCCATTTTAATCTGAGACCTCACTGTCCCAACCAAGAACCACAAGCCATGCATGTTCACCAAAGCAAAAAGGTGATGGTTCAATTAGCTTGGCACACCAGGCATTGTGGGGTCATTTCATCTGAGACCTCACTGTCCCTAGCAAGAACCACAAGCCATGCATGTTCACCAAAACAAAAAGGTGATGGTTCAATTAGCTTGGCACACCAGGCATTGTGGGGTCATTTCATCTGAGACCTCACTGTCCCAAGCAAGAACCACAAGCCATGCATGTTCACCAAAACAAAAAGGTGATGGTTCAATTAGCTTGGCACACCAGGCATTGTGGGGTAGTGGTGCAGGCAGCCTGTGATCCCTCCACTGTCAGGAGCCAGAGGTGTTCGCTGCTCTGTGAAACCAGCCTCACGCTGTACCCTCCTGTCTAAGAGCTCATGAAGCCTGTGCTTTCACTCAATCCCCATGGCTCAACTCTCAACTTGGAGTGGGCAGGCCAGCATGTTGCAGCCACCAACCCAACCTAGCATTGCCACAAACCATGTTCCATCACCTTGGTGCCCCCACTTGGGTTACAAGCTAGAGTTATCAAGCTCGGCAATCTGACATGCATGTCAGAGGCTTATAAAGACTAAATTTGATCATATATTGTTCAATGTGGGACTCAGAAGTATTTTATCATATTTTTCATATATTGTTCAATGTGGGACTCAGAACTCCACCTTGGTGTATTTTCTGGATGATAAGCTCTTTAACCTTGAAAAAATTCAAAACCAATTTCATTTTGGTGCATGCTTATCATAAACGAGATCCTGAAATTGATATGATTTTTTTTTTTTAAATTATTTTATACTTTAATGGCAGCTTCTTCCCTTTTGTAAATAATTTGAGATTGAATGTGATTGGGGTTTTTACTTTATGGAACAAACCCATTCGTGATTCAGGCATATGAATTATGCATTATCAGTAGGAACAGTTTTGTTGCTGGAATGATGGAAACTAGACTGATGACATTAGGATACCTTTGTCAAGTTCAAGTGTTTATCTCTGAATCAATCTTATTTTCATATATATACCATTCAATATTTGTGCAAGCTATCAGAAAATAAATAATTTCCTGATTATGTCAATAGTACTGCAATTCTGTAATTGATGATAACTAGAATTTTTCTGTCCTGAGGATAAGATTTGCATATATGCATTCTCAAGGAGAGAGATACTGAGGTTAAGTGGGTCATTGAGAAATAGACTAAACTTATATGTTGTGGATATAAGGTGCCTTACCATAAATGAATTAAATTAATTGATGGAGTCATCGATTGTTGACTTGAGAGATAAGCCTTGTAATTGTTAAGGTCATTAGTGCACCTTCATGGGACTGAAAAAGATAAAAATAATATGTTGAAATAGATGGTATTGCATGATATTTAAGTAGAAGTTATGGAGGAAAAAGAGCCTTGTTTCTTTTCTTTTTTATTGACTTTGAGATGCTGATGAAGATTTTGACGAGGTGGGGTTGTGACTTTTACCTATTTCAACATTCCTGTACCTATTTATCATATATGATGAACTCATGCTATCCCCATTTCAACTTAGACCTCACTGTTCGAAGAACCAAAACTATTTGGTTTTTTAAAAAATTTGGTTAAAGCTATTGTAATCGAAAATAAATTTAATTACTTTGCAGGTCCCAAACTATTTGGAAATTTTCAAACAGGTCTCCAAACATAAAAAATTTGTAATTGGATCCCCGAATTTCTAGATACTTTATAATTGGGTCCTTACACTTTAAACATTTATAATCGGGCCCTAAACTTGCAAATAATTTATAATTCAGTCCCTAAACTTGTACTAGATCACTCGCAATAGACTCCTACATCAAAGACATTTCAAACGTTTGAAGTGTAGGGATACAATTATAAAGTATTTAGAAATTCGGGAACTCAATTACAATTTTTTTTAATTCGAAGACCTATTTGAAAATTCTCAAAATAGTTTGGAGTGTTGGAAAGTAATTAAACCTTGAAAATACTATAAAGTCAACATTAACAACACGTAATGTGAAATTGCTAGCTGAGAGGTGTGGCACTGTAAAGAAATTAATGGGGTGCAAAAAGGTGATGGTTCAAGTAATTTGGTTAAAACTGTTGTAATTGAAAATACTATAAAGTCAACGGTAACAACACCTAATGTGGAATTGCTAGCCGAGGGGTGTGCCACTCACTGTAAAGAAATTAAATGAGTCATATCAATGTTACATAAGACTAAGTTCTCACAATCTGATCGGATCACATAGGTAAGGATAAGTTCTCCATAGCATCGCCATACAATCTTCCAAGAAACTAGCAAAAAAGTGATGGTTCAAGTAGCTTGACACACCAGGCACCGTGGGTTAGAAGTGCAGCAGCCTGTGATCCCTCCACTGCTCTGTGAAACCAGCCTCACGCATTGCCCTCCTCTCTAGGAACCCATGAAGCCTATGCTTTAGCTCAAGCTCCATGGCTCAACTCTCAACTTGGAGTGGGCAGGCCTGCATGTTGCAGTTACCAACCCAACCTAGTATTGCCACAAACCATGTTCCATCACCTTGGTGCCCCCACTTGGGTTACAAGCTAGAGTTACCCAGCTCGGCATTCTGACATGAATGTCAGAGGGTTATAAAGAATAATTTCTATAATATATTGCTCGATGTGGGACTCAATAGTGCTATGACTAATTTTTATCATATATTGTTTGATGTGGGACTCAATAGTGCTGTGACTAATAATGGAATTTGGCAAATGAATTGGATTCTAATATAGTTACTTGAATTTCCAATGCCATGCAAAATTTTCAGCAATTATCAATTGCAGGAAGAGCAGTTAAGAGGAAAAACACAGAAAATGAATGAATTTGAAATCGATTGATTTAATGATTTTACACTGTGCAGTCACTTATATAGAGCTGTCATGTTATGTCACTTGCAACTAATCTAACTAACTGATAGAGGACATACGCTAACTAACTGATTTCTTAACTGTCTAACTAACAAACTTAATTAAATACACATGTTGTGGATTCCAATCTTAAACAATAAAGATTGAAACAAAGGCGCTGCAACAGGTTTGGTATGCACATCAGCAAACCATCATTGACTTTCTTCCTTACAAAAAGGCAATAGGAGAATTGTTCCAACTGAAACTTCAAAATATTCCAACAAGGAAGCAAGCCAAGCCAAGCCAAGTCACTTCATTGGTAGCACCTGCCTTTAGGATTTCCAGGAAGAGAGGCAGGCTTGCAATCAATGAAACCTGAATCATCTAGCAAGGACAGTGTGTATTTTCTTTGTGACAGATAAATGCATTTCTTAAATTGAGCAATTTAAAGACCAAGAAAATATTTGAGATTGCCTAGGATTTTTAATTTGAACAATTGCTGCAACTTTAGTTGGACCTGGCTCACCATGGCAGTTTTTGGACTAGCAATAATGATGTCATCCACATAGACCAACAAGGCAACAAAGGAATTACCAGAACCAGCAATGAATAAGGAGTAATCACACTTGGACTGATGGAAACAAGCACTGATCAGAGCAGTGAAAAACTTTATGAACCATATTGCCTTGAGGCTTGCCTAAGGCTATAAATTGACTTGCTAAGCCTGTAAACCAAGTGCTCCCCATGAATCTTGTAGCCAAGTGGTAGGTCCACATAAGTTTCTTCAAAGGAGTCACCATTTAGGAAAGCATTATTGATGTCAAATTTCAAAAGACACCAACCTTTTATAGCAGCCAAGGAGAGAACTCTGACTATACTAACTTCTGTCTGTTGAGTATAGCCCTTGGACACTAGTCTGGCTTTTAGTCTATCTACAGTGCCATCAGGTTTGGTTTTGACCTTATATAAGTCCATTTACAATCAATAGTGTGTTACTGTGTTTTCTAGGATGGAGAGAGACAAGGGTCCAGGTACTATTAGCCTCCATGGCTGAAATTTCCTCACACATAGCTTGCTTCCACTAAGGGAATCTAGCAGCTTGGTGGTAGAATTGCGGCTCATAGAAATTGAATACTTGGTGAATGATGAGAAGGCATGATAAGATAGGTTGTGGCCTTTCCACACAACTAAGCTGATGAAGAGTGTCTTTATTTACCAAGAATTTAGTCAGTGCTAGCTCTTTGGCATTATCTAATCTGAGTTGTTTGATAGTTGTGTAAAACTGTGTTTCCACTAAAAAGAAGAAAAAAAATGTATGATGTATAAGGATGCCTCAGATTTAAATTGTAGTAAGTATAACTAGTAAATCATGTGTGGTCAATGGTCATCATCAACCAATGTAAGAAAGTACCTCTTGTCATCATAGGTGGGACTGTGACAAAGTCCCCAAATGTCACAATGCACCAAATCAAAGGGTTATGTGAAATAAAGGGAATGCAATTCTGTTTGGATAAAGGACAGATATGGCATGCATGGGACATTTGTGATAACAACAAAGAGAGAAATGCCAGCATATACTCCTGCTGTGCAAGGAGAAGGAATAAGCAACAACTGGCGGGAAAATCCAAGTGGAAGAAGCAAAATATACAGACAAGCGATTCTCAACTGGTACAATGTTAAGAGGAAAACCTCAAAAAATGCTTGAATTTGGAATTGATTAATTCAATGATTTTACAGCCTACAATCAACTTATATAGAGTTGTCACTGCAACTAATCTAACTAACTCATCCAGCAGCATACCAACTTATTTCCTAACTGTCTAACTAACTAAATTAAACGATGGCTAAGATAATTAGTATATATATATATAGATAGATATATATACATAATATAATCTTTAACTCTATTCAGATCTCTTTTTTTATTTTAGCATAATGTTTACATTTTCGATTTACCCCCAATTTAATAACATAATTGTTTCCAATCACATAGCATCGATTTATGATGTTTATACTTTTTATTAATTAAGGATTTGGAGTTTTTAAAGCAAGATGCACCCAAGAAAAACACAGGGCCATTGTCGGTGGCAACATATATTTCAAAAAAAAATTTGTGTGATTTGTTTTATACATATGACTTAGAGTCAGTTTGGTTGAGGTTGAGATTATTTTCACTGCAAAAGTGAGAAAAATGAGTCTCGAGACACTTTTTTCAAAAGTTATGTGAGATAAGCTTTTATCCGATATGATTTTAAAACGTAATTTTATGATAGAAAATCTAAAACAAAGAGACACTTACACTTTCTTGCTTGTTACTATCACTTTAATTCGGATATATTTGTTGAAAAATGATTTAAAAACATTTTGTTTTGTTTGAGTTGTATAAAAAACCATTTTATATAGTAAGTTACTAAGTATGTATAATGAGTTGTTTTGGAACAACTGTGAAGGACATGAGAATCGCGTCCTCATGAAAGCTCCACTTTGTAGCTTTTACGATTTAAGCGAAAAAATTTAAGAAACTGCCATTCTCATCGTGAATGGGACGCGATTTCCTGACGTGCAAACAAACACATACTGAATTTGTTAGGAGGGCCGCGTTATGGGCAACGCCATTAAGGCAGTGGCCTTAGGCCTCATTTTTTTTTTTTTTTACTTTTTAATATATATATTTATTGAGAGAGTTTTTTTATATGACAGTTAAAAGGATAAATTTTGGTCATACAATCATACATGGATGGTCACATGATCACTTAAAAAAGTCACATAACTTTATGTTTTAATCTTGATCATTCATTGTTTGATCTAATGGATATGATTTACTCCTCTCACTCTCACAAAAAAAAGGTCACTCACTTGATATATATATTTACTCTGATGGCAATTGACTTGGCAAGTGGTTGAGTAACAAGATCCAAAGAGTACAAACTTTTTATTAGGAATGAATATATTTGGTATGATATTTTGTTTATTGTCAATTACGTTAGTAAAATTCTATAGGACAAATACAATATGAAACTATTTTTTATTTTTTATTTTTTATTTGAATCCAAAAAATTTAAAGCTTTAGATGAGGATGAATAGAAAAAAATATTGTATTAATCTTGAATTTTTTTTTAAGATTTAGTGAACATTCATATATTGATGGTCTTGATTTACTTTTAGAATTAAAAGTATTGAGATAAGTGTTAAAAGAAGAAACTAACACTCCAATTAATATAAGTATTAAATTATATCAAAACATTAGCCTTTTTTTCAAATGTATGTATTGCTTATAGAATATTATTGACAATACCCGTAATGGTTACTATCGCTGAAAGAAGTTTTTCAAAATTAAAATTGCTTAAACACTATCTAAGATCAACAATGTTACAAGATATTTTAAATGGATTAGTCATCTTATATGTTGAGAGCGAAATGTTAGAATTATAAAAGTTGGAGAAATGATTTCGCAACATAAAGAAGCTGAAAGATTAATATGAGAATTGATAATTTATATAATATTTTTAAAATTTTCGCCTAAGGTCCCAAAATTCATATACATGGCCCTGTTTGTTAGGTAGCCCTTGCAGAGTGGTTTATCCTATCCCTACCCCTAATTGCAATGTAATTGTGAGTTTCCTTGCCAAGTTCCATTATTTCAATTCTGCACAGGCCGGTAGAGTGCTTGCAGCCGTGGCTTCATTATTGTTGGATCACACATGTGAGTGTGTGTGTGAGGAAAACAAAGTCTCACAAGCGAACACAACGGTTTTCTGAAAACATTTGGAAAAAAATGTTCCTATTTTGTAACTTAGCCCATAATGCTATCCTCCCCATTTCAACTGAGACCTCACTATTCCAACAACCACAAGCCATGCATGTTCACCAATGCAAAAAGGCAATGGTTCAAGTGGCTTGGCACACCAGGCTTTGTGGGGTGGAAGTGCAGCAGCCTAGGATCCCTCCACTGTCAGGAGCCAAAGGTGTTCGCTGCTCTGTGAAGGGTGCCCTCCTATCTAAGAGACCATGAAGCCTGTGCTTTCACTCAAGCCCCATGGCTCAACTCTCAACTTGGAGTGGGCAGGCCAGCATGTTGCAGCCACCAACCCAACCTAGCATTGCCACAAACCATGTTCCATCACCTTGGTGCCCCCACTCGGGTTACAAGCTAGAGTTATCAAGGCCAGCAATCTGCTCAGAGGCTTATAAAGACTAATTTTTGTCATACATCGTTTGATGTCGGACTCAGTAGTGCTATGACGAATAATGGAATCTAAGATTGTCGTTTGTCAAAGGTCTGTCTTGTTTGTAATTAGTTTACTTGATTCTACCCAAAATCAATGGATTAGTGGGACTTAGGCTTTGTTTGGCAAAAATGGTTGATAAGCTAACTTATGGCTGATAAGCTGATTTTTAGCTGATAGCTGAAGAGCTAGCTGATTGAACTTGAAGCGTTTGGTAAAATTAGCTCTTCAACTAGCTTATAAATGTAAAATAACATAAAAGTACATATTTATGACAAGCATAGTAAAGTGGGAATTTCATTAAATGAATGAGGGTAAAAATGAGAGAAAAATCAAAAAACTATAAGCTATAAGCCATAAGCTAAATAAAATAGTTTACGAAGAAAATCTATAAGCTAATGAAATAAGTTTGTTTATCAAGCACCTTTATTTCAGTCAAACAAGCGTATAAGCTTGTCAAATAAGGTATAAACTAGTTTATTGGACTTGCCAAACATCATTAAAAGACCTTTTAACACAAAATTCAAACATATTTGAGGTGACTTTTTTTCCTTATTGGAGACTGGATTATAGTGATCCGGGAGCAAGTGGGAAAAACGTAACACAATGATACATCCAGGGCATTCAAGTAAACACAAAAAAATTGTGCTTAATTTCGGGCTTCACTTTATCTCACGAATTTGAGTAATATAAGTATTAAAAAGCATGGATATATAGCTAGTCATCCTGAAATTACTGTTCAGTGAGTCTCAATGCACAATGAGTATAGTAAATGGTGATTATTGGAATTTGGCAAATAAATTGGTCAAAAGATGTTCGATTCTAGTTTAGTTACTTGAAATTCCAATGCCATGCAAAAATTTCAGCAATTATCAATTGCAGGAAGCGCAGCACAAAATATTATTCTAGTTACGGCCATAACTACACCACAACTAAACTAAAGTTACTTGAGTGTGGACGTGCTTTGTGTTACTGCTAGTGATGGCGCAAGTGCTTACGTTGTTGCAACAACGAAGTTTTTTTTTTATCATTTTTGAGAATAAATGCAGAATAGATGGACGTGCTTTGTGCTAGTGATGAAAATCACATGAGCATCACATGACACATGCGACTAATTTGTTATCTTCAACGGATGACAGTTAAGAAAAACTCAGAAAGTGAATGAATTTGAAACTGATAAATTTATGAGATATGCAAGGAAAGCTTTGCGATTCAAATCTCACAATACACTAGCATTGTTATTTTCATGAACAGTCAACGAATGACGTGGAAGCCGGAAGGGATGCATGGATGCACCTCGGTGCAAATTAGAATCCACCCCAAAACTTGATTGAAGTGGAAAATTTTTACTTGTTGGTCAAAACTTGGTTTAATTTTCAACTACTACTCTTATTATACTACCCTTAAAAAATTAATAGAGATATATGGTAAAATAAAATTGAAAGGCAATTTGATAACTAGAAATCTATCTAAATCTCACTTTGAATAATATAACTTTCATTCTACCAAAATTACTTTTAACAATAAAATATTCAAACGTAAATTAATTACTACAAACTCAGCTTTAATCAAAAACAAGTTTCAAAACTCATTTCGGTTTCCCAACCACATCCTAAAACTTCGGCTCAAGTCCTCAACTGAAACAAAAACGGGGATAGGAAAGAAACCGTTCATCAAAATGGTTTTCAACAAGAATTTCATTCAGGGACATAAAGCTATCAATCGATGAATCCATGTACCACCACATGCTGTGTTACTGGCACTGGTTTGATTAGTGCCAAGTAGCATAACTTACAAAACACTAGTCAACAGCCTAAATAAAAAATGAACTTCTCTAACAAGTTAACAATAAAATAATCTATTACAAAGCTGCCTTCTAATAGTTACAACTGCTCTGCACAATGATCCCTGGGCGAAAAAATACTACAGCTATTCAAAAATTCCATTATGCCTCCCATAAATGGCTTGCATGTGAAATTACAACTAGTATAAAGAATCCTAGCAAAGAAGAAAATAAGGATTAAAACTATCCCAGATAGTGTCATCTCCCATCTCAAGGGACAACCTGTTAGCAACATCATCGGTCATTTTCTCATGTGATTTTAGGACTAACATATATAGATTAGAAATTAAAGGGTTTCTAAGAAATGGATCAATGGTTCTTCCAAGCAGAACTACATCAGATAGAAGATGTTTGGCATCATTATTGCCAGACACAAGGAAAATGCAGTTTGATAGGGCATAGAAACCGAGTAAATTTGCATATAAGGGTAAAAATGCATCTTTATGGTTACCCCTGCCTCCTATCCATTCATTCCCTTCCTGTTTCCCAATGTGGTCTTCAGTATATGACACCAATTGATGGAAAAATCTCATTCTCCATCCATGTATATAACTCCTGAATTCTTCTTTATCAGCCCAGGACTTAAAAACAGGTAGCTTTTCCATATTGGAGCAACAAATTTGGCTGATCAACAGCTTCTCTTCATAATGATTGTCAATCTCCTTGTCAAAAACCTGCCTCACAAGATCTCCTCGGGATGCTACATAGCTTGCAGCATGTAGTACCCAATGACAAAGGTAATTGAAGTAATCAATCCAGTGACCAAAAATAGAAGATAGATGGTCAAAACAGAATCTTATCACTCTATCTACTTGGGTTGAAACCAATCCAGGAGGAGAGCTACTGCTAGTTCTTTCTGAAGTAAAACACTTTTGAACATCTGAGGAAAGCCTCAATCTAACTGAGTCATCTTCATCTTCCAGAAGCTTGATGCATGTGAACCATACATCTAGTACTTGACGAGCATACAAATTCACAGCTTCACTTTTTACAAAACAAGAAGATGAAGTGCCCGAGGGAATGCAGTTATTGATAACAACTGAGCCAAGGAGGCCAGCCTGCTCAAGCAAACCGGAAGCTATCAAGGATTCAGCTGCTGCCTTGCGCATACTTGCAGGTTCAGATGATGAACTAAATTGTTCGATCATGTTACAAAAAAATACAATGCAGTCAAACAACCTACCAAACATTTCCTCCTGATTAATTTCACCACATATAGCAAACTTCTCCATTCCTTCATTAGACAGAATAGAGCTCGCAAACAACATTGTAATTCTCTTAGCACATACTCCCAAACAGCAAACAAGGGTTTCTCGAGTCTTTGCATGTCTTGTTTGCTTGAACAAGGAAACTAATTCATTCCAAAATTGGAACACAGAGTCAAAGTCCATTTCACCAACATAACTTGTTCCATTGCACTTGTCATGGCTAGCATATTCAAACTGCAGCAAATTCCAAGCTAGAAGGTTCCTCAGAATGTAATATCTACATCTGTGGTTTCTCTCTGATTCCAAAATCTTCACCAAGGTTCCATGAAGGTTAGTTTTGGCCCAGACTTGAATAACCCTGATGTCGTTACTGGGATCATAGACCTTACCACCAGATTCAGCTGCTTTCAGGAACTTCAGCAGCCACTTTAGTGTTGCAAGTCGAACTTCGTATAATGAGTCTGACAAGCAGCGAATCAGCCTATCCAAAACACCAGCAGAAGCATTCTCCATTTCATCTTGTTTAGGCAATGATTTTGAAGTGGGGAGAGAATGCCTCAATGGCAAATGGACTACCTCATACTCATGCTCAGATGCTTGAAACAAACAACCAAAATAGGAAATGGCAGCTTGTTCATGAAGTTCAGCAATGGTTGGGTCATAATATGACAGGCCATAAGATTCTAAATCTAAGCACTCTGCTGACAACTCCAAAAGCAGGTTACGAATGGGATACAAATGTTTGGTTATTTGGCATGTTCTTGCGATATTGAGCATTTGATCCAGAACCCTTAAGAATGTTTCATTGAGGATAGGGCATCGGCAATGAGTAGGCCTTGCAATCCATGACCGAAGTGAAAGAATTTGGATCAATTCACCAATGATCTGATCTTTCTTTGAGTTATCAGCAAGATTTCTACAATTTATATCCAGCAGAGAACTCAACTGCAAGAGAATTCCATGAATTAAGTTGAAGGAAATACTGTGGGAACTATGCGTTGTACACAAATCGATTGGACCAGCAGCTGATTTGAGTAGGTTTTCTGTACAAGGCAACTCAGAAGCAATATTGAGAAGGACTGATGACAATTTCTCATTTGATACCAGACTTGTTAGAGCTCTAGATGCAAGAACACGAACTCGTAAATTACTTTGGGTTGAGCACCTCCTAATACATGGCATGAAAAGGAAAGGGTCTAGCTCATCTCCTGTCTCACCAGCAATTGATGAAGGCTTGAGCCTGGATAGAAGAATCAAAATAGGGCACAAGCTTGGATGCAGATTATTTCCCCGGAAGGATTCTGAACCTGCTGAAGATGCTGGACCCAGAAACTCTGTCGCAACTTCTAATTCATTGAAAAGAAATGAATGCAGTGATGGATACCTTGGACCAAAAAACATGTTAAAAAAAGGTCAATAGTTGTCAAACTAATAACAGAGCTATATATAACTATTGAATGTACATGTAAACTTTAGATCATAAGCCCACATAGGCTCAACTGCTCCACACAACCCATGGTTTCATGAAAATATTTTCAGAATTCAACTTCCAAATTCCAATGTGCAAAAAACATCAGTATACGGTATGAAGGAAGGCTACAAGTGATACAAAATTCCCTCTGGAGCATGTTATTATTAACATGCAGTTTACTTCTCTCTGCAATATAAAAATGATGGACAAATAATGGCAAGTGAACCATTTCTAAGAACGATCTGATGATAATAAAATTTATGATGACATCAGACATACCATGTCTCCAATATGGAGATTGTACCAATCTCTGAAGTGTCATTTGGTAAGCCTCTGTCCACTTATCAGCAAGAATATCAATGTATTGAGTTAAAGACCAACTCTCCCAAAAGCTTAATCTATTAGGTGAAAGCCCATGAAGGATTTTATATCTCTAACAATTATCATCAAAGATTAGGATGCAGCTAGCTAATCTGAAACCGTAAGCACCCCTCTACACAAAGTCCTTATACTTCCTTGGATTTTAGTCGTGGTTCCACTTCCATCTTCATAATTCAGATCGATGTATGAATTACCATAAAAGACTAGGGTGTACTTTTACTCACAGCTTTCGCCCAAAATTCATTAATTCCACCCTAATGTACTAGAAAATAATAATTTGCTTACAACATGTGCTTTCTCATAAGATTTAGAAGGAATAAAAATCTATTTTTCTACTTTTGATTCTATTCAATTGGTGGTTACAATCTAGACACATCCTTGATTGAATATGTTCTATGCAAGTACATAATATTAGTATTGAAGCTTTTATTTGCACTTCACAAAATAATAAAAAATCAGTTTACTGACATAAAACACACACAAGTAAAACAGAGAAGTGCACAACTGGCATATTTTCAACTACGGCAACATAATTGTAGACCTAACGAGTGCATATATTTGATTTAAAACAAACTTTATTTTGGTCCCTGACATTTGTTTTCATTCTCACTTTAGTCCGGCATTTCATTTTTCTCAATTTAGTCCTCGGCATTTATGAACTCACTCTAATTTAGTCCCTGGCAAGTGCGGAATGAAATGACGTTTTAGATGTAGTCATTCGATCATCTTTGTCAAACTGCCATGTCAGCAAATAAAATGCCGCATCATCTCTAATGGTAACACATCAACATCTCTATTTATTAGACAATGGGTATATAGACAATGTGGACTAACTTAAAGTAAGTTCATAAATGTAAGGAACTAAGTGACAAAAAAGAAATGTGAGGACTAAATTGAGAATGAAAGCAAATGCCAAGAACTAAAATAGGATTTTAGTCAATTTTACAAAGCTTATCATGAAGATAATCAAACCAAGTATTGTACCAGAAATGAAAATAACTTCACTTACAAGAGTTCAAAAGACTCTTGTTTATTACTGTCCCATTATCAGAAATATGTATGAGGAATGGTAGAAGTAAAGATTAAATAAAACACTGATTCATAAGAAGCTTTTAGTTTTAGGGCAGAATTTGGTGTTGAAGTTTGTCAAGGACCAACTCTCCTAAAAGCTTAAGCTGTTAGGTAAAGGCTCGTGATTGATTTTATATCTAACACACCCCCTCAAGCAAGAGCCCTCTGGGCTTGAATCGTTGACAATGCATAGGCCCACCTTATCTTGGGATGAAATTCAATTAACATTTAGAAGAATGGGGGCAGCAACGATTGAACTCTTGACCAATTGGTTATAGAGGCTCTAACACCATGTCAAGAGTCAATTCTCTTGAAAGCTTAAGATGCTACGTGAAGGTTCATGAATGGTTTTATGTCTATCAAGTAACAAAGTCACAGCAAGCTTGTGTGTGTATCTCAAATAAGTACAGAAATTTGGACAAAGAATTAAACACTCTTTAGTGCCATTACTTGTAGCTAATGTATTTCAAATTCTTAAACAAGCCTTAACTCCAGAAAATCCACCACACATGATTCACTATTTATAATTATGATTGCAACTAGCTAATCTATCTATAAGGGCATTTCTACAAACAATTAATAACTAATAAATAAATAGTTCTTACTAAAGATATTATGGGCTGTAAATCATCAAATGTAATTGTTAAGTTTTACTTAGACAAATTATGTGAACTTTTTTGAAAAATAACCTAACTCCTTTATTTTTTTTTTTAAATTATAATAAACTCCAATTGATTAATTAAATACTCAATTCACATTCCTCTTATGTTCAAATCTTAATTTGGTAGTGACACTCTAATATATGATGAAGAGTTTACATCAAAAAATGAAATCCACATACCTTGCAGTTATTATCACCGAATGGAGTAGCTTGAACAAATTTAATGGGATAGTTCCTCATAGCAGATTTTACATTTGATAAGAAAGCCTAAGAAATTAACTTCGAAGTTTCCTTTCACATAATAACACTACCTACCTGGCCCCTAACCACAGTTGGCATATTTAGGCCTCTTTAGAAAGTAGTATTTTTACCCAATAAATGTATTCAACATCATAGATAACATGTTTAGGGTATCTATCATTCTAGCAGCACCAACAAATATACCATAAATTGCTGACATAATAAAGATTCATTAAAATAGTAAAAGACCCTAAAAACTACAGGGAGACTTACGTAAAGCAATAAACCCATTTCCTTACTGTTAAATTTCTTGGAATAAAAATATGAACATGTTTTCACATGGAATGCATCCAATTATATAAACAGATCCAATAGTCAAAATCATACCTATGAAAAAACTCAAGCCCAGTTAGTGCACGCCGTGCTGACTCTCGCTTATGAACATTGAGGAATCCAATCATGCGACGTACCAAAGCAGTATAAGCCAGACAAGCACTATTTCTGATCTCCCAGTATGGTGAAGAGAAAGAGCAAATAGACAAAACCAAAGCCTCGGCCGAGAAACCAGATGTATCAGTGGCCAAGTTAGTGTCATTGAATGCAGCCCTTAGAACATTAAATGCATGTACTGTAGGAATGACACCCTCATCTCTGATCTTCGATGACATCTGACTCACATTCCTTTCAGCTGCCTGTGCAAAACTGTTTTCTTTCCTTGAACCACTTGACTTGCATGGGTCACCATTCAAGCTATCAGTTTCAATTTGATTCAGCATAGACCCATTACCTACATCTATAAGCCACCTTAGTGCCCGTGGGAGGAGCTTCTTTGGTGTGCCTTCTGGCTCTGAGAGAAACAGAGCAATAAATGCAGCAGGTATTCCAGCACTTCTTCTCAGCAAATCATCTACTGTTTGTCCTTTGGCCACAGTTCTTTGCATAAGTTTTTCCATCCAGGACTCTGTCAATCTACAAAGTCTGAAGAGGAAAATACACATCTACTTAGTGTTGAAAACATAATATTTATGATATGATGACTTAGTCAAAATGACATTACATTCCTAGTATAAGTCAAACAAACAAAATGCTCTGCTTATTATGCAGAGGAGGGTACATGACTCAGCCCAACAATCCTCATTAATTCTGCAGGGGCCCTTGACAAGATCGTAAATAAGAATTTCACACCTCATTTATCATACACATGTTCATTATAGTGTTTTATCTATGATGGTATAAGTTAAGAAAATTGGAATTTATAAACCTAAATGAATCAATATTTATCAGCAAAACAAAGAAAATAAAGAAACACCAAAATTAGTCCACACTACCCAATCCCTCAACATATCTATAAAGGTGATCCCCCCCCCCCTAAACCCTAAATTAGGAAAGTGGCACTTGGCTACTCAATCTCCATGGGAACGATCTCTATCCATCACTCTATTACTTCTGCGATTTGGTGCACTTGCTAAATTAGCCAACATTACCGAAACCCTGAACATATCTGTAAAGGTAAAGAAACGCCAATATTAGTCCACAGTACCCAATCCCTCAACATATCCATAAAGGGGAACCCCCCCTCCCCCAAACCCTAAATTAGGAAAGTGGCACTTGGCTACTCAACCTCCGTGGGAACGATCTCTATTCATCACTCTATTACTTCTGTGATTTGGTGCACTTGCTAAATTAGTCAACATTACCGAATCCCTGAACATATCTGTAAAGGTGCACCCCCCTCCCGCATATGATTTACAGCAACCAAAAGTCAATGCTAATTACCTAATCTTATCTCAAATCAGATGCTTATCCTATGAAATCTCCTTAAAGAAACAAGAGTTATGCTTCAACCAAATGCACAAAAGTATAGCATAGATTGATTGCCACAAAAATATAGTGGCCATCTTATTAATATTTGCTTCTTGCAATTAGAATTCTTAGGGACTAGATTAAGAATTGAGACTGCTTTATTTAATTATTTTTCAATTGCTTGAAATTGCCATCAGGAATTAGAATTCTAATTCTAAAAGCCAAACCAAGCATGATATTTAGAATAGTAAGGTTTAATTCCAATTCTAAGGTTCAATTCCAAGCCCAACACCTTATATTATTTAAGAAAAATTACTTTCTTAGGACTAATAAAGACACATAAAATTTTTCACTAAGAGTGTCTCTTTGCCTATAAAATTATCATGAGATAAGAATTATGTTTATGGATTCACCTCAGTGTTGCATTCTCAAGCTTTTTCATGTTCCCTTCTAAGAATGTTTGTTTCAAAGGATATCTTACCGTCCCCCTAGTTGTACACCTGTACTTTCCCTATTTTCTCTTGAATGAAATATCTTTTCTATCAAAAATAAATAAATAAAATAAAATAAAATAACAGCTACCATTAAGACATAAGTTACTTTAATTATCAATAGAAAAATAACAAACTTTCTTTAGATGCGAAATCAATAAAGCATTTAATAGAAATAAAATAAATATAGAGTAACAAAATTCATACCTTGGGTCATTTGAGCAAAGTAAACGATTGCAAAGAGCTGTGAACCCAGCCCTTGTCTTATCAATTGCACCATTATGCTTCATCTTCAAGAGGACTTCTAAAAAGTGATTTCCAATCATTTCAAGTTGTTCCAAATCAAGCACAGAATTAGACGAAAAGGCAGCAGTATCAACAGAAGGCTCCTCTAGCTTGGATAAATCTGAACATGCATTACTTGGCAATGGTACCTTTCTTATAATAGTCCCCAAAAGAAGGCTCACCTAAAGAAGAAAAGTAGAAAACATAGTGAAACCACACTGGGAACCAAAATAATAAAAGCAGACTTATGCATCACACAACGGACAACTTTCACTCAATTCTTGTTTGAAACAAACAATATGCTATAATTTGTAAATATGTTTTCTGGGCATGATTTCTAGAATTAAAAGCAGGTAACTTTGAGGAAAATATTGTTATCGGTCGAGAAACAATTAATTATAACTTGGAACAATATTCTTTCTGCTTTACCTTTTTGAAGAATTAATACCCATTTATAATCCAATAATATCAAAAGGTCTTACACACTGTTCAAGTACCTCTTTCATAGCCAGCCAGCAACCAACCATGATAATCTGTTCAGATGATCTGACACCGTGGGAAGGCTTTGAATTATTGTTCTCATATTCAGAAGAAGACATGTGCTCATGCTCATGATCTGGTATCTCCAACAAAAGATTATCGTCATCATCCATCTCATCCATATCTTCAGGCAGATACCAAGCATCTGCAGAAACCACCCGTAATGCCAATGAAGTTATCCGCATCACAAGCTCCAAAAGTCTTTCCAACAAATGTCTCATCTCTGAAATGCTAGACAATGTGACATCCGAATCCCAGTCCAATTCCTCAAAAGTATAACGTAAAGCAAGTAAAACACCATGCACAAAGCTGTTCATGCATGCTTTAGAAAGATCTCGTTCTCCATCTCTCACAGCAACATCCAACCAATCGATCAATGATTTCATATACAGTAGCACAGGAATCCCGACTTTGCTAGACTGATTAACCTCATTTACCAATTCAGATTTTGAGCTTAAATGGACAACGTTAAATGGATCTTCAATCATCCAACCTAGCTCCAACACATACTTCCTAAATATAAGCCGTAAAGTTAGAGCTCCGGCATCACTTTCCCTTACACGTGGACTGCAAACTAATTTCATAGCCCAAGAAATTACTTTCTTCAGCATGTCTTCACCTAAAATTCCAGGTAGTGGGGTCGGAAAATGGAGTAATATGCGAAATGAACTCTCTCTCAACCTGTCCCAACTATCAATAATTGAACCAACCAACAAAAGAGTTGAATCAGATGAAGTCATTCCTTTGCTGTAAGGATAGAGATGATTTCCTGACAAAGAACTATTAAACTCCTCACTAATTGATGGCTTAATAGACCAAACATTTATCATGATCAAGATGAGATCCATTGCCATTATTTTTCTCTTGTAAGGAGCAGAAGGATAGCATGAGAAAAATAAGAAGCCACTCAGCCACCTCATAAAGTGAAAAAGATCATCTGCTCTTTTGGTGGTCAGCTCCTCATTCCCATTTGAAGGATAAACTCCATTACCTTTATTATGCTCAAGAGGGTTCCAACTTCCTTGCTTGAATTGTCTCTCCAGGGCTGTTCGAACCCTAGAAAAGAACTTACGAAACAAGCTGCTCCACTTCATCTGAAAAGCTGTGGAGCAACACCTCATATTCAAAGGCACAGCTTCCTTCATTAAAGATAGCTCTAAATGAGAAGGTAGACTAGCCGTCTTGGGGTTTAAGAAAAGAGACTCGGCAGCATCTACACGTAGTGACTCATCCACATGGGTCAATGCATTTACTAGCCAGTGAACAAAGATCTCGACATTTATTCCCTTTATGCATACAACGGCATGGCTTTCTGTTCCCAACCGAGGCTCTTTTTCACCTGCTGCAGAATTTTCACGCCAATCAATGTCCCCTTCAACCAAAGCAAGTGACCGAGATACCTTGAGCAATGAAACTAGAATCGCAATTCTTTGTTCAAGATTCAACTCCATGTTTTCACAAGCAAGTTCTGGATATCGAATTCTGTTTTCATCCCCATTTGGCCCAACTGAGATGAAAGAAAGCATAGGAAATATACTATCCACATCCACTTCCAGTAAAACTGGTAAAGCATACGTATTTAAATTGGAGCGAAGTTTTGAGAATCCAGATGCTAGCCCATACAGAATTGGCGGAAGGCACTGCCCTCTATAGAGAGCATAGCCACCTTCAATGCCATCATTCTCCCAATGCTCGTCACGCAAATACTCGAGGAAACACTTGAGAAATGATGTGGCAGCACAGCAGACATCGTCATCGACATAAGCCTCTATTGTCTCAAATAGCAGGTTCGGGCTCATATTTAGCATTTTCTTCGCTCCCAACCTCTTGGTTAACAATGCTAAAGGAACATATCTTCCCTTACATCGTGATCCCAGGGAAAGAACATCTGATCCAATCTTCAGTAAAAAATTGTTTATTTTGTCACCACTCTCCGACCAATGAAGCGATGATTGAATGTCCAAAAAAAGATCAAAAATGAGATGGACTTGCTTCACCGTTTGACTCAAAGGATCTTCCAAGTTATTCCAAATAATCCTAAGTATCCTCATCCCCATTTCCTCAGGAATAGGATCATAGTCTCCCGACAAATCAGTAAGATTGGACAATATCGATGTTTTTATCTGTTGTAAACATATTTGCATCACAGTCAATGCATGAAAATTGAAATGGCTGTCAATAGGGTTCTCACAGTACTTGCACAACTCAGGCAAAATTCCATCATACAATATAGTCTTTATAGGTCGTCCACCGTCTCTCTGAACCTCATAGCCATTCATATCAATAAAATGAGTGTTAAGCAAGTTTCTAGAAACTGCTGTAAGAATCCCTCTTAAGAGACAAAGCCTACTTAGCACAGAAAGATTACAAATTCCTAAATAAACATCACCCTTACAAGGAATCTTCGTGATCGCATCTCTAAAATCACTATCAAAATCAAAATCATCCGAATTCGAGGCCTTTAAGTTAAATATACCTTGAATCAAGACCAAGCCAAGCTCATGAGAACTCATACAAACTTGAAGTGCAGCACATAGTGCCACCCCAGCAGCCACAAAACAATCCCTCGTGAAAGCCGAGGAACTCAAAATGCTCAAAATAACAGTCACAATCCCTTCCATAACACATGAATAACCATCACAATTCTCATCAAAACCACTCAATTCCTTGAACTTCAAAGGAAACTTCTGCAGCAAGTAATACAAACAAGACAATGCCTCTTGGCATTGTTCCATAACAATTGGTGAAGAAAATCTAGCACATTGATTCGTCTCCGAAACCACTCCACTCAAACCTAAAACCACATCACAAGCCACCAACACAGCACAACCTTCCACCACATCAACCAAGTACCCTAATTTCGGCAACCCTAAAACCGACAACGCCGCGCGCGACACGGAGAATCGCTTCCCCTTGCCGCGGCCGCAGCCACCGTAGTCCTCGCAGAGGTTTTTGAACGTTTCAGCGATGAGCGAAGTCCAATTTCGAGTCTTGGTGAGAACAGAGATAAGGGTTCTATGAAGTGGCGTGGAGTTTTCTAGAAAGAGAAGCTCTAAGTAGATTCTAGAAGCTTCTCGGAGCGCGGGTTCGGAATCGGGTTCGGGTTGGAATTGGAGTAAGTTGGAGAAAGAGGAAGCGAGGTTTTTGGCGTGGTGGAGTTGGGAGTAGGTGGAAGTGAGAGAAGTGAAGTGAAGGAAAGTTGAGTGGAAGTGTGAAACGGCGTCGTTGGAGAGGAGAAGGTGGGAAGGGAAGGAGTGAAGGAAGGAAGGAGGGAAAACGAGAGCGCTGTAGGTGTAACGGTGGCGATGCTGAAGAGCGCGCCACTTGGCTGACATGTTTGATGGTGGTGGTGGTGGTGGCGGTGGCGGCGGCGGAGTAGGGCAGTGTGGTGGTGGCGGCGGCTGTGTCAGAGGGAAGGGAAAAGCAGAGAGAAGGTTTGGCGGCTTCTTTGAAGCACTTTTTTATCTCTCTGTTTTCAGGCAGAAAATGGGCCAGGGGAATTTGGGCTTCTGCTTTCTTCTTACTTGAACACTGTTTTTTTTTCCTAGTAGAAAGAATACAGAGTTGTTTTATTTTATTTTTAATTAAAGTAATAATTTGGTTTCGATAACGTAAAAAATTATTAAAAAGGTCCTTATATATACAATTGTTACTCATTTGGTCCCTCCTATTATTCTATCGTCTCTAATGACTCGTTAATTACTACGTATAGGGACTAAATGAAAAATTTGTGTCACGTATAGGGACCCAATAATTTAGGTTAAAATAATAATTTGGCCCCTACATGTGACACGAATTCCTCATTTAGTCCCTATATGTAGAAGTTAACAGAATATTAGGGAAGGCAAGGTAACGGGAGGGACCCTAACAATTGCACGTATGAGGACCTTGTTAATAATTTTTTTACATATAGGGACTAAATGAAGAATCGGTGTCTCTTATAGGGATCAAACTAGAATGTCGGTATATACCTAGAGGCGAACCATGATTTCTTGTATTTTGTAATATGATTATTGGATTAATAAAAAATTATTTAATTAGATATGGGGTTGGTCTGAATGATAACGAACCCAGGTCCCTTAAGCAAGTGATCAGGGGTACAATTCTTGACTCTTGCATGTACAGAAAATCTGGTTGGAAGAGGGCAACCATTAAATGTCGTCCAGGTCCCTCGACGGAAATTAGTCACTATTTACGACAGTCGATACTTTGTATTAATAATATAATTATGCAAAAAAAGATAAATAGATAGGTAGATAGTAGATAGATAGATAGATAAATAGAGAGAATCCATGTAATTTAGTGGATTTCGCGTAAATTCATCCAATAATAAATAGAAGGTCTAACGAAGTTTTGAAAATAATGTGTTAGATAGCAGTTTTCTTCGTGCAATTAACACATTTGGTGTGGTTGATTCCCTCACTAGTTTAGACAATCAATTTAAATAATCTCTTGTAAGTTATAGACAAGTATATTTCAAATAAGCTCTTGTAAAATAAGTGTCTTGTGAGATATGTCAATTTCATTATTAGAATAATGCAAAGCCTAATATGTGCTTTTTTATGGTTATTTATTGGCGTTTAAATGCAAAAATGTAAATGAACTTGTTGCTAGTGAAAATTATGAAAAGGGACATTTATAAGTACTTATCAACTAATTCCGGAATAAGTTAAAATGAAAGGTGCAATAAGTATAATTCATTGAACTCAAATTCATCTAAATAATTGTAACACCTTTCAAAAAAATTCTGATTTAAATACTCAATCAAAATGTAGTTACACCAAGTATTCTGTCATAATAATGTCTTAACATTACATCCAAACAAATCATCAAAATAGCTTAAGAGAAATTCAACTAATGTGCACTATTTTTTGGTCTCCCCTAATGCACATAATTAACTTTAAAACAAGAAAAACGCATTAGTTAAAAGTCTAACCTTTTGTTTGCTTGGGTGGAAAACAAGACGAAAGAAGTGGCGGGAGAAGAAAACATGCAGAATATTTCAACCTCTTTCGTTTGGATGATAGGTGAAAGCAGGGGAGAGAGAAAAAAAAATGGCCTATGGGTAGGGGTGGACATGGGTACGAGTCGACCTGCGAACCCGACTTACCCAATCCAATCCAACCTACAAAATCTGGGTTGGTTCGTGTCATTGAGTTGGGTTGATTTTAAAAGAAGTATACCCATGACCTATGGATTGGGTGTTAGGTCTGAAGATTGTGAACACGAGCAAACCAACCCAATCGGCTGAATTTATTTGCACCACAGTTGAGGCATTGATTTGCACCCAAAACTGGTTGGGGCTTTCTAACAGTAACATAGGTGGTGAGCCAGAAGCTCCAACGGCTGATGTAGAAGTTGATTCAGGTATAAAAAGTTCTATTTTATTTTATGTCATTCATAACTTGAATATGTGACTTATAAATTTAGTTTTATTTTTTTGAACTATTACATACAGTCATCGCAGAAACAACTTGAAGAAATGAGCTTCATGAGTGGAATTTTGAAGACACTCCAGAAATAGTCTTTTTGGTTGATGTGCAGAAATAGTTTGAAGACATGACTTTTTGCAGAAACTGTGAAGGAATATTTTGAAGACATTTTGTTTTGTTTTTATTTCACTTGTTGCTTTAATTTTAATGGAAATTGTACTTCAACTATGTTTTGTATTCAAAGTTTCCAACCATGCTTTTGTTATTGGAAATCCAAATTAACTAATGAAGCGGTATTTTTTTTTCTATTTTTGTTGTTTTTTTCATTTTTTCTGAAAAAAAAATATTTTACTAATAAATCCGATACCCGACCCAAACCAACCTGTATAAGGTCAGGTTGGGTTGGTTTGGGTTACGTTAAAAATTATGACTAAATTGATATAACCTAACCCAGATGTATTTGATTGGGCTGAGTCTTTAAATGCACCAAAACCGACTCACGCCCACCCCTACCTATGGGTCCGGCAAAAACTTTTCTTCTCTCCCATGACAAGAAAACGTGACAAAGGCAAAAAAATAGTAGTGGTTCCATTGATTAGGATAAAATTATAATTTTACCATTTTATTTTGGACTAAGCAAATATGTTACTAGAGACAAATATGCTTTTACTAGAAAACTCAACATTTCTTTCTCTCCTACTTCTCTCATACTTCTTTCAATCCAAACAACCTAAAACTTTACTCATTTTCTCTTCTCCCCTACTTTTTTCTATCCTACTTCTTTCCTTCCAGCTTCTTTTATCATCTTGTGGGGATACCCCGGGATACAACTGGGGAGCCAGATGTCCTAATTATGATGGTTTATCATAAAAAAATATAAATCTCAAATAGTGAGCGCATCTATGCTATACCTCCTAAACTTAGGTAGTTTTGGGCTCCTTCTACTTTAATGTTTTTTTAGAAATTCACCCCATTTTTTTATATTTACAAAATGACCTTAAGCAGGGCGAACGGGAAGCAAGCGCACGCCACTATGATGTAGATCTGAGGCATCAAGATTCATATCTATGGAAGGACTGCAAAATAAGTTAGACATAACAAAATCAAAACACTAACTCATAAATCAAACCTATACAAAGCGAAACTTTAATAAAAGGTAAGTAATACTAAAACAAAACCACCATCGACGTGTAGATCTTGATTAGATCCATACAAATCTGGTCACGAGAAACGAAACATAGATAAAGCAAGAACGAGGCTTTAGTTTATGGAGGGAGGAAGGTTGGTGGCAGCGGTGGTGACAGTGAGGGAGAAGGGGCAGGTAGGGATGACGGTGAAAAAGGCAGGGAAGATGGTGGGGGGACTTGGATTCCCAACATTTAAAAACTCATGTATTCACGCATTCACATATTAATGTATCGTTGGATCAATTCTAGGCTTTCTCAAACACTTTTACATATTAATACCTGAATGCTTGAATGCGAGCAGTTGTGACTGCAGGGAATCCATATTCGATGGTGGGTGGGTTCTTTTGTAAATACCTCTTATTTTTTCTTCTATCGAGGCGAAAATTAATCGATTTTCATCTCGAACATTCAATCAAATTTGCACTAAATCAACGATTCTCTTTAAAGAAACACAAAAATCCCTAAAGGAGGTGCATCATACACGCCCCTGCCAAATAACATTGTAAAATTAGGATCAATTGGTAGATACATTTCCATAAACGACAATGAAACTACTGTGGGCAAAATTATTTTGAAAAATTTCATCACAAATGCAAAATTAGCATTTGTTTAGAAGTCATTCCTCCATGAAATGAAATAAAGGGGTCGGGCTTCGGGATTGAAGAAAGGAATATCACTAATTGATTCTCTTTCTCAACTTTCTCTATTACATTGATCTCCAACCGAAGAATCACAAGGATTAATGGGCTATCATCAACTTTTATCCTTATTGTGTTCTTCAATTTCTTCACCGATGTGATTTACCTTTCTCCTTCACCTGTGATACATATAGTTGGATTTGGCATCAGAACTAGTTCCTAGTATGAGCAAATTTGGGTGTCATGTAGATAAGATAATCACAGTTTGTGCGTGAATCTAACACACCAATCATATAAATTGATCACTAAACCGAGAATATACATGGTTGTGTTGGGATTAGATTCCTGCACAAACTTGAGATTTACTTGATCCAAACTTAATCATAAGCCCAATATATAAAAAGGAAAATTTCCTTTGGCCTTTGCTTGGTTGGATAGAAGTAGGAAAGAAGGAAGTAGCCCCCTTTATTTAACTGTTTAGGGGAGAGAAGAGAAGTAGAGAAGAGATAATAAAGTACGATGGATCCCTCATGTTCAAAATTCTCCGCACAACCGGCATGATTTTGGGAGAGTAGTTACGGTGGGTCCCAAACATGTTTAGATTTTTTGCATTATTTCAGAATTGCCTATTGCTCTTTGCCCTTTGTAAGAGAGTTAATGAACAAACAAAGGCAAATATGTTTTTACAACAAAATCTCATTTTATTTCTCTTCACTTTTCTATCCAACCAAACGAGTTCAAAGAAAACTGAACTTTTCTTTTTTCCTACTTCTCTCGTCATTCTCGCAATCCAAACAACCTAAAAATATACTCCTTTTTTACTCATTTTCTCTTCTCTATTACTTCTTTCTACTTTACTTCTCTCCTCTCTACTTCTAATCCAAACAAAATATTTTTTATTAGATAAGAATCATAGAGGCAAACTAAAGAATAGAAATGTTGGTAGCTTAATACTTCAATCTCACGATCTAAATGAAACTGTTCATGTACAAGACTCTGAATTGGATTAAGGTTATAAGTTCCTCGTCTACATCACTGATGCATGCATCATCTTTAGAAAGTTTCTCTTCACATGTAAGTTGTACTTCCTCCATCTCATTGTACTTGTCCCATTTAGAATATTGCATTATCTCAAATTACTTTTACCACTAGAAAATCAAGAAGTATTAATTACTTTTTTCCCAAAAATACCCCCTGTATCTCAACCAATCTATATTAATGAAGTGTAGTGGTTGGTAAGTAATTGTAACTATCCAACCGTACAATTTAAATAAAGGTATTTTAGTCACAGAATATCATTTTATTATAAAAATTAATAAACTTAATTATTTTATTAAGATATGTGCATAATCAAATGAGACAAATAAAATGAGACGGGGAAGTAACTGATATAACTTGGTGTAGCCTAATTAATGAGGTGTTATAACCGAGTTAAGATATATTTTTTTTGACCAAAACTGAGTTAAAGATATTCAAGTTATAATTACTTCTATTTAACGTGGTGTTGTGATCTAGGTGTAACTCATATAATTAGGGTTGAAGATTTAAGTACTGAGATTATGAAAAAAAAAAATTAGAAAAATGCTTCATTAAAGTGAGTAAGTGGGGATATATCTATCATTGATTTGATAACGTACATTGAGATCTCGACCCACTAAATGGGTGTTTGGGAAATATTAAATTCTTCAAATTAAAACAAGTTTTATCTGGAAAAAAAAATGTTTTGAGTTTAATCTCATATGTTTGACAAAACTGATTAAATTACAAAAAAACTATTTTTATAAGGGAAAATGTGTTTTAGAGAAGCTAGTAGTTTGAAGCTTATTTAAAAAACTTTCAGATTATTTAGAAATCAATAACATTCTTTCCATTTCACCCCTACACAACTAATTATACCAAAAATAACATTAAATTAAACATATAATTTCATACTTTTTTTTTAATTTACTATATAAAAGTGATTTTTTAACAAAATCCAAACAAAATAGATTATCTAAAAGTCGTTTTTCAGCAAAGACATCCAAACGTAAAACTGATTCTATTATAATCGATTATTAAAATAATCAATTGCTCGTAGATAATCCAAACACACCTGAAATGATCTAATAGTGGATACGCTCTTACTTACTCACTTTAGAGACAAACTCATTTTAAAAGAGGCATATCCAAAGTTTTTACACTGACATCCAATGATGTATTGCCACATTATTAAAAATATTTCACTTTCACAATAACTACCTCAAAAGTTACACATATATGTACAATTTATTGGTGGTGTAAATATGCATCAAAATTAAACTCCTTAATAATTACATGAAGCAGTATAGCGCATATCCTCTTTCAATCAACAAAATGAGAAATGGAGGAGAAAAATATAGGTCTTTATTGAAGAGGCTTTGCACCTAGGACTAATAAAGATGAAGAATGGGTCTAGGCTTTCGACAAGACTAAGATGCAAAGGGTAAAGAGAAAAAAAATATCTTTTGAACAACCAACCTGACATACGGATTCTAGTTCGCCTAGTTAGAGCAAATGGATATTCTCGAATGGGCAAAAGCAGCACTCGACATCTATTCTATTAAACTGCACCAAGAACAAAGTCATATCATACCCTCGAGAGAAACTAGTGATGATCGCCATGAATGCCACCTCAAGGATGTGTACAAGAAGGTCTTTGTCGATTCCTATCAATAAGGTGCACTTCTTGTAAAAGGGTGCGAAAACGCTATAAAGACATTGCATTAAGTTAGCCCAATTTCATAAAAGAAAAAAGTAACAAATATTTGTTATTTTTTAAGATATTATATATTACTAATTTTTTATTTAATATTATATTTTTTGTTCCTTAACTTGTTCCTTAAGGGACACATTAATAAAACTACGAAATAATTGTTAAAATTATTATAATGATCGATTAGTAGGATATAGAATAATTGCAGTAAAAAAAGTATAATGCTAAATTCTCATAACAAATCCTCATAATTCATCTTAATTCTAATTACTTAAAAATTACGCATTAAATAAAAATATTTAAAAACTTAAAATGCATTTAAATATATTTTTAAATATTTAAAATTGTTATTTGGATGATATTACGGAGAATATAGAATATTGGAGCAAAAACATAGAATTATTAGATTACTAAGAAGATTATTAGGATAGTTAATTAGCAAGATAAAGCATTATTGAAAGAAATATATATCACTCTGCTCCCAGGCACAAAAATAGATTTTCCTTTGGAATTTTTGTCATAATCATTCAAGAAACAAAAAATAAGAACTTGTTTGGTTTAACCATTTCAAGTCATTTCCTATTTTCATTTTTAGTGAAAATAGAAATTGAGACAGAAAATATGTTCTTTAAGAATATTTTCAAAATATGGTCCAAAAGTAAAAACCAAAAAAAAAAAACCATTTTCACTAAAAATTTGAAAAATTTAAACTAAAAATTGAAAACATGGTCACATTTGCTATTGAAAATGATTAAACCAAAAACATTTACAGAAAATAGAAATCAGGAAGTCAAAACGTGTTTTCAAAATTTGAAAATGAAAATAATTTCAAAAATAGAAAATGAAAACAGAAAATAAAATACAAATCAAACCGATCCTGAAAATGACAAATACATCTAGTTGTATCAAATCATTTTGGAGTCCGAAATAAAACTCCTCCAAAATAATTTTGTCACTAAAATTAACAACTAAAAACATAATCTATCTTCAGATCAAGTTAAAATATCTACACATTTTTATTAAATGAAGGATCAATACATCCTTTTCATGATAAACTCGTTTTAAAAGAGTCATGTCACTAAATATGCAATTTGTGATAAAAGCCTTTAATATATCCCACGCTTCGTTATAATAAGCAGCAAACCTATCATTTACTAAATTAGAAAAGCATCTGGTTGTTGGGACTATACAGCAGAAGTCTAATCAAATCCAATATGATTAAAAAGTATATAATTGTTGTCAAATGTAAGAAGCTAAAAAAGATATTTTAAGCTTTGCAGCCTTAAAAGAAGTAACTCTAGCATGCCTATTTTTTCTGTTGAATATGGTAGAGGCACTACTTGCTGCAATTGTGTGGCGACCATTCAAACTTATGACAGACAGAATCACATAGGTCCAATGCCAAAATGATTTTGGCAGTGCGAGACAAAAACACATTATGTTCAAGCAAGATAGCGGTACAGTTTTCTGTCCACTTTATCCCTCTCCAAAAACTCACGCTCAATAAGGGACTCAATCCTTTTTTTAATAACAACAGGATTAGGCAAAAATCGTGACTGCAGCTGCTTTGTGACCTCAGCAACGACATTATTATGATCTAGAGTCCGCCTAGATTTCATTATCCTCACAATTGCTGCCTCAATCTGTGGCTTTCTGTCTTCTTCCACTCTTTGCCGAGTTTCTAGATTTTCCGGTTCAGATTCCCTCTGTGCAACAACAGTTCCTATCTTTACCTTGAAAAACTTGCTTGTGAATTTGTCATTGAAGAAGAATGCATCATCCTCAGCTATGTCCTTGCTCATAGGCTCTTTCCGAAGAACATTCTTTCCTTTGACACAGGCAAGAGACTGAAGGCACCTCTTCAAGTCTGGGATGGGTATAGATGTGGCCTGCTCTATCTCCTTACAAGTCAACCGATCAGCATTGTTGAAAAGCATGAGTACACACATCTGGTATGTGGAAACATTCAGCTCATGCTTCTGGCCTTTACCAAATGTTGCTTTTAAATCAGCTGTCCCCATGTTAGTTTGCCAGGACAATCTCCTACCATTGTGGGTGCCAAGATAATAAGTCCTAAACTTATCACATACACCCATGATTTCAGATGGAAGATTACACTGGGGGCTAGGTTGAGTTGGCCATGAACCTGTTGTAAGCACCTGGACAACTAGGGTAGGGCTATCCCCTAACTCAGCACCATGGCATGCATAGAAACCCTGCATCGTATCATAGGAAGTCTTCATGTCAGTAAACATACCCTCTAGCTTAGAAGTGAATTGATATCCACACTCTGTTTTGAGCTTAACAATCAAACTTCTTTCTGCATCATCAGATATAGTCTTCCCCGAAAGAAGCCTTTTTGCCAAGTGTTGCTTGTAATACTTCTCAAACACATCCTTCTCCTGTAGGTACCGAAAAAGCATCATGACTTTGTCTAGTACAATCTCCACATCCTCCTCGCCAACCCCTTTCAATCCTCTGCGAAGTTTGTCATCCACAAACAAAGAAATGAACTCTGGTGACCGAGCATTCAAATTGATGAAATATTCAAAAGAGGAATTCAAGGCATTCTGAAATGTCTTATCATTGTTAAATGCCATGGTAATAACCTTGTCATATTTATCCTTCAAATCCAAGAGACGCTGCACAAAATCCACAGGATCTCTCAACCTTTCAGGATCCATAATTAGCTGCTTACCTGTATCCCGTACAAAAGAAGTCATGACCTCTTTAACAATTGTAAGCCCTGCAGGCACCCGGCGAAACAAGTTATACATTCTTCCCAAGTCCTCATATTTGTCATCCAAAAGCATATTAACTAGGCCTGAGTTCTCCATATGAACAAGAGTCTGCATATGACTTTCAATCATCTCTTTCTCCACCACATTAGTTATCTTTGACTCACTTCTAGTATCCAAGTAATGAGATACTCTCTCCATTTCTTCATTTAAACGTCTCTCAGCCTTCTTTAGATAATCCCCACAATCACAAGATTCAATGAACTTCTGGGACTCAAGACAGTAAAAATTTGCTGAAACAACAAGAAAATGCTTCTCAAAGTCCTCCTGGTATACAGACAGACCCAAATCCATTAGCATCTTCATTATATTTCTCATCAAGCCCCTGTTTATTACTTCGCCATTCCTTTCTCTAAGCACAAGCTCAAGAAGTGTATCTAGAAGCCTAGCCTGAGTTTTGCTGGAGTGGATCACAACATCTCTCCAAAGATTCAACCCAAGCTCGTGAACAGGAGTTTTATGGTTGCTTGGTATGAAAGTTCTATCCATGTACATTAGTATGTCTCGGATCATTTGCAATGCCTTGTTATGGTCTACCCACTTCCTGTTGAGCTCTTCCAAGAAAATTTCTCCTTGAGAAGATTCAATTGATTGGGAAATTTCTCTTAAATGAGAAGTCATGGTTGTCACAAGTCCTGAGTAAAGTTTCTCCCCGAATTTGTGCAGCACCATATTATAAGCATTCCTGAATGTACAGATCATGGCAATTCAAAATTTTAGAAATAGATGCCCAGACATGAAGATTAGTGGGAAGATCTAAGTTATGATTTAAAAAGTAAGCTAAGGCAATTAGTTAATTTAAAAAAACTAAACTGCAGGCCCAATGCATAACTTCGGTTATATAAAGCTCCCGACTTTGTTCAATTATAAATAAATGTCAAGTTCAATGGAGATCTATAGCATCTTTGAAGTAGATACAGATTGAGATCTTAGAAACATGAACTTTTTTCTCAATAAATGGTATGAGCTAAGCTAAGAATGGTCTGCATTTTCTTGGCCATCCAAAAAAGAGTATGCATAAGATGGTAAACTGACCAGACGAGAAGCATAACAATCAGACAGCCAAATAGCATCGCAGAGAATGTTTCAATATACTACTGAGTTGTGGAGATGAAAATAAATTACTTAAGAAAATATGCTATATAGGAATCTGTTAACACACCCCCAATTATAAAGGTATATTTTAGGAGGAATAAGGATGAGCACAGGGGAATAGAACTTGGATCAGTTACTGCTGTTAGCAGATGTATTACCAGTTAGTTATGACAGCTGTATTGACAGTTAGTTAGGGATCCTAACCGAATTAGAATTGAGAGAGAGAAGTAACAGGGTATAACTAGAAGGAGGGAAAATGATAGAGATCATACTAGATTTGAAGTAGAGGTTGGGAGGGAGAGCGAGGACTCTCGAATTTTCTGGAATTGTGAGAGGCACCTTTCTGCAAATTCTTGTTCCATCTTCCTCTTGCTTCTGCAATTTTCTTGATTCAGATTCAGCAAGAGGAGAGAAGTCCAATAAGGATCTTATTCTTTTCTATCAGTTTTCTACTTTTTCCTGATCCAGTTCCTATTAACTGGTATAAGAGCTCCTGATTCCTGGGAGTTCTTCCCTTTCATGGTACACTCAAGGATGGAAGCTCGGCTGGAATTTTTCGTACGGGTTTCGAAGCTTGAATGAATCTATCGGCGACAAGCTGGAAGGGATTGAGAACTTCAAGAAGCTCAACTGAAGAAGCTTGAAGACATTCTTGAAGGCATGTTTCCGCATTTCACTGGAGATGCAAATCTGGTGCATTCTTTTCGAGGCAGCAGTGCAGCGGATGGATCTAATGGGGGAGCAAGAATGGGAGCTGGATTGGGTAGCGGACGGACCGACGGATGAATGGAACAAGAATAGTGGTGGGGGGAGATCGCTGAACGAGGCTTTAAATTACCCTGTTTTCAGGAGAAGACAGGTGTGGCTAGGCGAACATAGTTGAGCATTATTTTGAGCTCAGGGGTATCAGACGGAGAAATATTGCAAATTGTGATGGTTGCTATGGAGGTCAAGCCCTTTCTTGGTTCCAATGGTGGGAATTCTGTTCATGGATCCTTCTTGAGCCGATTTCCAAACTGCTGTTGTCAGGAGGTTCCAACCTTCAATGATGCAGAACCCATATGAATTGTTGTTGGGTTTAAAATAGACAACATTGGTCAAAGACTACAGAGAGCAATTCGAGATATACATTGATCCCTTGCATAGAACGGATCGAGAATACCTTAAAGGTATTTTCTTAAGTGGGTTAAAAGAAGAATTTTGAGCAGAATTGAAGTTGCACCTGGTGGAATATTTATCTGGAATGATGCATTATACTCAGATAATAAATGGGAAAATCGAGCATTAAACAAGGGAGGATGGTTTTCAGGTGGTAAAGGAGGGACAACATACAGAAGCAACCCATCTTCAAAAACCGCAACATATAAACCTGGGGTCTAGGCTAATTGTGCAGACTAACCAACAAGAAGAAGGTTCAGTCGAGGATTCTGCCACCAGTAGACCCAATGGTACTTTTATAAGTTGAGGAGGGGGTTCAAGAGACTTTCAGATGCAGAATTGCAGCAGAAAAATTAAGAAGGAGCTGTGTTTTAGATGTGACGAAAAATATGGTCCAGAACATATATGCAAGAATAAGCAATTTTCAGAGGAAGGAGGAGGTGATGGCTGTGTGCTGAATCAAGAACAAATGGAGCATAAGGCCTTGCAATTTTCAATGCACTGTATAATGGGATTGACTTCTAAAAGATCCCTTAAATTGTGGGGAACGGAGGGGAATGGCGATTCTCAAATATCACAGAACGTAAAGGAATGCGGTGAGATAGCGTGTAATAGAAACAAAGACAGGGGGAACGGAACGGGTTACCTACTCTTAACGGTCAAAGCGAAAAGTGGTAGTTCTCATTGATTGTGGGGCATCTACAATTTTATAAAATCATTATTTTCCATTAAGGGTTCCTTAATTTCACCTTGTATTTTTAGCAGACACGAACACAACACAACAAAGTCACACACTATTGAATAATCCATATTATTATACATAAAATAATAATCTATAACTGTATTACACAATTGACAACAAAAAGAACAAGTATTGAAGAAGTTATATATATAGAGTTAAAAGAATGAATCAACCTGTAAAGCTCTTCAAAGCTGAGACCACTAGCATTATGATTATAAATTTCATGAATAGCGTGTTCCAGAATCTTCCACGTTTTCTCAGCGTACTTGGGATCAACCACAACGCGGTGCTTGAACGCTTCTATCTGAAAAGCTCTCTTCTTCGGAGTGCTCATCTTCGCAAATGGAACTTGTTCTTCGAGCTCCTGCAAAAAAAAAAAAAAAAAAGCCCTAAAACTCACAATTCGAACCCTAGGGAGCTAAAGAAAGATTCAATTCAAACAAAACATAAACAGAAGAACCTGAATTGAAGATCGGGAGAGGAGGAGAAACCCTAGGAACAGGTTCTGGAGAAGGCAATTGAATTGGGGAAGATGGGAAAAATTGAAGAAGTTAGGGTTTTGAGTTGAAATGAGAGAAAGGGAATCAAAGGTATGAATGAATGGTCACTGCTGAGTGGTGAATAGTGTGACTAAGGACGACAACAATGTTTTTACACTATCATCACAGTCCCATGAAATGAAAAATTAATTTCCACTTTTACAGAATAGTTGGGAAAGATTGATTTCTTTCATTTCAGTTATTTTTTGATTAAAAAGTTATTTTATATATAATTTATTATGTTTGGAAGAAAAAAATTTATGTCATCTAATTTGTTTTAACATAAGATTATTGTGATTTTATTATTTTTCATTCTCAAAACTCTCTTCCCTATTTATTCCTACAAAACCAACTTTTAAATAAAATATTATTAAATTTTACAAATAACTTCATACCTTTTTTCTTAATTTATTATATAAAAGTGATTTTTTTGCACTACCCAAACGAAATAGATTATCTTAAAATCGCTTTTCAGCAAATATACCCAAATAAAAACAAATTCCGATTATAATCAATTATCAGCATAATATATTTTTTTCGGATTTTCCAAACACTCTCTTAATAATATTTGTTTCTTTGTTTGTGCATATACACAATTTTAAAATGAATTTAGGACTACAAACTCAAAAAGCTTAGGACACGTTTTGCAAAATGGCACCTTGTTTCATAGTCATTAAAGATTTGTACAGATAATTTGGATAAATCTTTGGAAAAAAAAAAAAAGAAAACAAAATGAAAATAAGATAAATTATTAATGAAAACCAATAACAAACTAAACGGATTTTTAATCTTTTTTATTCACATGTACACTTGTTTGCCATTTTTAGCATTTAATTATAAATAGTGTAATCTTAAATTTTACGTTCAAACACCCGATTAGGTTAGGTAGAAAGTCTAATCTTTCGGGTTAGGTGACAATTAAGAGAAGCTTTTCCATAAATAACTCAAAAAATATTTTAATATAGATTTAACTTTCGCGGGTTACAAGTCGTGATTATCACTTAACCCAAACACCTAATGTGATTGATACAAAGAAATTTTCAAATAAACCAAAATATTAAATAGCATTTTCATTACACACATCCGGTGAATACCTAAGGAAATAGATCAATGGATATACATGGTAATACAGAGCTAAGAATTCGTCTCCCTATAAGACACATCTTAACATGTTCGAAATACACGAAGAATGCACAGTAGTAAAGATTATTGTTCTGGTCGGAGCTGAACAATACAAATGTCAATATTACAAAGCTCTCAAATGCTAGTCTAATACTCAGTAATGAAGAAGATGATGATGTCTCGCTCATGAGTAGAGAATGGCTTTATAATCTCTCTTCAAGCGTGTCCAAACGTGCAAGTTTGTCACATGGGAGGGGAGTAATCATTGCTTGCGTGAAGTTTGGGGTCCAAACTGTTCGTGGGGTATCCGGGCGCTTGAAGAAGAAAATGTTATCCTTTTGTGTCACGCGCTGGGTTTTTATCACATGTTCTCTAAGCTTTTGGAGGGGGAAAAAGGTCGGGTGTGTACCTCAGTTCGGTTATCGAGATGACACCTAAAGGTCGGGCTCTATCCCTAATAGTCCCAACTCAGGTTTACGGATGGGCTGTGCAATGTGAGTTGACAGAATGTTCACAACTGGCCTTCTCCAAGGTGGGCCTCTGTGTATTGGGCCTAGCCCAATTCCAGGAGGAACAAGAGTCCCCTAAGCCTTGAGTTGAGTATCAGCGAGGAGGCTTTGCTCAAACTGTTGTGTGCTAGGTCTCTGCTTTGGGCATGTGTTTACTTCCGAGAGGAACAATTATAGAAAAATATTAAATACTCTATTTTAGATTATACTTTCATATGTAATATTAAAAATTAGTTTTGTACATTTAATACATGCCATCGCCCAAGAATCCTTTCAACTTTAAGTGCGTACAATACACGTGTTCACCTACTTTGTTCAAATTTAACTTTTTATTAGAAGAACGAGAGCAACAAAGGATCGAGTTGTGGACTATTTACTCATGGAGACTTTGATATCGTATCATGAACCACCTCTCCAAAAAGTTTTAGCTATTAGGTAAAAATATATAAGTGGTTTTGTATATCTAAGGGTGTGTTTGGATGGGATAATATCAGAGGGTGAAGTATTTGTAGAGGGTAATTAAAATTCATTACTCCAAAATGCCTTGTTAGGATATAAAATATGGAGGATTTCAAAAATGGATTTTATGGGGTATTTCATTTAAACTAAATTTAAGGGATTTCAAATACCACCTCAAACCTAGGAATTGAAATTCCTTTGTGCTCTCTAATGTGAATCTCACCGGACCGCCACCGCTGGTCGTCGGACCGTCGTCGCCGCCCGTTGAACCACCATCGTCAATCATTGGACGGCCACCGACAGTCGAATGGTCACCGGACCACCGCCAGACGGTCACCCTAATAATGTTTGAGATACCAATTTTTGTCCCTTAGAAAAAAAAAATCAACGAATATTTCCTGACATTGACAAAAGAGGGACGCGTCAGTCCTTTCGTTTGTCTTCATCCTAAACATAGCGTCAGAATGCTGATTTATATCGTTAGTGTGCTCAGGTTGTCTATTAAACTCGTCCATATGACCTGTGATGGTTCATGTGATGTATTGTTTGTAACATGGAAGGACTACTGTATCCCACAATTGAAATTGTCAAGGACTAAGTTGGGTTACTTAAATAATAGTTGAAGACTTTATTGTGCCAATGCATAATTAATCTCATGATCTATTATGCATGTAGGGACTATTGCTTGGTCACCTAGTATATTAACGATACATATCAGCACTCTAATGACGTGTTCAGAGTGGAAACAAATGGAGGGACTAAAGTGTCCCTCTTTTGTTATTATTGGAGACTATTCGGTGAGTTTTTTTTCGGGGACGAAAAATAATACCTCAAAATTGACGGGGACTTAAATGAGTCTTTAGTCTTTAAAAAATGTATCATGTAATTATTATAAGTTTTTTTTTGTAATCATGACATAGGTATGAAGTATCCACCACCGATAGCATGTAATTATTATACGTTTAAAAATGCATTATTAATAAAACTTTTTTATCCCCATAAATTAGGCTATTAAATTATTATATATTAAATGTGTCAAGAAACTTTTTGAACCACATAAATGTATATTTAATAAAACAATATTAAAACAAATATTAAGAAGATTATTAAATTTCATACAAATGAAAATTTAATAAATTTCAAATAAATATTATTAAAAAAATTAATAAATTAAAATTTGAATTTGCTGACTATAATGTTCGTGAAAGCCGATTTAATTCGCATTAATTACAATGAAAGCTATTCAAATTTCAAATTTTCTTCAAATTGTGTGTGAATCATACTTGAGACTTATATAACCGAAAATCCTTACAACATACTTTCTTATCATTATTCTCTTGAAGCCTTCTCGAAGCAAAATCTACAACATTTTGACTACTAAAACATCTTAGATTTTGTGACTACCAATTATCAATAACTCTTTAGGATCAGCACTCAGTGTTCCACCTCTTTTACTCATTTCATTTACTCCCTCAAGATGTTAGCTACCTTGAGCACAAGTGACACCTAATAGGGCATTCATGTAACTATTATCAAAGTGTGTGTTTAGACTAGTTGTAAAAATTTGATTATTTGAATAATCGATTATTGTAATAATTGATTATAAAGAAACAATGTTATAATTCGAGCATCTGCAAAAAAAAACCCTAAAACTCATAATTCGAACCCTAGAGAGCTAAAGAAAGGGTCAATCCAAACAAAACAGAATTATAAGAATCTGAACTGAAGATCGGGAGAGACAAAGAAACCCTAAGAAGAGGGTCTTGAGGCTGAGGGAGAATCCAATTGAATTGGGGGAAGATGGGAAAAGAATTGTAGAAGTTAGGGTTTTAGTTGGATTGAAAAAGGAAATGAGAGAAAGGAAGCATGAATGAATGAATGAAAGAACAAATGAATGAATCAATGAATGAATGAATGGTCACTGCTGACTGATGAGTAGTGTGACCTCCGAAGGTTGTGAGTTGGACTCACTAAAGAGGACTACATATTATCCATCATGCCCAGGAATGAAAAATTAATATCTAGTGACTCCTTTAATAATATTTTTTAGTTTAATATATATATATAAAATCTATAATATCTATAATCTATAATAATATATACATATGAAAATGTATGCAAAAAAAAATTCTAACACATGTCATTCTTTAACACATCCACATAAACAGAATCCTATGCGTCATTCATTACACGAAAGAAGGGATGACTGGACACCTATTAAATTAAATTAGCCTTCAAGAGGAAATAATTTTCCTGCATTAAGACACACAGAATCAAATGATTGTCTTCTACTTTAAAAAAAAATGTCATTCCTACAATTATGCACCTAATATTTGATGGTTGAAATTTGAAACCAATAAATATTGAGATTCCGCAATAATAAGGTCAATTAGTGTGAAAATTTTCCAATTTGGGATTCCAAGGGATCCTTTAATATGAACGATATCACTTAAAAAGGTAATAAAGTCTCCCCCATGATTTTCATTCAAAATCAAATCACCCCATTCATAGCTTCCTTATCATCATTATTTTCCTCTTTTCCACTTAGGAATGGCATCTGGGTAGGGTACTATAGTACCCGTTCCCATATCCGCGTTTGAAAAAAATACCCATACCCTGATCTATACCCGCGTGGGTAGCAACTTAAGTACCCTTACCCATATCCTTTGGGTACCTAAGTACCTATACCCGCACCCATTACCCGCACTTTAACTAAGAAAAAGGGAAAAAATAACACAAAGAACATCAGCGGCTGCTGTTAGTGCTTAGGTTAGTAGGTGATTAAGTCTGAAAGGGAAAAATAGTTAAAAAACGGTAGGTTACATTAATTTTATTTTTAAAATTTGATATATAATTATAATTATATGTATTAATATATATATATATATATATATATATATATATATATATATATATATATTTATGCTGGTGCGGGACGGGGTGGGTACTAGAGTATCCGTACCCGCACCCATACCCTCTCTTGTTTGCGGGTAATTTATCCAGACCCGCATCCTTACCCACAAAGCGAGTATTTACCCTACCCATCATGGATATTTTTTGCGGGTACCCAGCGGATAAGATCCAAATTGCCATCCCTATTTCCACTCTCTGTTCTTGCTCTTGCCCTCTATCTTCATCTTCTAACACTCCCATATTGGTCTCCATTGGTAACAATGTCGTTAATGGGAACTATGATGATGAAGTTTCTAATGACAACGACCCAGGATGACATGGATCAGGTGAAGCATCAGGTCCAAGCCATCGGAGAAGACATGCATGAAAATGTCCTATGCAAGACGGAAGAGGAAGAGAAATAGGGAAACACACAAACAAGGGAAGAAACAGAACAAAAAACACAGCAGAGGAAGAACAATTTGAAGCTCTTTCCTGAATGGGTTCCACCAGGAATATACTTGGAAGAAGGTTGGAATTTATTAATGTTCTTCTCTATGTGATTAGTCCCTTACCACTCGGACCAATCACATGTTAGTATATTAAAACTAATTGAATACAATATATGCATTTTAAACAAGTAATATAATCGTTGCTACTTATAATTAGTATAATTATCAAGCAATCAAATGAATATATACTTATTTATGTAGAATCAATCTAATGGTTTTATTTTAAAAAGTTACAATGAGATAAATTAAAGATTATACTTATTTAGATGCAATTGATTTAGTAAACTATGGGTCAGTTTGTTACACATTATAAAAAATGATTTTCATGTAAAATAAATTAGAGATTATATGAAAATCAATTTTTTATAATCTATAACAAATATTTTCTCTCTCCTCTACGGAATCAGATTTTAATGAGAAGTTAATGAGAATATCTTCTCATTTTAGCCATAAATATGATTTTTTTTTTAAAATGATTTCCTAAAAACTCTTAAACAAACACAATTAAAATCACTAAAAATGATTTTTTAACTTAAAAAAATGATTTTTATCATCAAATAATCTTAAACAAACACACTCTAAATTTAGAATGTTCCAATAATCATTTAATCAACTAATAGAATACAATAATAATATAATTACTATATTTTTTTAAAATAAAGTTAGCTCATTCAAAAAAAGTTAATTCGGCCTACATTTAATTCTAATATATTGAGTAAAGATCCAAATTGGTCCTTGACAAAGAAACATGGTGACATTTTGATCCCTGAAAAATGAAAATACTAATTTGGTACTCCAAAATTTAAAATGCGGGTCTTTTTTTTTTTTTTTTTGTAACCATGACATAAGTACGAAGTATCCACCACCGTTAACATTGACTAATCTTCGTCGGGGAACCTGTTGGGCACATAAGGTGGGTTCTCCCATCCCAACCAGGTTTTTTTCATACAAGAGCGAGGATAATTTTTAGGGACATTTTAGTCCCTGATAGAGACTATTTTGACCCGCAATTTATATTCTTAAGGATCAAATTAGTATTTTTCATTTCTCAGGAATCAAAATATCACCGTATTTGGGTATTTACTCTTAAAATTTAAAACTTCTTGATTTAATTTATTGATTAGTTAATTAAATTTAATAGTATTTGATATGATGTATAAAAAAATTATTATACCTAAAAATATATAAAGACATATTACTTTTTTTTTTTTCTAATTTAGAGATATTAAAATTTATACTATTAAATATATATGTATATAAGTCATGTACAAGGTGTTTTTTATCCTCAATTTACGTGAAAAAGAAATCAAATTTTTTTTTTTTTTATAATTGTTGGTAGATGATTCCTAATACAAATTATTAGAATATTCTTATATATTTAAAATATAGAATATTTTATAGAATGCTCTGAACCCATGCATCACACCGATCAAAAACACTAGTTTTGATTTATAAGATTTTTTATATTATTATCCAATCAAAAATCATTGTATATATACGTGACTTTTAGGATGATTATAACAAGACTCAAATATATTTAATGATGCGATAATTTATGATTAGATGATTCTTTATTTTTCATGGGTACCGACTTTAGTCTCCCATGCTTGCTATTATTTTTAATCTTTTATAATATTTTGGGGGTGTGCTCGAGATGATTAGTAATCTTGTTGGTGCTAACCTAGTTGGGATTACCTTCTCTTCAGTGATGTCTTTGCATGCCTTAACCTTTTTATCAAAAATGATTAGATGACAATGTAAAAAATCTTTAAATTGACGGTACATAATAATTATTTTTTTATATACATAATTTTAAAATCGAGTTTAGTACGGCAAACTAAAAAAGTTTAATCTTTTTATTCACAAATAGAATTAGTTGTAATTAATTTATCTGATTTTTTTTCAAACACTCACTTCGATTGATTTTGTCATCTTATACAAATTTTAGTTAAAAATCTTAATACTAATGTGTATAAGTATTATTTAATGAAAAATGGTTCTTTGTAGATAGGGTGAGAATAAGCTCGGCCGGGCCGGCTAGGTCCTGACAGGTCTGTGTTTCATTCTCAAGATCCGAGTCTGGCATATTAGTCTGATATAAGCCGATTTTTAAGGTCTGACCTAACATACTTCAAAGTCTGGCCTGATCTGGAAGTCTATTTAAAAGCCTACTTTGCAACAAGGTCTTTAAATATGTCTTCGCCTATAAATAGGTCATAGGCCTTCATTTGTAAATAGGCTTGTAAGCCTGTGATGATAAAGAAGTTGGTAGGCCTATACTAATAAATAGGTCGTTAGACATTCACAAATAAATATGCAAGTAGAACTCTACATTTAAATGAGCCAATAGGCCTTTACTTTCATATATTATCAATATTATAAATAATATTATAGTATTATAAATTATATTATATATTATATATGTGTGTATTAAATAGGCCTGTCTGATAGGTCAAATAGGTTTTTTTTTAAAGCCTTAATGTGATCTTTTTAGCTATATAGTTTTTTAAAAGGTCTCAACCCGACCTTATTGTTAAATAAGCTATGCTAGATTAGGCCTTAAATAGGCTAAATCATAAGCCCATAACAAGCGGTCTGATCTATTCTCATTCCTATTTTGAGATAAGTTTTGTGCACGTATTCTCATTTCTCACAAAAGGGAATCATCACTCCTGTTCTTGATAAATGAGAAAGAAAGGACGAGTAAGAAAGAAATGAATGGCGATGATTTTATTGGTCCACTTTAACGTTTGTTGGTTTAATTGGCTGGAACTTGATTCTCTTAAGTAAGGTCTCGGATTTGAATATTGTAAATGGAAAAACAAAAATGCATTGGGAGAGCTTTAACCCCTTATATAAGTCCATCCGGCTTGACTCAGATTAGTCGAGATCCAATGTGACTCCCGGATATCAAGCATCAAGACCAATATAACATTGATTTTTAGGATTATTTATATATGTTGTTTTTTTTTTTTGGTGAAAATTTATGTATGTTGTTTATCTAGGTGCCACTAACATAATTTTTATAGAATCAATTAGTGTTGAAGTCGTTGGATGTCTATATTAAAAATAAATATAATAATAGAAATAAAAAAAATTAATTAAATTTTTCTTCGCATTTTTAGTTTTATAATTTTAGATTAAAATTTAAATAGAAAATAAACAAAAACTTAGGGGTTGTATTGGATTAAGATTTTAAAGGATTAAGCTTATCTTAAAATCTTAATCCAATGCATCCCCTAAGTTTATTCCTAATAAACAAAAAGTCTTGTGGTATTCAAAAACTTCCTGATTTATATGCATTGTTTTCTAAAGTGGATTTTATGGGACTTTGTGTGACTTTTTAGTTATTTTTTAGTAACAAAAAGTCTCACACTAACATATGAGATTTCTCAGGATTCTCAATCCTTATTTCTCTTAACCTTATGTCTTCACATTTCTTTCTCCTCCCTCCCTCTATCTCTCTCCTTTCTCCCCCTCTCCCTCCCTCCCTCCACCTTTCCTCCCTCCTCCTCTCTTCCCCCATGCTCATCATTCAACCCAACATAAATTATCAAACAAAGCGATTTTAAGATATTTACTTTCAATAATCGATTATAATTAGAATTAGTTTTTGTTTGGGTATATTTGTTAAAAAACGATTTTAAGATAACCTATTTTGTTCGGATGGTGTAAAAAAAACACTTTTATATAGTAAATTATAAAAAAATATGCAGTTGTTTGTATAGAATAATAATATTTGCTTGGTAGTTAGCTATATAAGATAAAATGGCAAAATATGATTGGTTTCAAAATAATCAAAAGTTTCTTTTTCAAATAAGCTTAAAATTTTTAGCTTTATTGAAAATCACTTTTTTCCATAATTTTTTTTTTTTACTTGAAGGTAATTTGTCAAACATTGTAGAATAATTTCAAAACAACATTTGTTTTAGGAAAAAAACTTTTTCCAAGAAAAATAAATTGTTCTGAACATGTTCTTAAAACACTTATTTTTAACTTTAACTTTAAAGTAGTTTTTAAATCTTAAAAAGGTTGGATCAAACGCTACCTAAGTATCGAGTAGAATTGATTTGCAAATAATGACACATCAAAGCTAACATATACCAGTAACAACAAACAATAAAAGTATAGAATACAATATTTTCGGCATTATCAAAATAAAATGATTTTATTTTTTTAAGTTCACAATTTCATTTTTCACCATATAAATACAATAACATGTGAATAAAAACATGTGAATATGTTGTCTTCTCTACTATAAAATTGACTTTGCTATGTAATGTTATAATTAGAGTTTATGTGCTTATTCTCCACTACAGAAATAAAATATGATTTATAAATTATGATTTTATTCTCCACTATATGTTTCTTTCAAATCTTATAAATTCATATAATCCTTCAAAATCTTATAAAATTCTTATGATATAAATCCATTAAAATCCAAACAATAAAATTTTGATTATAAAAGTCTTTAAAAAAAATCTTATAAGTCATTACATTCCTATATAGTCCATTAAAATCCACAAGACTTTTTTATGTCAAAATAATCTTTTAAAATCTCAATCTAATATATCGCCCTAAGTTTATTACTAATAAAAATTTAGATTCATAATATAATCAGAAATGATAAGTATTTATACATATCTAAAATAAACATAAAAAATTTATATATCATAATTAAATTTGACATATATGAAAATGATTATATTGATTATTTTTATTTAAACATAATGTTTAGTCATTCTATCGAACAAAAAGGGACCTATTGAAAAGAAAAAGTATCTAATTTAACATAATGTTTAATATAATAGAGGAAATGTTTTAAAATGTTATCATACTCACATCCAATAGCTGAGAGATTATGTCTCTCGGGATACTGTCAGACGCTGAAGCAGAGACCCCCCTCTCAATAGTATTTTTTTCATACACATTAATCTATGCATCGAACCCACGACCACATGTGTAAAAGACTCAAGCCCCTAATTACATTGGTTATCATCTAATTACATTTGAATTGAAATTAATACAAGTTCTAATATAATTTTTTAATGACCAAAGTCACAAGATACCCAATACCCAAATCCCTTGATAGATTGACCTCAATACCTCATTAAAATCTTAATTTCTTAGGTGATTTAACATGGAAAAAGACATTAAGATCAAAATTTCAGTAAGTTACATGCAAATCACTATCTATTCCTAGATTAGAGACTTGCGAGGTCATGAATCTCAAAAAGCATAATCACACATCAATTTGTATGCATGAACACCAAAACATTGGATGATTCAACAAGTCAAAGAAAGCATTAAGACCTAAAATTAGAGAAAATGAACTTATATTAAAATCCCAATATCAAAATACAATCAAAATTCGAACTAAAACCATAATCCCAACAATGAGAGCTTTAGTTACTCATCTTCAAAATAGAAAAGCAAAGGAAAATAAAAAGAAAGAGGAAGAATTGTTGAGAAAAGATAAAGAATCTTCTTCTCCCTTGATAGAATCTTGGAGTTTTCCCCAATTGGGGTTGAAAGGATGTTATAGGTGTACTCGAGGTGAGTAGATGTCCTTAGAATTAGAAAATGTTTAATTTAAGCCATCACTCACTGCTAGGTTCCTATCGCCCAACGCTAGTATGGCAGTGACCATTTTTCATTTCGCATAGTTGATGCCCCAGCATTTGCTAGTTAACGAGCAGCGCCAGGTATATAGAGACTAAGCCCAATTCTTCCCTTCAACTCTTAACAGTGGCTCACCAGCGCCCAACGCTAACCTTCCAATGGCATTCCTTTAGGTTGTGTTTGGATGGGGTGTTGCAAAATTCCAGGGTATTTAAAATACAAGGCAATGGAATTGCTTCATTTGAATTGCCTTCATTTTGAAAATACTTTGTTTGGATAGAGTAGTTCAAATTCCTTGTATTTAAAATTCTTTGTTTGGATAAATGATTTTAATCTCATTCAATTATAAAATTTCATTTTTCGATATTCATTTAAAAATTTTGCGACGACGATGGTGGGCGGTGGTCTGACGGCCGGTGACAGCGGTTCTGCAACCGTCCGGCGATGGTCCGATTACTGTCTACGCGGTAGGTGACGATGGTCCGACAACCGTCTAGCGACCATCTGACGGCCGGTGGTGTTGGTCCGACGACCAGCGATGGTGGATCGGCGGCTGGTGGCAGTGATCCGACGGTCGGCGATGGCGGCCCGATGAGATTCACATTAGAGAGCACTAAGAAATTTTAAATTCCTTGGTTTGATTTGGTATTTGAAATCCATCAAATTTAGTTCAAATGAAATACCCCGTAAAATCCATTCATTATTGAAATCCTCCACATTTTATATCCAAACAAGTTATTATGGAGTAATGTATTTTAATTACCCTCTACAAATACTGCACCCTCTAACATTACCCCATCCAAACACACTAGAGTTTTTGCTTTTCACTCTCTTCAACTCTTCGGGATTCGTGCCCTCAACTCCAATTTTATTTATGCTGCCTAGAAATCACGGACAAGTAAAATTAGGACAAGAATTAAAAAAATAAACTATAAAAATAAACTAAATTGACTAGAATTTAACAAAAGGACTACTAATTGAAATTAGAAAGCAAACTAACGAAACTTGAGGCTAAACATTATCAAATGATTAAATTGAAAATGATGAAATGCCAATTTTGACATCATAAGACACAAAATAATGCAGATTATCATATAACCAACACTCTACTAAACTTAAGTTGTTGTATACTTGGTTGGGGTTTCGCATGCACAATTATTTTTTCAATCAAATTAATTAATTGTTTTATCTCCAAAACTAAATGACTTTTAAAATTAACTTCCAATCGTCATTTGTTACCTTGTAAAAAATGACTCTTTATCTTTAATAATCATATAGTTGAACTACCATTTAACTTGGTGCATTGTTACATATGGGCCCTTTTCATACACATACTTATGATGGTAAAAAATATTTTCTCACCTTAGTAGATGATACTAGTAAATTTACTTGGTTATACTAATGCAACATCAATCAGAAGCTACATCACTGATCAAACAGTTTTTGCACTACTTGACACTCAACTTTGCAAACCTATTAAGTCTCTCGGATCAGACAAGGCTAGCTCGAGAATTAGTCCTAACTGATTTCTTGGCTGCTACGAGAACTCTTCACCAATTCAGTTATGTAGGAAGACCTTAACAAAACTTAATGGTGGAGATGAAGCATTAGCATTTGCTTAATGTGGCTAGGTCTTGTTCTTCCAATCCAGAGTTCCAAATCAGTTTTAGGGTGATTGTGTAAAAAATGTTGCATGCTTGATAGGGGTATTCATCAACCGATCCGAACCAATTCAAACCGCAAAAACCGAACCGAAAAACCGAACAAATCAAAAACCAAAAAATCGAAAACCGCAAAAAAAAAAAATCATTGGATTTGATCGAATTTCGGATCCCCAAATGAAAACCGATTCAATCCAATCCAATCCAAACCGACCTACTATATACATATACTATTATTTTTTAAACTATAGTATTACTCATACTTAAGCATTGTTTTTCATATTTTTATGAACGAACACCCTCGTTCTCTTTAATATTTTTGTTGGAATTGTCAAATACTAGATGTATTGGAATTTGTATAGTTATTCATGTACCTAGTAATCAATAGTTATTCATGTTCTAGAAGTTTTCATGCATGTATTTTGGAACTAAAACTACATTAATTATAGTATATAGTATATACAGGCTTAATATTGGTCTTCAACATAATACACATATGTAATGATGTATTGATAAAAATCGAATATCCAATCCAAACCGCATTTGATTGGATTGTATTAGATCAAACCAATCCAATCCAAACTGCCAGTTGTTTCCATCTTTGGATCAGATGACTTTTTAACTTAAAACCGATCCAATTCAATCCCAAACATTCCTAATGCTTGATCAACAAGACACCTAGTCCGTTGCTCGAACAACAATATCCACACCATATTCTGTTCAACAGGGTTCCAAAATTTTCAGGCTTGAGGGTCTTTAGCTGTAACACCCTGCTTTTCGTTAAATATTTTTATTTAAGTTTTTTTGATTAAATTGTAATTGTTGCTTAAGGGCTAAGTGAGATTTTTGGCTTAAAAGTCCCTTTCTGGAACATTGGCACGCCCATGCTGATTTCCAGCACGCCTGTGCTGTTTTAGCGTGTCTTGTGACCAGCTGAGTCACAAACACAACCGTGCCGTTAGGCAGCACGACCGCGCGGTTGTGCGAACCGCGTCTCGCTGACGCTAAGTTCGGCACGCTCGTGCCGAAATAGAGCATGGTCATGCCATGTGCGCAGATTATATAATAGCACAGAAATCGAGGGTTAGCGATTTTAACCCTCATTTGGCGGCTGCTACTACCCTAGTGCGGCTAGAATTACCCCGTTTCCTATCTCCATCAATCATGGTGCGTTCTTGGAGTTTTGGAGACCTTTGGTACGCCTGTGTTAGTTGTGTAGGTAACGTTCTCCTCTTTTTTTAGTTTCTTTTCATGTTTTTGGATTAGAAACTGATTTGGTTAATGTTTTAGTTGACTAAGGCTTGGATTCGGATTGAGCCACTTGGGAGGACGTGACCAGTTGTTGTTTCGGGTTACCGTTGCTGCAACCTTCAAACCAGGTATGGGGAGAAGGATAGTGTAACCACTAGGCAGTGGGGGTAGTGTAAGATGAGGGGTTCCCATGACCCCGAGGTTAATTGTATGTTGTTGTTTAACATGCCCGCTGTTATATGTGTCTGTTGCTATATGCCAATATTAGATGCATTGTTGTTATGTTAGTAATTGGTGGTATGTTCATAGCATAATTGTTGGTTGAATTGTTGGATGTGATGATTGATGGTTGAATAGTTATGTTGTGATGAACCTGCTGCTATATCCCTAATTTGGTTAATTAGGATTTTAATTGGTTAAATAATAAGGGGACTGCTGTTCCCCAAAAATATTCATAAGACATGAATTAATAAGGGTGAGTTTTTATGTCAATGGTTTAATCATGAACCTAGGGATGATTTTTGAGAGTGTTAGAGACCTTTTGGTTAAATTATTTAACCTATTCTTCGCTATCCAGAACAGCACTGTCGCGCGATCAGCACGGCCGTGCTGAACAGGGAGCACCCCCGTGCTCCCAGTTGAATTCTGGGAATGGCCGCGCTTTGAGCACGGCCGTGCAGCGTAGGAGCACGTCCGTGCCATATATGTAGCACGCCCGTGCTACACGTAGGAGGGAGCATGACTGTGCCATAGTGCAGCATGCCCGTGCCACCCCTCTAATCAGAATCTATGGCTTACGGTTTAATGGAGTTTTAACTCCAATGTTTCCAATAATGATAGAATAATACACCAAACAAATGATGAAAATAGATAACTTAATTATATAATAATTAAGATGTTGAAGAACGATGAGTTGGCTAAGTCGGTGCCGAGGGGTTACCGCACGATGATGTAATAGGATGCCTTTAGTGGTCCAATGTTGCGTTGATATAATTGGGTGCCTTTAGTGGCCCAAGCGGAGGTGACGGTTACCGTTGTTTGTTGATTGTGTTCATGCATCACAATGGAGATGTTAGTTGGGGGAAGTTCAACATAGGGGGATCGTCCTAGAGTACGACGATCTGGCCATCCACGGTTGGTTCACCTAAAGTTTGGTGAACCGTGGTCCCCCGTGATGAGGCATTCATAGTTTGATGCGTTGGCTATCCAAGGGGTTCACCCATGGTTTGGTGAACTGTCGGCGTTGATGCCTTTAGTGGCCAATGTGGATATGTAACTCCAAAGTTGTTTTTCCTGAGTTAGTTGGATCCACATGCATTGATGGAGTAGTGGAGTAGTGTTGCATTGCATCATATAGCATACTGGTTGATTTATGATGTTGAGATGATGTTTATGTATGTAAGTGTATGCTTATGACTGTTGCTATGCCATGATGTATGGTCATCTTATTTCTATCTCCATGCCATTGTGTTTACATGTTTCCATACTCCCCTTTCTTTTTTTATCTTGTTTGGCATGTATGGTTTATGCAGAGGATGACGAGCAGCCCGGAGAGGAGTGACTCTGAGGAGCCACCACTCATAGTTAAGGTCTTCAGCTTAGTTGTTTATTTCTTTTTAGTTTAACAGTTGTATTCCGAACATGTTTTCGGAACGATTGTACCAGCTCTGAATTGTGACATCGAGGTTGGGTTTTAATTATGTTGATGTTTTCTTTATCGTTTTAAGTATTGAATTAATATTTCCGCGTTGTTGAGAATTAGTTCACGTGATACCTTTTCTACCCGTGAACCTTTTTAATAAAAGGTTGCATGTTTTATATTTTATTTGTATATCATTTATTTATATTAATTTAATGCTTATATAACATGCGGGGTAGAAGGGTGTCACATTGGCCACCTTGCATTTGCCTCCACTCTTGCTTCTCAAAGAGACAAATTCATATCTAGAGTCATTCTTGCAGTTCTCATTGGTTATCCAATTGGCTATAAAGAACAAAATGTACAACCTTCACACTCAGTCAATTTTTATCTATCGAGATGTAATATTTCATGAAGACCTATTTCCCTTCCAGTCTGTACCTCACTTCACCCATCCTGTTGACCTATTTATATACTTGGTGGGTCCTCTACCTATTCTTGATAACATGTCCCCTTCCTCCATATCTCCTAGTCCGACAATCTCTTCTGCTACTTTAGTAGATGCCCCTCATCCTATAATTACCCTCCTAACCCTACATCTAAAAAATCAACTACGATTTCCAAGCCCCCATCCTACCTACAACACTATTAGTGCAACGCTATTGGCCCCACCTACCCTATTTCCCAATTTGTGTCATATGATAGGTTGTCTCCTAATTACAAAGAGTTTGTCGACTCCACCACCTATGAACCTCATTTTTTCCACCAAGCAACACAATATCGAAAGTGCCAAAAGGCAATATAGAAAGAACTGATTGTGATGGAAGTCAATAATACTTGATCATTCGTTTCCCTTCCTCCCGGTAAGCATAACATTGGTTGTAGATGGGTTTACAAAATCAAGCACAAGCCTGATGGCAGTGTGGACATATTTAAAGTAAGGTCAGTGGCCAAATGTTACGCTCAGCAAGTTGGGCTTGATTTCATGAAGACCTTCTCACCAGTTGCCAAAGTCACTACTGTTAGGGTGTTCTTGGTTGCAGTCAAAGGCTGGTAGTTACTTCAATTGGGCATTAACAATACTTTCCAAAATGGTGATTTGTTTGAGGAAGTATACATGAGCCTTGATACAATGTTTTGGGCGAGAACTTAGTCTGCAAACTAAACAAGTATATCTATAGCCTTAGACAAGCTTAAGGCAATGGTTCACTAAGTTTTCACCTGCCTTACTCTCTCCTAGCTTCACTTAATCCATGTCTACTACTCCCTTTTCACCTCTAGAATAAGTAATTCATTTGTGGCTATTTTGGTTTATGTTGGTGATATTATAGTGGCAAATCCTATTTTTCCGGTGATAAACGATAAGTTGGGTCAATATTACTTGTGTCGAACGAAAAACCCGGTGTGAGCCACAAGGGACCTTACATCAAACAAGAAATTCAGTTTGAAATCAGTGATTCCTGTTTTTGATAATAAGCCATAATCATCCATTTGTTTTGATTTCTTCTAATTCAGGTTTCACCCTACGATTTGATATGCAAACCGATACTTGTGCATCTTAAAATATTCGGAAGTGGAAGCATCTATACTTATGAGACCTTTAGAGTTTGAAAGAGCTTATAGAAAACTTATTTAATTTTATGAGAAAAGATTATGAAAATAAATTTATAGAAATAATTTATAAGAATAACTTATAACCTCCTTATAAGCTCTTTTTAACTTATTACAATAAGCTTATCAGATAAGCTTATAAAAATAAGTTCTTTTTAGCTAACTTAAAAAAAAAAAAAACTTGTTGAATAAACGCTTAATTAAACTATTTAATCAAACATGTACGTAGTGTAGGATGTAGGTATGCAAAAGTTCTTATGGAACTAGCATCAATCATATAGTGAAAATTATAGAGGTATATGAAGCCATGCAAATACAAGTATGACAAGGACAATTTACTCTCTCTTTTCACTTAAACCTTTTATTTATTTATTCTATTTTGGTCATCACATACCGTTTGATGATATTGATTCAGGCAACATAATCAATACGTTCTTTGTCCACAATGTAATCAGTATCTGATTTCCCCCAATTCTAAAGTAAATGGAGTGGGCATTAATTTATGACCCTATGCATTACAATGAGCCATCCAATTAAAGAGTTGGGCTAAGGACACCCTTAATTTGCTAAGGACACCCCCGTGAACAGTGTAATTCCCAAAATACCCCGCAAAAATTTTTTTTTTTTTTTAATTTAGCTCACTCGCAAATATGATATTTGCGAGTACGTGTATCACTCGCAAATATCAAATTTGCGAGTGTATTATTTTGTTTAATTCTTCACTCGCAAATATGATATTTGCGAGGGATGCACATACTCGCAAATATCATATTTGCGAGTGAGCAATTAAAAAAATAACGCACTCGTTAAAACCTTTCGATGCTAATATGTTTCTGACATCTAGAAGGAAAAAAAGGGAAAAAGAACAATGAGTTCAAGACAGAATAATTTATTAATACGCGGATCCATTTTCTGATAAATATGTGAAGGCCGTTCCATTTTTTACAAGTACTCATAGTTTTCTCCCAAATTTCTCAAATTAGACGTGACGCTCGCAAATTAGATATTCGCAAAAGAAGGTATTTTTTCGCAAATTAGTTATTTGCGAGAGTGTAAATTTGTGCACACTCGCAAATTTAATTTGCGAGTGGTTCTTGTTCGTACACTCGCAAATTAGGTATTTGTGAGTATACAATTTTTTTGTACACTCGCAAATAGATAATTTGCGAGTAAACAAAAAATTTGTACACTCGCAAATACCTAATTTGCGAGTGTAATGGAATTTTTTTTTTTTTTTTACTTTTTACATATATTAGGTATTTATTTTATTTTGTTTGTTTCATTGTAGTGTTATTGGAGATGGAAGGCAGCAATATGTTTGATTCTAATGAGATTAACCAAACGACAGTTGTGGACTGTACAGAAACATTCACTACTATGGAGATTTTTCCTACACGAGATGATTTATTGTGTTGGACTCGAGAGGTTAGAAAACAAAATGGATTTGTTGTTGTCATTGTGAGGTCAGAGACAGGACAAAATGGCGGACGTACAAAATTAATTCTAGGTTGTGAAAGGAGTGGGAAGTATAAGCCTAAAAAGCATGCATCTTCTAAAGCAACTGGTACTCGAAAGTGTGAGTGCATGTTCAGAATGAAAGGAATACCTTTATCGACGACTGAAGGAAAGATTGAAGGATGGATGCTAAAAGTAAGATGTGGATTACACAACCATCGGTTAGCTGAAACATTGGTGGGTCATTCTTATGTTGGTCGTTTAAGCGAAGAGGAGAAGAAACTTGTTCATGAAATGACCAAGAACAATGTCAAGCCAAAAAATGTTCTGTTGACGGTTAAAGGTCGCAATAAGGAGAACCTATCTACAATTAAACACATTTACAACGAACGTCAAAAGTACCGATCATCTGAGAAAGGCCCTAGAACAGAAATGCAACATTTGCTGAACTTAATACATCGAGATCGATATGTTTGTTGGTATAGAAGACATGACGGTTTGGACGTTGTTAAAGATATATTTTGGGCACATGCAGATTCCGTCCATTTGTTGAATACATTTAACATGGTCCTTATCCTTGACAGTACCTACAAAACCAATAAATATAGGCTGCCACTACTTGAAATTGTTGGTGTTACTTCAACAGAATTGACATTTACTGTGGGATTTGCCTATATGGATTCTGAAGGGGCTGAAAACTATGTCTGGGCACTAGAGAAGTTAAGAGAATTGTTCGTGTTAGATGAGTCAATTCCGCAAGTTATTGTGACAGATAGAGATCTTGCTTTGATGAATGCGGTTGCATTTGTGTTCCCAACAACTCGCAATCTTTTGTGCCAATTTCACATAGGAAAAAATGTCTATGCAAAATGCAAAAAATTGGTATCTGATAACAAAAAGCTGGAGGTAGTCAAGGATGCATGGAACAGTGTTGTTTATTCTGCTGACGAGACTGAGTATGAGCAATGCCTGATGAGTTTTCATGAAGTATGTGCAGAGTGGCCTATATTAATTGATTATGTGCAAAAGACTTGGTTGGATCCACACAAAGACAAATTTGTTGCGGCATGGACTAACCAAGTGATGCACTTGGGGAATACAACCACAAACAGGTATGATCAAACTAGTGTCAAAATTGTTAATGAATCATGTTATGCTATAGCTGAAGTTGTTTTGAATGTTTGTTGATAGGGTTGAGTCTCAACATTGGAGATTGAAGAATTTGTTGCAAACCAGCAAAGGTCACATGTGTATGTGTTGGGAGACGATGAATAACATGCTTACGCTGCAACACAACGAGATAAAGGCATCATTTGAGAGGAGCATAACCGTGATCGAACACTCACACAACATTCGTATGCTTATCAGATTGATTGGATTCGTGTCTCGGAGTGCATTGCAACATATTGTTCGTGAATGGACCAGAGCGATGAATGTAGGTATTGATAAATTTGCATGTGGTTGTACTCTTAGAACTACACACGGTTTACCCTGTGCTTGTGAGCTGGCTCATTACAGTATAACGGGTACTCCAATTCCATTGGAGGTAATCCATGTGCACTGGAGGAGATTACATTTTGGCCAACAAGAGGATCAACAACAAACAGATGAAACAGTGTCAGAAGAGGAACTTGCGCTTCAGTGGGAGGTATTGATTACCCATTTCCGTACACTTGACATTGTTGGTAAAAGGACACTATATCGCAAAGTGCGAGAACTATGTTGTCCTGAGACAACTTCAATGTGCCCACCGCCCGGAATGGTGAAGACTAAGGGGGCACCCAAATCCAAGAAGACCAACACGGATGGATTTGATTGTAAACGTGACCCATCTTATTTTAAGCATGTCGATGCAATATACTCTGCACATGAGAATAGTTCTGCGCGTTCCTCGTTGAAATCAACTGTCCAAGCAAAGAGGAGACGTTTGCCTTTCTTGAATCAATTTCTTGTGCAGTTTCAGCCATACATTGCTGACATAGTTAACGTGGATAGTGATGGAAACTGTGGGTGTCGTTGCATTGCAGCATTGCTTGGTAGAACTAAGGATAGTTGGCCTTTAATCCGTCAGGAGTTGCTTAAAGAGCTTACGGAAAATGTTGATTTATATGGCCCTCTTTTCGGTGTTCAATTACAAGAATTGAAGTCTTCTTTACGGGACGTATACAGTGCATGTCACCAAAACAAGTGGATGACACTACCAGAGATGGGTCATGTGATAGCAACCAAATATAGGTTAGTCCTAGTCTCTTTATCATCTGCCAGTATGACGTGCTGGACATTTTTTCCTCTTAGAGGTGCACCAACTCCAAACCATCCACTCATTTGCATTGGTTTTGTCAACAGTAATCATTGGGTACAGGTAATTGATATATTATTTTTATGTTTTTATTTTTAATGTTATGATTAGTCGGTCATTTAATTGTATTTACGTTATTTCAGGTATTTTTGAAGGATAGTTGTCCACTGTCTACCATAGCATCACATTGGCGTGGCTTTTCCCGTCCTGAGGCTTATTCATGGCCAACGCGATATATTAGTCGATTGCAAGAATGGTCTTCAATATTTCCACCGCCTAATCTTTCACATCATGATATATACAATCCAATAAACTTAGATGACGATTGACTAATACACCTTGGTTGTTCGTTGTACCTTTATATTTACATTTTACTGTTATTTTCTTTTGTATTTCTAAGTTCATTAATAATAAATAATAACAATAATAATAGTCTGCGGAGGTGTATTAATAACAACAATAATATTTACATAATAAATACTAAGTGTTCGTATGAAAATAAATTACAAAAAAATAAAACAACTCAGCGCTCCTGATCCTCCGCTATCCGAAGCACCTCCCGAAGGTAGTCACACATGTCATCTCCCTCCTGTGCGTAATCCAGGATCTGATGCAGCATGGCGGCAATTCTATCCAACCTACTAACCGCATGAACATAAGCCACCTACAAATGACATAAATACATAATAACATAAGTACATTATATAGGGAAAAAAATAGATGACGCTATGACTAGACATAATATATACAATGTAAAAACTTATTATTCCTTACCCGAGGGACACAATCAACATGTGCATCATGTGGAGCCTGCGGAGGTGAAGCCTGTGGAGGTGGGGCCTGTGGAGGTGGGGCCTGTGGAGGTATCAGCAGTGGATGCGAGTGCCTGTAGTACCAATCCAAGTAATCCGGGGCGCACTCAGCTGGATAACTGGCCGACCTCAACCGAAATAGGTATCTAATAGAGTATAGGTGAGGGGACATCCAGTTAAGACTAATGGCCTCAGCCGAGGGACGTCGTGGTGGCTGCCGAGGAATCTCCTGCCTGAACCCGAACTGTTGCAGTACTCTCTCAGGCAGGTATGGCACTATAGTGTTCCCACACCGAAGGTACCCCGAAAAGTATGCCACCGGATCGAATGGGGAATACTGTCTATATGCGGTCCATGGTGCCCAGTACACGTCATCAGCGGTCAGCGCATCCAATGCCTGCCTGTATGGAAGCACCCTCCCATGCCCCCTCTTGCTTCTCCAGCGGTTAGCGCGTACAGGCGCACCCTCGTAGCCCTCAACAAGTCTCCGATCTACCACCGAAGTAGGAAAATACGCGTAGATCCAGGCCTGTCACAAATAACGAATCAGTTACGAAAACACGTCACAATTAAAACAATTGTAAATTTAATTTTCTAATTTAATAACACACTGCTACCTGAAAGAGTGTCATGTAACCCGCTAACCCACGACACGTCAACTTGGTGGCGTCACCAAGATAACCGTACAAGTGGCATAGGGCTAAAGCTCCCCATGACCACTGTCCCACCAGCTCCAACTCACGCAGCAACTCGATATATTTGCAGTCAATACGAGTGTTAGTCTTATCCGTCAGTAGAGTCATCCCGAGTAGCACCAGTATGAATGCCCTTGCTGCCTCGTCCATCGGACCCTCAATTCTCCGTGCATCATAAAGGTCTTGCAGCCAAGATAAACTGACAGATGCCCACCCAGTGCCCGTCACCTCCACCCGAGCATCCTCATAAGATACCCCCAACAACGACTGCAGAACTGATATAGCAATATCTATATCCATCTCGGGGGGTATAAACAATGCACCTCTGACCGGGATGCCCAAAATGCATGACACATCATCCAGCGTGATGGTCATCTCTCCGAACGGAAGGTGGAACGAGCTGGTCTCCATATGCCACCTCTCGGAAAACGCTGTCAGCAGCGAGTTATCTACCATCGGATAGCTGCAATACATAAGAGGCGACAGACCAGCTCGATCGACATGAGCCTGTACTGCTGGTGGTAGTGGCTGACGCTCGCCAAACCACTTCTGCCACTTTTTCCAGTGCGCAAAAACTCTAAGCGGGTCCTCCCGATCCTGCACACATAAAAATATACGTTTTGTCATGAATTATACAAAAGTAAAAAAAAAAAAAAACCTTAAATGTTTTAAAAACAGTAAACAATAATTACCTCTCCATTCCACAAGCTGTAAGCTATGTGGTCTTTGAATGAAGTCAGGAGCGATGTATCGGAAGGTCCTCCAGGAAATGGTCCCTCCGCTGCCCGTGCATCAATATGCATCTCGTCGTGTTGTCCCTCGTCCTCATGTCCCTCGTCCTGAGGTGACTCGTACTGAGATGGCTCGTCGTCCTCGTACTGAGGTGGCTCCTGCTGAGGTTGAGGTGTACGACGTCCCCCTCTGCTCGGGGCAGCTCTACAATTAACCAATCTCCGGCGGTGCGAAGCAGTCATAGCATCCCGCTGTTGTCGCCGCTGTCGCTGAGCCTCTGCTCTCGCAGCCTCAACCGCCAACCTATTGGCCTCCGCCTCCGCCTCCCTACCGGCCAACCAACCTGCTCCCCTGGTGTGCGGCATTACTGAAACAAATAACAAATTAAAATCAATATTTTTAAGATAATCCTGCGAGTGAAGGGAAATTTTTCTCACTCGCAAATAAGGTATTTGCGAGTGAGCAAAATTTCCCTTCACTCGCAATTACCTAACTTGCGAGTGAAGGAAGAGGAAAATCTTCCTTCACTCGCAAATACCTTATTTGCGAGTGAGCAAAATTTTCCTTCACTCGCAAATACCTAAATTGCGAGTGAAAGAAGAGGAAAATCTTCCTTCACCCGCAAATAAGGTATTTGCGAGTGAGGAATATTTTCCTTCACTCGTAAATACTGTATTTGCGTGTGAAGGAAGAGGAAATTTTCCTTCACTCGCAAATAAGGTATTTGCGAGGGAATGAAAATTTTCCTTCCCTCGCGATTATCTTATTTGCGAGTGTAAAAAAAATTCCTTCACTCACAAATACCTTATTTGCGAGTGAAGGAAATCAAAAAAAAAGTTCGCAATTACCTAGTTTGCGAGTGAACAAGGTATTTGCGAAAAACCAACTGTTATTTGCGAGATTCCAGATAAATTTTACAACTCTCTGAATTTGGTAATCTGCGAGGGTAACAATGATAGTGTAAAAAAAAAGGACTTTTAAAGCTTTTTTGTTGGGGCATTTTTGGTATTTTACTGTTTAAGAGGGGTGCCCTTAATAAAAAGGGGGGTGTCCTTAGCAAATGTCCACGATAGATTGGGAGTGTTTCTTTTTTGTTTTTTTAAAATGCAGATTGAACATTAAAACCTACTCCAGATCTATAGCAATTTCTTCGGAAGTTGGGCCTGCGAAAAACCAGCCCAACAAACTATTGTTTGAACGCTAACTACTACAGAACCCGAATTTCCCATTTATCTGAATCAGAAAGTTTTGTGAAAGAAAAGTTGGCAGAGATTTTAATAAGTTGGAGTTTTGCTTTTTGTTGACCAGAACTAATGAATTTATTCAAACCACTGGTTGAAAGATAGTGATGAATGAATTGTGTCTTTAAGTCTTTAACAACAAGTGTTTCAGGGTCAAACATTGCATGGTACAAAAACAATTAATTCCTATTGGCATGAATGATAAGAATTTTTTTCTATCTTCTAATAAATGGGAACAATAACACAATTGGTCTGTGTACCTTTAATTGAGAGGAAGTCTGAGTCTAAGCCTTGCCAAAGATATATTTCCTATGTTCCTAACATCTAAATTTCTTAGCTCAAACAACTTGTCGAGGAACAAATATTTTGTCATTGCATGTATTTTTTGCCATATTTTTTTATGGATAAAGCTTCAATGAAGTGAGTTGGATGTAAAATGAAAAAATAAGAATGTATCCACCTTTGATTTAATTTACACTAAAACTCACTTTAAAGGAGTCTAATACATTTTTTATACTGAAGTAAACTAACCAATAACTTGAATAGGCAAAAAAAATAAAATAGAAGAATATAAAGATACTCTCATTTTCTCATCTTACCTTATGATATATATGTTAAGAGAAAGTTGGAGAAATTTAGCACCAAAAATAAAATAAAAAGTTGGAGAAGAAATAAATACAAAATGTACGAATGTGCCAAGTTTCTGAATTACTCGCTTCCTGTATGAATTCTTATTTTTCCAATCATTATTATATTGACTCCAAAAAAAAAAAAAAGGCCACGTTTTTGCATGCCGATACACAAAATTTTGTGTTTGATGTTTCATGAAAACTGCGAGACATGGTCTTACTCGTCAAATTCATGACCACTCATGAAAGTTGCAACAAAGTGTCCACATGCCAAAAGTTATCTCCTTGTGTCTCCGATCATTATTCGCCGTAATTGCTTAAAATAGTGTTTTTGCCTTAAAAATCAAAGCTTATAAAGTGGGATGACAGTAAGGTATGTTTGGTCAAATCATTAAGAAAATGATGGACTCAAGGTCCCTCTAAAAGTAGAGTGACCTGTGCTTCATGGAGGTTATGTTCTGTAAGAGATGGGTCAAGGGCCATTGTAATCCCCATATACTCATCCTCCCCGCTTATTGAATTAGAATTTTTTATAAGATGATATACTTTTTAGAAATACTTTTCATTCAATTAGGTATATAGCTTCACTTGTGTTAAACATATTTTTTAAAAGTTTAATCTTGATTTATGGTCACTTATTTTCAATTAGTTCTTTTTTTATAATAACTTTTTGGTGAATTTTTCGAAACCCTAAGGATAACTTTATCAATCCTAGGTGGCCCAATCAAATGATATGAATTATATGACTTGACTCACTAACATAACTCATTTAATTGAAATGACAAATTATTGTTGGGCAGAATAACTTTTATCCCAAAATTATTGAGGGTACCAGAGAAGGGACTCAATTCTTTTCTTTTTTATGACAAAGATATCTAATTAATTGCTATCATATCTTATCCAAATTGTCACTTTTTTAAAACTAATTTAAATACTAATTATTATCATTTTCCTATTATGATAATAAAAAATTAATTTAATTTATAAACACTGTCAGTGTAAAAAAAATTACACTGTCAATCAATCATTAATCGTGTTAGAGTCGCAGCGGAAATTTGGCTTCTAATAATGATATGAAATACGACTCTCACTATAGTTGAACAAGAAAACAATGTAGCCTGAACAATAAATTGTATGAAGAAATATGAATGTCTGAAGAAGTAAGATTAAACTTCAATACAATGAAAACTCACTTTGTTACACTCTATGTTTTTACGTTGTTATAACAACTGACAAACCGAGACAAAATTTATATAGTAAGCTACATACTATAAATTAAGAGAACTACATTACACACAAATATAAGCCTCTCAATTTGATGTCCTTCCTATTATTACTCCTTAATTTCACCGGAGTAACTTTGTATTCAACTTTCCATATTTAGCTTTTACTAAATATTCCCACAATTCTCCACCTCGTTCATAATTTGAAAAACAATCAAATTTTGGACAAACGAATTTCATCATCTGAACCGGCTGCAACAAAAAAATGACCATGTGACTGCCTACGTACCCTGTAACCGAGATCAAGCCAACCGCTGTTCTATTATCTCTCCATTTGACTCAACATGTTTGAATATGGAGCAATTCCAAACAATGTTGGAACTTACCACCTGTAACAACCTTGATCAACATATCGGCTGGATTCTCATCAGTGTGTACCTTCGTAAGAGAAATATGACCTTCCTCTACGACATCCCGAAGAAAATGATACCTTATGTCGATATGCTTGGTGTGAGCGTGATGAACCTGATTCTTAGCCAAGTGAATAGCACTTTGACTATCACACCTCAGTTTCACGCATTCTTGTTGAATACCCATATTATCTAGAAGACCCCTCAGCCACAATGCTTCCTTCACTCCTTCTGCTACTGCCATATACTCGGCCTCTGTAGTAGATAGTGCCACTGTAGACTGTAACATCGATCGCCAACTAACTGGAGCACCATGTATTTTAAGCACATAACCAGTAGTAGATCGTCGTTTATCTAGATCACCAGCATAATCTGAATCAACGAAACCACTTATTTGACATGTATCTCCACCGAAACACAAACCAGTGTTAATGGTACCTTTCAAGTACCTAAAAATCCACTTCACTGCTTCCCAATGTGCCTTTCCCGGATTCGCCATGAACCTACTGACAAAACCGACTGCTTGTGAAATATCTGGGCGTGTACACACCATGGCGTACATCAAACTGCCAACCGCACTAGCATAAGGTACATGTTCCATGTATGTTTTATCTTCCACCGTAGTAGGAGATTGTTTACCAGAGAGCCTAAAATGTGGAGCTAATGGAGTAACCACCGACTTAGCACCTCTCATCCCAAACCTTTCAATAATCCGTTCTATATAGTCTTTCTGACTTAAGAACAATTTTCGGTTTGGCCGATCTCTTTTAATCTCCATACCCAATATTTTATTTGCAGCGCCTAAGTTTTTCGTCTCAAACTCTTTACCAAGTTGAGACTTTAACTTATCTATCTCCACCTTGCTTTTTGAAGCAATAAGCATGTCATCCACATACAATAGAAGATAAATATAATCACCTCCATGAAGCTTCTGAACATAGACACAACTGTCATAATCATTTCTGGAGAATCCTTGTTTTATCATGAAAGAGTCAAATCGCTTGTACCACTGTCGAGGAGATTGCTTCAATCCATATAGTGATTTTCTCAAACGACAAACCTGACTTTCCTTACCCTCAACCTTGTATCCCTAAGGTTGGTGCATATATATTTCTTCATCCAAATCGCCATGCAAGAAGGCTGTCTTCACATCAAGTTGTTCTAGCTCAAGATCACCATGAGCAACAAGACTTAATAGCACCCGAATAGAAGTATGTTTTACCACTGGAGAAAATATCTCATTGTAATCAACCCCTTCCTTTTGTGCAAACCCCTTGGCCACTAGCCTAGCCTTATACCTTGTACCGCATGCCTTGGTATGATCTTCTTTTCTTTTATACACCCACTTACAACCAATAGCAGACTTCCCCACGGGCAATGGGACCACCTCCCATGTCTTGTTCTTATGAAGAGATTGCATCTCTTCCTCCATAGCAACCAACCAACTCTCTCTATCTTTGTCTTTGATAGCTTGTTTGAAGGTGACCGGCTCATCATCTTCAACCGAGAGTGCATATTCTACCAAGTTTACCTGCCCGTAGTGCCTCAGAGGTTTGTCTGACCTAAACTTCTGAACTAGTTTATAATTCCTCTTTGGCCTAGTGGTGTCCAAAGATTCTTGTTGTTGTAATGTATGTGTATTTTCCTGTTGAACCTCCTCATGATCAAGCTCATCCTCCTCCTCCTCCTCCTCATCTTGAGTAACACCAGGATGCTCCACCTGAACATGACTAGAATCTGGTTGGTCTTCAGATTCTATCTCAACTACTTGATTATTTGATATTTTAACATCACTATCATTAGACACCATAGATTTTTCGTCAAAGGTAACATCCTTGCTAATCACAAACTTAGAATCTTCTACACTCCAAAGGCGATATCCTTTGACCCCTTGTGCATATCCTAGGAAGATAGCTTTCTTGGCTCTATTATCAAGCTTGTTAACCTTGACGTGATAATAGGCTGTGCATCCGAAGACTTTGAGTTTGTCATAATCAGCATGTTCACCTGACCACACCCTGTAAGGCGTGTCTCCATCTAAATAAGAATGTGGGGATCGATTCACTATGTAGCAAGCTGTAGCAATCGACTCTGCCCACCATTCTCTACCTAACCCAGAATTAGAGCGCATACACCTTGCCTTTTCAAGTAGTGTACTGTTCAATCTTTCCGCGACTCCATTCTGTTGAGGTGTGTCTCTAACTATCCAGTGTCTCACAATGCCTTCCTGATCACAGAACTTCTTGAAGGCTCCTTCAGTATATTCTGTACCATTGTCGGACCTCATAGTTTTCAATTTTCTACCTGTTCTGTTTTCAACCATTGCTTTCCAACACTTGAAAATATCAAATACCTCATTCTTATGCTTTAAAAAGTAAATCCAAGCATACCTGGAATGATCGTCAACAAATGTAACAAAGTACCTGGAACCACCTTTAGAAGTCACTTTAGCCGGACCCCAAACATCAGTATGCACATAGTCTAACAACCCTCTACTTTTGTGCTTGCTTGTAGAGAAATTCAAGCGATGTGCTTTTCCATACACACAATGTTCACAAAATTCCATGCATGGCTTCTTCATGTTCTTCAACAAGCCTTTCCCACTAAGCAATGATAGACCCTTTTCTGACATATGCCCAAGGCGCATGTGCCATATCCTTGTGCATTCTGTTTGATCTTTACTTCCACTAATTCCAACTGCTAAATCTCCCGTGACAGTTTCACCCAAAAGAGGATAAAGATTTCTGTGACGGATTCCCTTCATCACAACCAACGAACCACGTACAACTTTTAAAACTCCATTTTCAATAGTTATTTTGCAACCATTTTCCTCTAGTACACCAAGAGAAATAAGGTTTTTTCGCAAATTTGGAACATGTCTCACATTCATCAGAGTTCTCACTGTTCCATCATGCATCTTGATTCTTATTGTACCATACCCCATGATTTTACAGGCATGGTTGTTTCCCATTAAAACGGTTCCACCGTCTATACTTTGGTAGGTAGTAAACCACTTCCTGTTTGGACACATATGGTGTGAGGCTCCTGAATCAAGCATCCACTTACCGGAAATATCATGGTCTTTCTCTGAGACAGAGAAACAATCATCCTCATCATTCGAGACATAACTCGCCTCCGACAAATCTTGTTGTTTTCCTTTGGAGTTGTTGCCGTTGTTGTTCTGCTTCTTAAATAATACCCTCTTATTTGGACAATTTGCTTTAAAGTGCCCAAGCTCGCCACATTTAAAGCATGTTCTTTCGGCAAGAGCTCTAGATTTTGATCTAGACTTCTTTCCCCTGCTTTGTCCTCTTTCATTAGTCCTCCCTCTAGTAGCAAACAACCCTTGAGCTTGTTCCCTGTTTTCTCTTCCACTGCTAGACATCCCACTTGTAGCAACCTTTCGAAGATCATCCGCTAAAAGTGATGTCCTAGTCTCATCCATGGTGAGAGTATCACCGATAAGCATCAATGTCTGCACTAGATTTTCGTAGGACTCCGGCAATGAAAGCAGTAGCATGAGTGCTTGGTCTTCTTCATCAATCTTAACTTCTATATCCTTCAAGTCTGATATGATCCTATCAAACTTGTTGACATAATCCCGGATTGAGGTGCCTTCCTCCATCTTGCATGTATACAATTTGGATTTCAAGTAGATCCGATTTGTTAGAGTTTCGTCATGAAATTATTCTCTAACTTTGACCACACGCCAGCCGCTGTTGCTTCTTCATTTACCAAGAACGCAACGTCCCTCTCAAGGCATAAGATTATGGCGGCTCTAGCTTCGAGATCTAATTCTTCCCAATCCTCATCCTTCATATCCACAGGTTTCTGTTCTTTTCCCACTAACGCCTTGTGCAACTTTTGTGAAATAAGCAGATTTTTCATCTGCATCCTCCAATAGGAAAAATCATTTTTTCCATTAAATTTTTCGATTTCATATTTACCAACCTTGACGGTTCCACTAGTAGAAGCCATTATCTTCAATACAAATAAATAAAGTTTTACCACTCTAAAATTTTACAATTGGCTCTGATACCAATTGTTAGAGTCGCAGCGGAAATTTGGCTTCTAATAATGATATGAAATACGACTCTCACTATAGTTGAACAAGAAAACAATGTAGCCTGAACAATAAATTGTATGAAGAAATATGAATGTCTGAAGAAGTAAGATTAAACTTCAATACAATGAAAACTCACTTTGTTACACTCTATGTTTTTACGTTGTTATAACAACTGACAAACCGAGACAAAATTTATATAGTAAGCTACATACTATAAATTAAGAGAACTACATTACACACAAATATAAGCCTCTCAATTTGATGTCCTTCCTATTATTACTCCTTAATTTCACCGGAGTAACTTTGTATTCAACTTTCCATATTTAGCTTTTACTAAATATTCCCACAAATCGTCATATCATTAAAAACTTTACACTCACAATGCATACCAATTAAACTCATAAAAAATCTAAAATTATAGATTATACTTTTTTTACATCCAAATATTAGTTATTTCATTTACAATATCTTAAAATTTATTCAAATATAGATTATACTTTTTTTACATTCAAATATTAGTTATAAATTTTAACTAATATAATAAGTGAATATCACATCTTATTATCTTTGTCCACCTTTTTTAAATTATTTCATTTACTTCATTATTTTCTATATCCTTTAAATATTTATATCTAATTCATTTTATTTTCAGGACAAAAATTTCTAAATAAATCATAGAATAATTGTATAATTCTTAATAGAAATTATTTTAAATATTTGTTATATTATTTACTTATCTCCTAGTATTATTTTTTTATATAATATAATTAATTTATAATTCTTATGATTTTTCACATATTTTTTTTAAAAAGTAAATGTTAACAAATCAAACAGTTTAAATTTATAATATGTTGCATATGTATATAATATTAGATTATATTTTTCAAACATAATAAAATATTTAGTTAATAAATAATAATTAAGTAAATATTAAAATAAAAAAAATGCTTGAGGACTAGTGGATATACAATGCAGAACGCATTGTTTTTACAATAAAAAAGAAAAGGAAAGCTTTATATCAGGAATATGATCTTGCCGTTCTATTTCTAAATAATTAGCACTTAAGCATTATAATAGGACCATAAACTTGTGGAAGAAGTTAGAAGAGTGGAAAGTAACGTTTTGATACTCTTGTAGGGCACCCCTTTAAAGTAGAAGACAACCTTTTTTTCCTGAACTTAATATGTAGAGTAAACTCGGTCAAGAAAAATGGAAAGTAAGGCAAACTGTATGATGTAAATCAAATACAATGAGAGCATATGGGACAGAGGGGTTGTACAACTTTCATAGAGTGTAATAATAAATAGCTAGTAGTGGCTCAATAATTGAATTTGAATAATTTGCAATATGTGGCATTTGACTCTCTTGTTCAGCCATGTACAAATAAACATCAAAGGGCAAGAAATGTTCATTTTAATCCTAGCTGCTGGGATGATTCGACCAATTTAATTTGAACTCAGGGATCACCTAATCAAAGTTCTTTAAATAATTATGATGCATAGGGTGGGAAAGAACAGCTTACAGCTACTAATCTAATATTTAATTCACATAAAGCTGCTTAATATATAGGTGCAGCTAATCTATAGTAAGTAGGATCCCGGAATCCAAAGTGTGTGTGGTCCATAACCTGGACCTTTAGTCTACATTTGTAGTCTACAAATGACCATTGAAATTGAAATACATATTATTTATTAGTCAAATGGAGTATGGACTACAAGTTAGCATATGGAAGCAATTTAATATGAGATTAGCTTGAGATAAGCACAATATATACGGCACCTTCAAGGGCAATATATTTTTTTTAATCATGATATAGGTACGAAATATCATCATCGTTAGTAGTGATTAATTTTCATCGGGGAATTTATTGAGTTACACACAAGGTGGGTTCTCCCCTTCCAATCAAGTTTTCTCCATACATAAGAGTCAGGATTCGAATATCTGATCACTTGCTGAAGGTGTCTGAGTCTCTTACCACTCATATCAACCATATCACTACAAGAAATTTGTCATACATCTACGGACACTTTTAGTGACAATCATTAAAACTGTAGCTATATGGTAGTAGTGTCAGTCAAATCGTAGGTGGACTGTAGGTAAAATCTATTGACAGTCAAATACAACTGTAGGTAAAAGTATGTGGACCGTAGGTAAAACCTATAGTGATAATCATTTCTCGTTGGTATTCATCACTCATAATGAACGGTTGGACCGATCGTAGATGAATATAAATTTTACATATATCTATAAATTTTAAACATATAATGACAAATTTTGTCGGTCATTAAAACTCGAGTTTCTTGTAATAAGTTGGTTTCAAGGACAATATGTTATTAGGATTTGAGGGATAATATGGAATCCTAATGAAGAAAAGCATATAACATGCTGCATTCTATATGCTGTTATTAATACATACTCAACGACTAAATTAGTTCACCAAAACGGATCTCATGTTCCCAAAAGGGGATACAACACAGCCAAAGACATTTCATCTGTTCCTACATATTTCCTTTAAATTTTCAAAACTATACTGGGTTTTGTTTCGTTACACTTGTGACCATAGACAATTACTCGAAGTTTTGAGCATAAGAGGTCCCAAGAACCACGTAAGGTACAATTGACTATTGAAGAACTACCCGACCAGTTCCCATTTCTTTGTGGCCTTAATTTGTGAGGCTGTTAGCATTAAGCATCTTATCAAGTATTTTATAATTTCTTTTTCATTGATTAAAGGACTGGGTGATTGAACGGTTATGATTAATTTGTTTGGGAGGGAAAGCCTTTCTTTGCTGTTGTCATGTTAGTGGATTAAGCTGGAAATTATGGCTGAACAGATCATTTAGTTAATCTTTTGGGAGGGATTAGTCTTTAATCATATGATCACAAGATATTAAAAATAACATAAGCAAGCTATGCTTTAAAACACACTAAAAAAAGAGTCATTTAGAGATCGAAGAGATCGAATTTAGAGATCGATTTTGGTCGGATTAGTCCCTAAAACGACCATGAGACTGATTTGGGAATCGATCTGGTCAAAATCGATTTTTAAAATCGGTCTCTAAACAACTTTTTTTTTGTAGTGACATTTTCTAATGGAATATAATCCAAACTTCACCCATAGGTGAGATTATGGAATGGTAATAGGTAAATATATGCTTTCTAAGAAGAAGATGCCAAAATTAAACATGTCACATGGATTTATCACGGAGTGTTTGGCATTAGAGATCTAAAATTTCTAGCACTTTGAATCCTACATGGATGACTTGGATTAAAACTTACTCATAAACTCTTTTAGTAGTTATGTAATTTTTAAATAATTTAAAATCCTAAACTTTTAGATAAGATTTAATAGGAATGATTCAATTATCTAGAGTTGTTGGGATCACTCATCTTGATATACATGTGTGTGCGTATACGTATCGGGCATGTATTTGTGCGTGCGGGTGCATGGCATGTGTGCATACGGGTATGCAGGTATGCCGACATATACTTGTGGGAATTAATTTATGCTTTCCAAATTCAACATGAAAATAAAAATATGGTTATTGCTTCAAAAGTATTAATTACATTGATTTTGAGGCATTGTAGCTTCAAATATGCTTCAATTAATATGAAATTTTATAAGCAGTGACATATGTGGTACAAACGTTCATTTCAACGATGGGTTTATAAAATGACTTACACTAATTTATTTATTAGTTTTAAATTAATTTTAATATATGCCTTTTTTAAACATTAATTCTAACCCAATATTATCTAATAAAAAATGACTTCAGTTCCTAGGTCAGAATTTTAGGCCAGGCCCTACAATATTGGTCAATGAGTATCATATTCAACTCGATAAGATTTTATGGAGTCCATTGGACCAAAATCTTGCATCCAAGCCCATATTATATATAGGCATTGTGGTTGATGGGTGGTGAAAGAGTTGACGGTGGCCATATGGATGTGACTTGGAAAAGTATGAGGAATGTTTTTGTAGGCTTACTAGTAGACATTTTGTATCCTTCCAAAGTGTGTGATGGTGACAAGCTTAGCTTGTATGAGGCTTTAGGTCATAGCTAGGATCATTGGTGCAAAGTGTTTCACTTGATTTTGCCATCCTAACTACTCCCAACACCTAACATGCCCTCCTAATTTTATTTTGTTTTTGACACAAGCTTTCTTTACCAGTTCGGGAACTAGAAGAAACCAGTATTTTATGAATTAAAAGGGTAACAATTGGTCAAGTAAGTAAGTTTATCCCATAATAATAAAATTATGTTTCTAACTCCCATCTACCTTTGACATTCTCTTTGACTGATTTTGAAAAATATTAGAAGGTTTACTTTAACTTGAGGTTTTCTATCCATTGAGATATTTATATCAAATATTATGCTCCTTATATTTACACATAATATGAACATTTAATTAAAAAAGAGAAAAAAAAATTCTTTGAAAGAGGGACAAAATTGAAATAATGATAAACTACGAGCGAAACTATATAGAACCCTCTTTTTCTTTTAAATTTTTTTATTTAAAAAATATTGAAGACATTTTAAACAGCAGTGATATGCATTAAGCTAGCTTTTGAAATTAATTTACTGCTGCATCATTAATGATATCATTTAAACTTTATATTAATTTTCATCATTCAAGTATTAGCTAGTTACTATACTCGTGAGTAGAGACACGGTCAGAAATTTCATATGAGGGAGATCATGATCAAATATACATAATATGAAATAATAATAAAAAAATTAACTAACATATAAAAACAAATTATATGAAATGAATTTGATATATAATTAACAACTTAATATAATATAATTTATTCAAACATATTTATAATCAGCTTATTTACATACATTTTTCTTTTTTGGGGAGTTGGACTTAGGCAAATTGTTTAGAAATATTCCCTCCCCCAATGCTGGTGAGCGTATATATTGAAGGGGCAACATTATTTAAAGAAATATATGTAAAAAGAAAGTAAATACGCAGTTGTCTAATTAATATATCATCCACATCATTGTATAAATGACGGAACATCACACCAATTATGTTACATGTATAATTAATTGATATTTTAATATCACATTATTTTTTAAATATTATTTAATTTCTTCATTATTATATAAAATATTGAAAATATTATTTTTATTTATTATTTAAATAGATTTAAATAATTTTTTAATGATTATAAAATTGTTTTAATTTCCCGATTTATTTTTTATTTTGTAAAATCACTTCGGGCCTCCAGGGTTCATTTTAAAATCATGGACTCACAGTGAACACAAGAACACGAACGTTGGGGAAGATTTGAAGGTGTTGAGGGTGGAAAGAATTGTTAATAATACATTTTCTAACATTTTTTTTTTAACATAATCTTTTCTATTGATTAAAATTTATGTGAGTCCTATAAAATTTAAGTGGGACCCTCATAAATTAGTGAGAACCATTTGAATTTTAACCATAAAATATATTGAAAAGAGAATATTGATAACACTCTTCTTAGGATGGATGACCTGCCAAAGAATTGCTTGTATTTCTCAATGATCTTGGAAGGCAACAAAACGAAGTGGCAGAGGTGGAGATCGATCCAGATGATGTTGTGGCCCTTCCATTCTCTTTTGGCACGACGAGGTTGTCGAAGGGAATTGGAGCTTAACAATCAGTGTGGCACAACATTTATATATTATTTAGTTTTTGGTAGAGTTCCTCAGTGATTAATTATATATATATATATATATATATGCCTATGATATTAAGGTAACATCAAGCACTTGCGTTGTGTTTCTTTGTTAACAACAAATGGACGGAGAGAACCCGAACCTGTACCTGAAGGCTAAAGACGTATAAAGTTGTCTGTGGCTATGGTGGTTTCGTCGCTGACCAAAAACCCTATGGTGGCGGAGTTTGACTTGAGCTCCATACGGTTAGTGTTGTCAGGGGCTGCACCGCTTAGGAAGGAGTTGGAGGATGCACTACACACTAGGGTGCCTCACGCTGTTTTGGGACAGGTTACCTCACATCTTAATTACTTTTATTACATCATTGCATTGTAGCCATCATATATTTTCTTCACAAAATAATCACGGGAGATCCAGAAATTTTGATTAGTAAAAATAGTATATTATAAATATTTTTATAAAAATATATATAAATGTATAAACTATAAAATAATGATATCATTATTATTAAGTCAAAAATTGAATATTATTTGTATATCCAAAAAATTAAAGATACATCAACTTCTATAAATTATAACTACTCTTTACGTGTTTTAATCTTTTGAAATTCTTGTATGAATTTTTTATTTTCAACACTATGAAAAGTCTCTCTCTCTATATGTATTATGTATGTGACCAAATAATTATTCAAGAACTAATCTCTCATATGATTGAGCACTTGATTCTTCAAGAAAAATTAAAATGTATTATTAGAATAGGATTGTAAAGCAATGAGAGCAACATTTATCATTCAGTGGGGATAACATTTAATTTTTAATGGGGACAATTTAAATTATTCAACATTTAGGAATTATTATTTTTTACTAAGTGAGGGCAGTTGCCCCGATTCTCATACACTTGCATTCGTCCCTGGAATTTGCCGTTTTACTTTAAAATGGACCTGGAGACGGGAATGATTTTACAAAATAAAAAAAATAATTTGTGGTAATCAAAACAATTTTATAATAATAAAAAATATATTTCAATATGTTCAAAAATTAAATAATAATAATAAAAATAATTAAAAATAAAAAAGTGAACATTTTAAATAATAGTAATAATAATAATTAAAAAAAATAATATTTAATAAAAATCCATGTGGCGTTAAAATATTAATTAATTATACACGTTGTACAACTGATGTAGTGTTCCGTCTGCCAAATGAGCACTTCACGGTGCAACACTGAAGACATAGACTAACTCCTAAGTTTTAAAACGTACAGACATCAGATCATAAGAATATTTTTTTCAGGATCTAAAACCAAAACAAATCTTTTTTGTAGAGACTAAAAAATTCATTTAGCCTTAAAAATATATAAATTTTATTATTATTATTATTATTATTATTATTATTATTGAGAGAGGAGGAGGTAGGTTTCTTTTTGGATTATTTGATATTATGGATGATAATAAAGATATTAATTAGGGTAGAGTAAAAGACATTTTTGGAATCTGAAATTGGTAAAACTGGAGAGAGAAATCGTGTAGCCCCTAACTTATAAGTTATACGCTACCTCTATTCACTTATTAAATAAGGGTTTTTTTCTTCTTCAAAAAAGCCCTATTCCAAACAACTCTATTAGTTTTTTTTTGTCAAATAAGCTAGATGACTAGCTTATAAGCGAGACAACATCTGTTATCCCATAAAGTGTGCCATAATCTTGTGCCTTGGAATCTCATAGATCAAGAAAGGTAACCTCTTATTATCTTTCATTGTTATTTATTGGTTATTTAAATCAATTGATCAATCAGAATTCATAGCATTAGATTGTGACACATTTTGTAGGATAGCAAATGCTATCCCTTATAAGATACTTTGACACCTTACCAAAGATATTAACGATTTGGTGTGTGAAATTATTATCCTCTCACATGATACATCTTCTATATATATATATATATATATATATATATATATATATATATATATATATATATATATCGTGGAAAAATTTAAATTATATGGTAAAATAGGTTGATTGGTCCTGTACGTTTTTTTTAGTTTTTCACTTTGGTCCTATATGTTTTATTTTTTGTATTTTGATTCTATACGTTATGTTTTATCATGACATTAGTCCTAAAACTGACGACGTCAAAAAGGAATTGACGAAAAGGACTAATATGAAAGATAAAATATAACGTATAAGACTAAAATGAAAAAAATAATTTGTATGTTCTCTTTCATTGCTTCTCACTTTGGTCCTATACGTTATGTTTTATCTTCCATGTTAGTCCCAAAATTGACGCCGTCATGTACGATTGACGAAAATGATTAACGTGCCAACGGAATATAACGTACAAGATCTCTTTGAAAAAATAAAACTTATAAAACCAATGTAAAAAATAAAAATAAAAGTGTGAGATAAATCAACCTATTTTATCAAATTATATATATCCTATTTTTTTTATTATAAAAACACTTTTGAGCAGTTTTCTAATGACTAATTTTCATTAAAAATGTTTTTTATTTGTGAGTTAAACTGAATGGTTATAAATTTGTTTTTAAAATAAATAATAAATAATAAAGTAAAAAATTAGTGTTTTAATTATTTTCAGTTTTTTACTCATTTTTTCTTTTTCTTTGTTTTGTAACTCACAAATAGGATGTAAATAAAGTGAGCTATTCGTGAACTATTTTAGCTTAACTCGTTAGTTAACAAGTCAAACTCAAGCTTTTGATTAACCTCGTTTAAATAAATGAGTCAAGTTTGGACAATCCATTTTTTTACAAATTAAACTCAAGTTTCAAGTATTTAACTCGATTCATCTCGTTTACATAACCCGAAAAGAAAAACATGAAGACCGTTTCCAAGTGATATAAAAACTATTTTAGACCATAGCAATGACACTTTCTCTCTGTCGTACTTATTGGCAATTGATGAGGGATTGTCGTATAACTAAATTTGAAGATAAAAATGCCAATTTATTGCAATATAATAATAAATAATAATAATAATAATAATAATAATAATAATAGTAACTTTTTGTATTTCATACAAATATTTTTAAGAATTTAATTGATATATATTGTCAGTTTAAAAATATTTTATACTGTGAACCAATCATATAATGCCACATCAATAAAATTGTTTGAGTCTTATCCCAATTATCTTAGAAGTCAATCATAACATAATTAATGATTGATTGACAATATAAAAAAATTTATATTAACAATATATAACAATTAAATTATGATTCGAGGATCACATGCATTTTCTCAAAGAAGTCTATGTATTTTATATTTCAAACTATTTTATGAGTAATAAATTAAAATAATTTATTGGATTTATTTTCTCTAAAGTGAATAAAGCTCTAAAATAAAAAAAAATAATAATATTTACCATTTATTTAATTAAGTATATAAATATTTTAACATACTAAATAATTTATGAATGAATATCCACTCATATTTTTTACTTTAGAATCGTACTTAATTTAAAAGAATCAAATCATTTTATATTTCATCCTTTATCACACTTTTTTGGACACGTCCTTTCCTATCGATCCACCTAAGCACCTCGTAGCCTGTTTATCACTTGATCAGGTTATTAAAATTTAATTATTTTCTAAAAACAAACATTTTTCTCAAAATAAAAAAGTAAATGTTCTTTCTTTCTAGAAGCCCTATATATATATATACACAGATACACTCCTTCCTTGCACATTTGGGCTCGTTGTCGGAGCATAGTTGGTGTGCCTCCTCCGCTCCTGTCATCAAAGCGTTGCCGGAGTCTACCCACGTCGCCAAAGTCTGCCGGTGCCTAATCTTGTTGCCAAAGCAACGGGTGCTTCCTTCGTTATATATAGTATATATTAATTCGGATTCATATTAGAGGAAACGAAATGGTCCAATTTTTTATTTTAAAATATAAGAAATATTCATTAATTTTCATATATATTAAATATTCAATTTCAATTATATCCTTATTTATAATATGATTTATATTTATGAGATACATATTAAATGCTTTGCATGGATTTTGTTTATTGCTATTGGTTTGAGTGGTTGGTGAATTAAGTTAGTGGAACTTGTATTAATTATAATCTATCATTTATGAAGGGGATATTTTTGAAAAATAAGTTAAATATTTAGGAGTATTAATTGAAATTATCTCATTTCAAAACATTTTCTTGATCTGTGTGATTTACTCCTATGTTTATTGTAATATGCACGGAAGGGAGTATTTGTATAAGGTTCAAATCTATTTAAATATTACCCCTTTCGTTCCATTTTTTTAGTCTTTTTAGCATTCTACAGATAAATTAAGAAATCATTAATTTGTGTATAAATATATCAAAATATCTTTATTCTAGAAACCAATTTATTTTAAAGGAGAAACTTATTTTAAATGCTTTATTTATATATTTTACTTGAAATCCAGTAAAGAATTAAATAAAATATTCAAATGAGAAGAATAAGCTAGAAAGATGTAAAGATCAATTGAGGATATATATGAAAAAAATTAAAAATTATATCTTCAATTTATAAAACTCTAATTATTTTGAAACAAAAAAAAATTGATAAAGAGGCTAAAAAAATGAAACAGAGGGACTATTTTTAAAGTTAATAAATAGAGTCATTAATTAATTTGCTCTTTTTTACTCAAGTCCAACACTATATCTCCATTTCATTAAGTGTGACTCCATTGTGTTATCCCTTTTCGTTGAATTGAATGATTTTGAATTACGAAAAAAAAGCAATAGTTCAATATTAGGTGTAAGTTAATTTCCTCCTAATATATATAAGAGTGAAGACCCAAATGGTGTCCAAAAATTTTCGTGAACTTATTTTTAGTCCTTGAAAAAAATAAATTAATTATTTAATTCTTTAAATTTACAAATGGCGAAATATCGATTCTTAAGTTTAGTTTTGACGTTCATTTACCTGCCTACGTGTCATATTAACCATCCTACCTGATTCGTTAGTGTTCTTACGTGACCCCAGCCAAATTTCCTTTGTGAAAACGAATAAAAAATGAAAAACATGCTCAATTTTAAAACCAAAATACCTTAAAATTATATAATTTTTTTTCACTTTTTATTAATTTTTCACCTTTGAAATTCATCATAGACAACGCATGATCACTAGCGGATCAAGTAGGATGGTTAATGGGAAATATAGGTAAGTAAATGGGTGTGAAAACTAAACATAAGGACTAATGTGTCTCACATTTGTAAATTTGAGGGACTAAATGATTAATTTATTTTTTTATGGACTAAAAAAGTGGATCCCAAAAAATTTTCACGGACTAATTTGGATCTTCACTCACATAAATAAATAAGCAAAATTTATGTTTTGATCTCTTAAGTTAATTTAATTTTTCAAATTGTTCCCTTAAGATTTTTTTTTAACAAACAACTCTCTTAAGTTATTATGACAGAATATGATTTTATTATTAAATCAGTAAATTGTGATGTCATAAAAAACTTAAGGAACTTATTTATTATAAAAAAAATTTAAGAGTTTTATTTGTCGCAAAAAAAAAATCTTAAGGAAACAACTTAGAAAATTAAATTAACTGACGGATCAAAATAGTAGTTTTTCCTATATAAATATAATGAATTGTTAACGTTTACACATTTATCAAGTTAGCAGCCACTGGCGTTAGTTTTGAATAAAAAATTCGTACCAAAAGTGTGATCTTATTTTACTATTTTTTATTATTACATTTAATTTTTCAACATACACTAACCTCTTCTAAATTCTTTTTTTTTTAGAGACCTCTTCTTAATTATTTAATCCATAGATAATTTAGATGACTTTTTTTTTTCTTTCTAATACGAATAAGACATACATAAAAACCATTAATATAACATAGGTGTTGCAGTTGCACGAATATATTATTACTATTAAAACATCACCGAAAATACTACCAGCCTATTTGACAACATACTTTTATAACGGATAGTTTATAGTGAATAAGAAAGTAGTTTTATTTGATATATATATATCTATCATGAGTTTATAGCGTTTTTTTCAGATGTTACTTGAAGTAGCGTTTGAGCTTATAGCTTATAGCATTTTATTTTTCTTTCCAATTTTATTCTTATTATCTTCATTTAATTCTACCTTTATTTTCTTCTCTCTCTTTTATATAAAATCATTAATGAAGATGTCCTTTTATGTCATTTTATATTTTCAGTTAGTTCAATTGCTAGTTTTACCAAACACTTTTACAGAAAATTAACTTGCTATTCGCTATCAACTATCTCATCCGCTATCCGTTATAAGTTATCCGCTATTAACTACCTTATTGGTTAATTTTACCAAACATGTACATATAAGTTTTGTCCATTCCATTGTGACTTTACCAACCTAACCTTGATTGATCATATGCTGTAATTTTACAACCAAAATGAAACCCTTCACACTATAAAACCACACCTCACACCTCTCTCTCCTCTCCAAACTCATGTTCTCTCTCAACTTCCTTTGACCACTGTCCACCAACACAACACAACACTCACTAACTCAGTCACTCACTGCTCTTATATTACCCAAAAACTCTGTCTCCCCACTCCTTTCCTCTCCATCAAAGGAAGTTGATAAAACCAAAAAACGACATTGACACTTGCTTCACTGCAAAAAAACAAAAAAAAATTAGCAAAAGGGGTTGTTTCAGATCTCCTTATTATTCATTCAATGCCCAGTGACATATCCTAGATCTCTTTCTTCATGGCATTGAGCCAAGAGTCACTCTAAAAATCTGATTTTTTCACTTACCCTTTACTTTTTTTTCTTCTCACTTTGGAAGGTTGTGTTGTATAGTGTGAGGTTGTTGTAATGGCTGAAGCTGCTGAGCCTAATAAAGCATTGCCTGAAGCAGAGAAGAAGAAGGAGCAGAGTTTACCCTTTTACCAGCTCTTTTCATTTGCAGACAAGTATGACTATATGCTAATGGTCTCTGGGAGCATAGGAGCCATTATTCATGGTTCATCCATGCCTGTTTTCTTCCTTCTCTTTGGTGAAATGGTTAATGGTTTTGGTAAAAACCAGATGGACTTAAAGAAAATGACAGAAGAAGTGTCAAAGGTTCGAAAATTGCTCATTTTATTCAAAATTCTAAAAAACACCAATCTTTATTAGTAACTTCATCTCAGATCTGGGATCTAATACTTTTTCTTTTTCTTTTTTTTTTCTTTCTCTTATGATCATCATTGCAGTATGCTCTTTATTTTGTGTACCTTGGCCTTGTTGTTTGCATATCATCCTATGCAGGTATGCCATTTTCTCCTTATTCTTTTTTCTTTCTCTTCTGTCCATTTTCATTGTCCTCACATGTGAAGAAGAACGATCACGCTTGTTGGACAATTGGTTTTTTAGATTATGTGTGTGACGCCACTTCACATCAAAGGTTTGGGGTGTGATCCCCACGTGTTGTGTCAACAAGCATACTCGTCCTTTTCTTCTTTCACTTGTCAGTCTCACCATTTCTATTTTCCTGCCTAACATTATCTAACAACCTATTCTCATCTTTATCATATCATGTATTAACATTAATTATGGTACACATTTTTATTACCATAATTAATAATTGAACTACCATGTTTCAAAAAAGAAGAAAAAAATTTATGTTTTTTTTTATTTATAAAAAAAATAATCTTTTGATGATGAAATTTTTCTACCAATTAACCAGAAATTGCATGCTGGATGTACACTGGGGAGAGGCAAGTAAGCACGCTGAGAAAGAAATACTTGGAAGCAGTTTTGAAACAAGACGTTGGTTTCTTTGACACGGATGCTAGAACAGGAGATATTGTTTTCAGTGTCTCAACAGACACACTTCTTGTTCAAGATGCTATCAGTGAGAAGGTGCTTTGAATTTTCCATGTTTCATTTGTTTCTTTTTCTATGATATATGAAAAAATAATAAAATATAGAGAACATGGCCTCATGGGGTACTAGTACTTGGTAACAATTAAAGTGGGTCCCATATATGATTATAGCACCAAGACTTAAAAGGGTGCACGTTAGCTAATAATGCTTAACGTGCGCTTGCAAACATAGTCACATAGTCACATAGCTTGAGGTTGCAGATGGTGTTGCACTATGTGATTGTTTTTCATGAATTGTATGTAGTAATATTTGTTAATTTAACTTTGTGCAGGTTGGGAACTTCATTCATTATCTGTCAACTTTTCTAGCTGGACTAGTGGTTGGTTTTGTGTCAGCATGGAGGCTAGCACTTCTAAGTGTTGCAGTGATCCCAGGCATTGCTTTTGCTGGTGGTTTGTATGCTTACACCCTCACAGGTCTTACATCAAAGAGTCGCGAATCATATGCAAATGCTGGCATAATTGCTGAGCAGGTGAGGTTAAACCATTCATGGTTAAACATGTTGCTATATATGGAACTATGGAAGCATAAGGGAAAGAATGTTCATTTCAAAAACTTGGTTGAGTTGGTTGTGTGTTTATTCGATTTCCCTCTAAAGTACCTTTTTTTAAGGTTCATTTTCTTTCTGGGGTTGAGGAAAAGCTTTTAATTAATCATCCTACTTTTGAGTAAAGGCAGCATGCTCTACTGATTTCATATGAATTTGCGCCTTGTTTTAAGTTCATGGAATGTTTAACGTATGAAATGATGTTTTATCATGTGTAGCACTCATGAAAGTTCCTAGCTTTTTATCTTCGTAGAGTAAAAAGTTCAAAAAGCATGATGATGGTCGTTGTTTCTCTAGTTTGTTATGTCATGCCAAGCATAATCCTTGCTTACAATTAATTATTTGAAAAAGAAAGTTCAATTAAATTTTTGCCTAAAATTGCTTCCTTTTCATTGTTAAGATATCTTCCTTTTTTACATTGATTTCCACAATCGTTGTCTCAAAAAATGGACTAGTTAACATCTATTATCTGCAACATGTACAGGCCATTGCACAAGTTCGAACCGTTTACTCTTATGTTGGAGAGAGTAAGGCACTGAATTCTTATTCTGATGCAATACAAAACACACTGAAGCTAGGATACAAGGCAGGAATGGCCAAAGGTTTAGGCCTAGGATGCACATATGGTATAGCTTGCATGTCCTGGGCACTTGTTTTTTGGTATGCTGGAGTTTTTATCAGGAATGGACAGACAGATGGAGGCAAGGCATTCACAGCTATTTTCTCTGCCATTGTTGGTGGCATGTGAGACCCTAATTTGAAAAGCTTAATGATTCTATTATTAACTTCTAATGAAGTCTTCCTTTAATCATATCATGACACATTTTTTTGCTTCTTTGTTCAGGAGTTTGGGTCAGTCATTTTCAAATTTAGGTGCTTTTAGTAAAGGGAAATCAGCTGGATACAAATTGATGGAAATCATCAAGCAGAAACCAACCATAGTTGAAGATGTATCAGATGGCAAGACCTTGCCTGAGGTTAATGGTAACATTGAATTTAAGGATGTTACTTTCAGCTATCCATCGAGGCCAGATGTGATGATCTTTTCCAATTTCTCAATCTTTTTCCCTGCTGGGAAAACTGTCGCGGTTGTTGGTGGTAGTGGATCAGGAAAGAGCACTGTTGTTTCCTTGATAGAAAGGTTCTATGATCCAAATGAAGGTAATCTATACACACTAATTCACTTGTTAAAAGGTAGCAAGTTTGAATCCTGGATGAACAACTATGCTTACCTTTTAAAATTGCCAAGCAGGTCAAGTTCTGCTAGATAACGTAGACATTAAGACACTACAACTAAAATGGTTACGCGATCAAATCGGTTTGGTGAATCAAGAACCTGCACTCTTTGCAACTACCATTCTTGAGAATATACTCTATGGAAAACCTGATGCAACAATGGCTGAAGTGGAAGCTGCTACTTCTGCTGCAAATGCTCATAGCTTTATTACCTTGCTTCCTAATGGCTATAACACTCAGGTGGGTAACAAATTTCAAGCATAACTATATTGTACCAATTTACTTTTAGCTTAAAATATCATTTAGTACCAATCAAGGGTGTGTAAATCAATGTTTTCAGCATAACTAAACTGTACCAATTTATTTTTGTCGCTTAAAATTGATCATTTAGTACTAGTCAAGGGTGTGTAATATCAATGTTTTGTGTTGTTTAACCAGGTAGGAGAGCGAGGAGTGCAATTATCTGGGGGCCAAAAACAGAGAATTGCAATTGCCAGAGCTATGCTGAAAAATCCAAAGATCCTTCTTTTGGATGAAGCAACTAGTGCTCTTGATGCAGGATCTGAAAGCATTGTGCAAGAGGCACTAGACCGTCTCATGGTTGGAAGAACAACTGTGGTTGTTGCGCATCGTTTATCAACAATAAGGAATGTTGACACCATTGCAGTTATACAGCAAGGGCAAGTTGTTGAGACAGGAACACATGAAGAACTGATAGCCAAGGCTGGCACCTATGCTTCACTAATTAGGTTCCAAGAAATGGTTGGAAATAGAGACTTCTCCAACCCATCAACTCGCCGGACACGCTCATCTCGGTTGAGCCATTCGCTGTCGACAAAGTCCTTAAGCCTCCGTTCCGGAAGCTTGAGGAACTTGAGCTACCAATACAGCACTGGAGCCGATGGTCGCATTGAGATGATATCAAATGCTGAAACAGATAAGAAAAATCCAGCTCCAGATGGATATTTCTTCCGTTTAATAAAGTTAAATGCACCTGAATGGCCTTACTCAATCATGGGGGCTGTTGGTTCTGTTCTTTCTGGATTTATTGGCCCAACTTTTGCTATTGTTATGAGCAATATGATTGAGGTCTTTTACTATAGAAATTATGCATCCATGGAGAGGAAGACTAAGGAGTATGTTTTCATATACATTGGAGCTGGTCTTTATGCAGTTGGTGCTTACTTGATACAACATTATTTTTTTAGTATCATGGGAGAAAACCTCACTACAAGGGTTAGAAGAATGATGCTTGCAGGTATATTAGTTATTAGTTATTCTGTGTTACTTTGTGTCGTTCTCTACCTAAATTTATCCTTACATTGACAATGCTACATACACACTTATACATACACCACTTTATGCTTATACTCGGTGTGTGTTTGGTTTTCTGTTGAGGAGGACTCAAACGTACCTCTGGCCAAATGTACATTTGGATCTTTCCTAATGGAAAACTAGACACGCCCCTCTCACTTAAAACAAGTGTTTAGGGAAGTAACATTTAATTATCATTTTTTTCAACATTTTTGAAAATACTGCCAATATCTTAATTTTGATTTATTTTTTCTGGTATTTTGTCAGCTATTTTGAGGAATGAAGTTGGATGGTTCGATGAGGAGGAGCACAACTCAAGCCTTGTTGCAGCTCGCCTTGCCACTGATGCAGCTGATGTGAAGTCTGCAATTGCTGAGAGGATATCAGTAATACTGCAGAACATGACATCTCTCCTCACTTCTTTTATTGTTGCTTTCATAGTGGAATGGAGGGTTTCCTTGCTCATCCTAGCAACCTTCCCTCTTCTTGTTCTAGCTAATTTTGCTCAGGTAAACTCACAACAGTTATTATTTTCTTCACCCAACACCAATGCATTGCATAAAATGTTGTTTAAGCTAAATACAAAAGACAAGTTAAAGAAACAAAAAAGTAACATACAAAAGGCAATGATATATATGGATTCAATTGGTATATAATATCGATATAAAGATTTTTTACATTGTCAATCAATCATAATTTGTCACATCAGCTAAAATATTTAACTTTTATCCTAACTACCTTAAAAGTCACACATGGATGATTTCTGATTGGTTGACAGTGTCAAAAAATTTATATTGATAGTACATAGTAATTAAGCTCATGATATAATTGCACACCAAAAATTTTATATTACTTTTATACTTTTCTAGCTTGGAAAATAAACGATAGAGTCTGGATGCTGTAATGTGTATTTTTTTTTTGGTTTATTACTATCTAAAAAGAGGGGCTCGCTTGCGTGTAACGTTTATTTTTCTTCAAGTTATAGTCTATCATTCTAAGTCATACAATTATTTGACTTAGAATGAAGCAAAAAAGTATATAGGTTATAATATTAAAAATAACGTTGTACCAAAGTGTGCCTATAAGGCAATAGAGAAAATAATGTTAGATTGATATAAAGAAAAGTGAAGTAAAAATATCATTGTTTTCATTCTTTTTTATTTGCACTTGTTGAACCATGACTAGGGGTGGGGGCATGGCAGGGGTAAGTGGTAACCCTAGATTTTAACATCAGATTCTTGTTACCAGTGTCAGACCCCTATACTTACCCTTCTACTTTGAGAATCTAACTTCACAAACAAGCTGGCATTAAACGACAAAAGCTAAAACAACAAAGACCCACAATAGTTGAACGTTGCACGTGCTTCCTTCCAGTTCCAATGCATTAACTATGGGGAAATAATAAGTTATATATTGGCATATATTAAAAGCTCATTAATGGAATTGAAAATTTATTATATATGGATTGTGTATAGATTCCTTCCATACCGGACCTGGCCATCAATTCCGATGCCACACTGAGACTAGAATAGTCTCCCTGCAGCTCCTTTGGTTATTCTATTCAACTTTCTCTAATTGAATACTACTAGTACATAATATTATATTTATATGTGTTCTCATATTTTTGCCAACTGTCTAAAGGCAAATTGTTCTAATTTTTTACTCTGACAAACGATTGTAATAATGATATTGTTTAAAGAATTAGTAAAAGAAACATTTGGATTGGGATACTAAGTAAAACATTTGTTAATCTATTAAATATATAATTTTTTTTCTTGATTTCTTAAAAAATACGCTAAGAGTATTTGTTAGCATTCTCCCTAATTTTTTAAATGACTAATGCTAACAATATACTCCATGTGATATAGTGATTTTCACATGAATTATTTGATGAATTTCATGTGGGATTCATTGAGTTTAATGCTCTAACCACTAATGCTAACAGTGTGGAGTACTCTTTATCACACTCTTTTTAACACTTTTTATTATTTGATGAATTTCATGTGGGATTTATTGAAAGTGAGTGGATCCATGTAATTTAATGGTTTTCACATAAAATTCATCCAATAATAAAAAGTTCGTTGAAGGTTGTGTGTTAAGGAGTGTGTTAGTAATATTTTTATTTTAAAATTATTTTAAAATTAGAGTCTGTTTTTATAAAAATATTTTTCGGTACTGACAACTGGAAATTTATCTCTCTAAAAAGAGGAAACTTCGTATATGATTTTCTTTATTTTTATATTTCCTATTAACCCCAAACCTTGTAATTTGTCTCGGATTCTCAACTCTTTTGGCTTCCCACCCGTGACCATTTTAATTCTCTTTCAGGTCTAGTTTCTCTAGACTTGTGATGTGTGTCATGTATAAGGGGAATGCTAACGAATGTTTTAAGAAAATTCATTAGAAAGTATGAAAAGAAATTTTTTATTGAAAATTGATGTATTTAATATTTGAAGAAGTTGTATACTTAATTTTTCAATGCAAAATTAGTTTTTTTTTATTTTCTTAAAGAGTATTCTTTCTTAGGATATTCATTAGCATGATCTTTTTTTATGAATATTATTATATTATTATGCTATTATTATATGAAATGTGTTATAGTACTTGTGTGTTCCTGAGAACCCGTATTTTAAACATCGGAGATTTTGACTGTGCATATGACCCCATGTGGGTGGGGCTCTCTGCACTTACATGCATGTAAATAATTTTGGGTAGACACGTGGAGTCTCTAGATTTCTCTTGTGAGCACATTTCTCCCCTCACAGTTCTACTCTAATTAATCTAAATTGTTTGGTGTGTTTTAGCTTTTGATAGAAGTTAAAAAGAAATTAGACAGGAGAAATTAAAAATGACGATGATTTTTTACACCCATTATTTCATTTTAAGTTAAGAATTTTAATTTTTACACTACTAGTAAATAAGGAACGTTCTTTTTCTTTTGTAGGAAAAATTTATTTTATTTTTTCAACAGATGTAACTAGTCACTTCTTTACATTTTTATGAGCCAAAATTAAAATTTTAAATTAATGCTAATTAAGTGTGATAAATATAAGAGTCATACGGTAAACATTAATATTTTATTATAAGGGTTTTTTTATCATGTGTAAATTTGTACATGTTAAGGAATCAATACATAGAAAATTTTTGTGGAAAATCACACTTTTAACTTTTCAATACATTGAATGCAACATTTTTCAAATTTGTATATATTAAAGAATCAATAATAGTAATTCTCTCTTGAAAAATGTTGCATTCAATATATTAAAAAGTTAAAAGTATGATTTTCCATAAAAAAAATTTATGTATTGATTCCTTAACATGTGCAAAATAGAAAAACCCTTATTATAATAACATTTTGAGGTTAACATTGAATTTCCCTTAATCTTTTCACATTAACTAAAATCTTTCACCTTTACATGCATCGTTTTCAAACTGTTAGTAACAATCAAGTTCTGAATTTATCCTGTAACGGGCAGTGTTCTACATTTTGCGCATGCTCTAGACACAGTGCAAGAAATAGACTGATTGGTCAGGGATGTACCTTCCAATATATCAATGTCTTTTAATGTAGTAGGTGTCCATGTAAGATGAACCATGTGTCTCCAGGTCCCACCCCTTTAGCCCTTTGGCTCTTTTTTGTGGCTTTTGGTGAATTTATTCACCTCATTCAATTTTTTACCAGTAAACTTAGGCGTAGTTCTATAAGTGCATGTGGTGGTGTTTTTCAATGAAAAAAAGACATGTATAACAGTTTATCATTAAAAATATAACACGTATAATAACTAACTGTTACACATGTTTTATTCTTATTGAAAACATCACCACAAACACATGCATATAGAATACTACCTAAGTTTTGTCCTATAGCAATTACCTATGGTTGGTTACATGGGAAAACTCTTGCATATCAAAGTTGGATGTCTTAAGTTAAAACTGTATCATAGATTCAAAATTCAAGGATATGCATGACTTGCGAAATTTGGAGTGAGAAATGGAAGAGATCAACTACAAGCAAGTTCTATCACTTTCCTCCAAATCTCTCTTACCAAACATATAGCACATAATAAACTAAAAACAAAAAGACAAGAAAACTTAGTGCTTCTATTGTTCTCTAAGTTTAATGTTTGTGTCTAATTTAATGAACTTCGTTAGGATTTATATGTATCAACAATCTATCGTAGAAGTTAGAAATCCCGGATGTAAACTCTAGTTTGGCTTATAATTATTGGTTTGTCTAGAAGGTTATGCAGTTAATTAAGTTCTAACAATGAGTGTGTTTGGATTGTATAGCAACTATCTCTTAAAGGGTTTGCTGGAGACACAGCCAAGGCTCATGCAAAGACAAGTATGATTGCAGGAGAAGGAGTAAGCAACATCAGAACAGTTGCAGCATTCAATGCTCAAAACAAGATGTTGTCTATCTTTTGCAACGAGCTCAGTGTCCCACAGCTTCGCAGCCTGCGCCGTAGCCAAACCTCCGGTCTCTTGTTCGGCCTCTCTCAGCTTGCCCTCTATGCCTCTGAGGCTCTCATTCTGTGGTATGGTGCACATTTGGTCAGCAAAGGTGTTTCAACCTTCTCAAAGGTTATCAAGGTCTTTGTGGTATTAGTCATCACTGCAAATTCAGTAGCAGAAACTGTAAGCCTTGCGCCGGAGATAATCCGCGGTGGTGAAGCTGTTGGTTCCGTGTTCTCAATTCTTGACCGTGCGACTAGAATTGATCCTGATGATCCCGATGCCGAACTGGTCGAATTGGTTCGTGGGGAGATTGAACTTAGACATGTTGATTTTGCATACCCTTCAAGGCCTGATGTCATGGTGTTTAAGGATCTTAACCTTAGAATCCGTGCAGGTCAGAGCCAAGCACTTGTGGGAGCAAGTGGTTCAGGGAAGAGTTCTGTTGTTGCACTGATAGAGCGGTTCTATGACCCCATTGCCGGTAAAGTTATGATAGATGGAAAGGATATTAGGAAGTTGAATTTGAAGTCTTTAAGGCTTAAGATTGGTTTGGTTCAACAAGAGCCTGCTTTGTTTGCATCAAGCATTTTTGAAAACATTGCATATGGCAAAGATGGTGCTACTGAAGCTGAGGTGATTGAAGCTGCACGTGCTGCCAATGTGCATGGTTTTGTTAGCAGTTTGCCTGAGGGTTACAAGACCCCAGTTGGTGAGAGAGGGGTTCAACTTTCTGGTGGACAAAAGCAAAGGATTGCTATTGCAAGGGCTGTTCTCAAAGACCCAACAATACTTCTACTTGATGAGGCCACAAGTGCACTTGATGCTGAATCTGAGTGTGTCCTACAAGAAGCCTTGGAGAGGCTAATGAGGGGTCGAACCACAGTGCTTGTGGCTCATCGTTTGTCAACCATAAGAGGGGTTGATAGCATTGGAGTGGTGCAAGATGGGCGCATTGTGGAGCAAGGAAGCCATGCTGAACTAGTCAGCAGGCCAGAGGGAGCATATTCTAGACTCTTGCAGCTACAACTTCATCACATATGAGAGAGAGATTTTTATTTGATAAATATTATGACCTTGTTGTGGGTTGATAATTATGTTTGGGTCCCATTAACCTCATGCTTTGATTTTTCAATTTTAGATGTAGATATGTGTCATATGAGGTTTGTTGTACCTTGAGGACAAAGTGCTCTATTTCCAATGGAGTAGCAAGTATTATATTAATCACATATCAATGGTCCATAAGCATGTTATCTGTCTGATTGTTTGAGCTTTTTCTTCTACCTTACTATTTACTATAATGCAGCTCCAACAACTGCCTGTCTTGCTGCCCTTGCTTTTTTCTCCTTGCATGTGTTTGTTGACATGATCTTTTCTTAGTTAAAGATAAACAGAACTTTTCTATTGGGGGCCCTATATGAGGATCAGTGGCACTCTTGGAAATCAAACTACAATGAAAGGTGTACTTACCTCTTTTTTTAACAAAATGGAGACACAATCAGTTGAGGCATATGGTCTGAATTATTGTAAATGAAGGATGGAAGAAACATTATTTTATGTATGCTTTTAAATCTTCAGAATGACCCACTTGATGCTATCTAGAAGGATTTCCCTCTTTGGTCACTCACTGAACATGAAGGAAACTTTATCACTACAAGTAACTAAAATTAAGTGCACCTTTATCTCTCTTTATTTTTGGGGAATATGTATGGCCCATCATAGACAACACCAGTTAACCAAGGACAGATCCTTCATCCTTTATCACATGATCAAACTTATTGTAACCTTCACTGAAAAGGATGCTACCATCCATATGTGTACTTGGTCTGCCAGAAAAGTAAACAGAGAAAGCTACAAGAGTACTAGGCCCCTTCTAAGGTCATAAAAACATTTGCAGTTCCAATGCATTGTCAGTGTGATAATAGGAAGGTTGTGTTTGAGGGTAGGGGAAGGGGTGGTGAAGACAAAGGCATATATGGCTATAAGCAGAAACAAGAGAGAAAATGATGGGTGAGGAAAATAGAGATCATATGGGGTTGATGCATCACATCAGAGTAAGCCTCAATCATGTATTCCTGCAGACTGTGTGCATGTTAAATACTGGTATTTGCTTTGCTGGATACTTAAGGATAGTTTCAGGATATATTTATACAAAACAAACAAAAGGATCCCAAATAAATTTTGTGCCTAACAAAAAGATAATTTATTGGAGACAATGAGTAAAATTGTGCCATTTGGCTGATTTCTTTTCAGATTATTAAATTCAACACTTCTAAGCATATAAATGACATGTATCAAATGATCCAAATAAATTAAAGAAATGTGAGGTTTTTCTTTGGCTGTGCCATCAAAGAATATATGATTGGTTAAGATTTTGACCAACCCAAACATGATTCTAAGTGCATTGAGGGTGATTTTGGGATTCTAAAGATGTTTGTTTATAAAATTGCGTCCCAAAAAATCGATTTTCAATTAGGTAGAATTGATTTTAAGAGAAACAAGAATTCTTAATTTTTTTCGTTGAGTAAAATTGATTCTAGGTGTGATCCCATAAAATTTTTTATATTTACATATCCAAAGTGATTTTACTTTATCATCCAAACAAAATCCATTCTTCTAAACTCACTTTTAAAATATCAGTACGAAATATAAATCAACTTTTTTAACCTCGATTTTGTTAAAATCAATTCTTTTAATATTAATTCTTTCAAAATCAATTCTATCAAAATCTAAAACAAATATACTCCAAAAAAGGGCGAAGGCTGTTAGATTACACAAAAAAAAAACTGCCCCACGGTCCATCTAAAACATACAATAATGTCACTATGGTCAAAATGTAATTTTACTACAAAGAAGAAATCAATCTAGTCATGCCTCTGTTAGATTCTTGAGGGTGAAGAATCTACCCAAGTTGAGTACTGTTGTTGACAAAGGGGGTAAAAGTCCAGGCTGTCTTGGATGTAGTACAATTTTGTTGTCTACTTCCGTTTCTTATTTCTGTCTTGGTGGAAAATTTTGCTGGTGCTTCTAAAAATATCAAATTCCTTTCTTTCTAGTTTCTACCATGTTTTCTTTTTTCCTTTAAATTTCTTTTACCATGGTTTTAATTTTAAAATACACTGTGTTAGTCTCTTTAAAATGCAAATGCCATATTGAAATATTTCATGAAGAAATAGGCCCCAAAGTTCCCAATTAAGTTGTCAAATTCTCCCAAGATATATTAAAAGAAAAACGTTAGATGCACATAATACTACCTCTCATATCTCTGGGATGACGAATTAGGTGGCAAAATCATAATATAGTTGTGCAGAAAATAAATTAAAACTAACCAGATTAGATAATGAAAGCAATATAAATGTATGGTGATATGTATGTAATTGTGTATGTAACATTATTTGCATGAATAATGTTATTTATATACACAATTATACATACATCACCTCAAATATCTATAATTTTTATTATTTGATTATGCTGGTCTCACTTTATTTTCTATACACCAACTTTCTAATTCTATTGTATATTATTTTGGTTTTTGAGGATATCCTTCGCGTGTAACTGTAGAAAATAACTCCACGAGATATTAAACGATATTGAAGGACTGACCTCTCTTTTCAATGTCGTTCAGCACCTCATGAATCAATCTCCACAGCACCCTAAGAAATGAAAAAAAATTGGATCATAATGGCTAAGGATGTGCAACTAGTATTTTTATATTCACGTTACCATGCATGTGGATCATAGTGGCTTTATGGTGAAGCAGCACTGGATTTCTTGGTTAGCGTGGGTCCTCTACATATTCAAGTTAGATTCTTGAATGGTACATGTACAGAAAAACTGTATCAGCTTTTTTGTGAGGTAGTGACTAGTGAGTCTTTGTAACATTTTTGACCATTTGGTTATGGGAAAGTCTGATTCTGATGACTCCAGCTAGCGCCATGTCTTCTGGCCAGGCCACACACCCCATTCTTCTACTTGGATATGTTCTTTGATAATTGATACTCTGCAATTCAATACTCATTAGTCTTGATGCCAGTGCAGACTGATGATAAACATTAGTAAATCACAACAAACAATTACTGTTCTCGCTAACTAATGCACTCTGCCTTGACCTCACTTCACTGTATTTTGGACCCTCTCCTATTTTTCTTATGTTAGGAAAGAAAAAGAGATAAAAATAATTATATTAGGGTGGACCCATCATTATTTCTATAGTTGGATATCATATATGTTTATCTCTATCTCTCATTTACTTTTTAATTTTTTTACACACACATTTTAACAATACATAAAAAACAAAGAAACACCGTATTAATATTCCTTTTTTGATATTCAAGAATATTTAGAGATAACATGAAAAAAATATATGAAAGGATCTGAATCGCACTTTGGCTTATTCATTATAGGTCCAGAGAAATGGACCCTTGTCAGTTCCTTATGACATGAAGCTGGGTAATTTCCTGACCCTTTTGACATGAAGCTGGGTAATTTCCTGACCCTTTTGTTCTTACCTCACTCTGACACTCTCATGGGCAAAGGTTATTGCCCTAAACCTCTACTCTTTTATTTTGAAGCAACGGTTCTCTAGGAGATACAGTACTACTGAATTCCATTTATTATTATAGAAAGTGGAAATTGACCACAGATAGATAATGCATACATCATTTTTCAATCTAAGGAAACATTTTATTTAACATGAAAAATGTATAAACACAGCATATAAATTGCTGCCAAGTCTACATACATGCATTCACATAATTTGGGTGTCCCACACCAACAACGATATAATAACTGTTATATAATAATATAATATTTTAACTTGATTTTTGTTAGATATGTGGAGATTTTTCTCCCTTGCGATAAATCACACAATCCCTATTAATATGTGGTTAGTCTGAGTGATAACAGACTCAAACCTCTTAAATAAATGATTAGGGGTTCGATGATACGTGAGAAACCTAAAAAAAAAAACCACACAATCCTTCCTTGCTAGTGTCATTGTCATCAAGCTCAAGATTCACATGTTTATAGAGAATTATTTATGGGATTCTTTATTATTTACCCCAAAACCTGCACACTAAATTACATGTTTTGCCTGCTTTAATGGGAAGGTCTGAAGAAGTTGCAGATGTTATAAAGTTATGGCTAAAATAGTTCTACCCAATGGTTAATGTGTAGCGATAATGACAATTGCAGTGGTGTGGATGTACCTTCGCTATTAATCCTAATAAATATTTGTTGACTAATGGATAAATGGTCAAATAGCTTTCATGTTGAGAAACTAGAGGAGCTGACATGGGAATCGGGAAGTAATACTACTGACTAATGCGCATTACCTATATTTATATGGGTATTACCCATGTCATGATTTTTTCCCTTTAAAATAAAGATAGACAATATTATACAGAAGGCTTAATGGCACTTGCAACAACTTAACGATGGTTGATCACAGTGAAAGTGAATTGCAACCTCAGACATTTTTTACCTAGAACGTCAGATGTTCTCGAATTTTAGAATCATCACTTTGAAGAAGATTTTATCTAACCACCACCTCCGACCTAAGTGTTACTCTCATAGCTTGTTGATGACCGGTCCAAGACAAAACAAAAAATGGCACTTGTAACATAACTGAAATTTCAGATTTAAAATAAAAGATGAATATATACAATTTACCTTTTGAAATATCCTATGGGTTCTTTTTTCCTTGGTACATAACCTTTGGACGTTGCTCTATTGGTAATCCATGATAATGAATCTTGGAGGACAACAGAGGAAAACATGGAACCATGTCATAGGCTGCAAAAAAGTACAAAAAAGTGAAAGTACACAGATAAAATTCTTAGCATTAGTTAAAGTGAAATGAAATCTCAATGCATTTTACTTGTTGATTTTACACTTAAGCTTATTCATTTTGGAGGAGTATAATTCAACAAATTAGATCTGAATCTACCAAGTTGTATAGAGTCTTGAATCCTTTTGAATAAATTGTATGATTAAAAATTTTAAAAATAAGAGTGAAAAAAAGAGAGAACAAAGGGGAGAGGGCTAAGAGAAAGATGGAGAAAAACAGTTAGCAGTCTATTTCTCCATTATGGCCAAACAATAGTTATTTGAAGAGACAGCAATTTTGGCTGTTACATTTGTGGATATGATAAGAATATGTGCATCCATAAAGAGCCACACACAAGAGAATATAAAACTCTTGCTGAATCAATCAAAGCTTTGTTAAAAGATTGTCTAATTTCGATTTGTTCTAACATGTCCTGTTGCTGGAAAGAACAACTTGATGTTAATGTGCCTTTCTCAACATTTATGTGTCTGTTTCATTTCAACTACGATTCATCTTATCACCAAAGTTTATGGCTTTTTCTTTTTCCCATTATTGTTTGTTGCAGTTTTTGGCCCCCCTTATCATAGGTAGATAACTCTGCTCCAATATTTTGCAACAAAAAAAATATATTTGTAGACCTAACCAGATTTTTTTAAAAAAAAACAATCATGGAAGTAGGGATAGTTTATATATTGTGAAATTAAATACATAAAAAAAATGTTCACTGTAGATCTAACGAAAATTTTAAACAAAAACCCTGTTACAGAGACTTGTGTTATGACTTAAGCGCACGAGGAGAACCCTATCCAAAAGACTAGTCCATTAGGTTGAAGAACCTCATGGTTTATATTAGCATTTAAGATTGAGCCCACTTGAGGGAGTTGATTGTTTTGTATAATAAGTTTGGGAGTTACTTTGTTGTCCAAAAGGTCTAAGACGATTTGGATTCAATTTTTCCAATTTATATACATTACAATTGTCTTTATTTTGTCATATGTGTGACATTATTCTCCAACAGTTTAAGTACCACATTGAGCTTTCTTATCTATTGTGGGACTCATAACAACTTGTTTTCCTTCCCTTTATTTGATTATCTTTTTGTTCTTAATAATTTTAAAAAACAAAAAACAACTTAAAATAATTGTACAATAGAAAAATAAAGAAAATAAATAATTATATAGGATTTGTGAAGGATGATGCCGAGTTCTTCAAAGCTGATATTGGTAAGTAAGGCCTTTACAGACTATAATGGTCAAAGCATGGCTTAGTTCATGTTGGTCTCAAATTTGGACCCAATCTGTATTGCAGGGCCTAAATATATAATAACATTTGGACTGCTTTGTTCGTTAGTACAAGTTGGTAATGTCTTTGTTTTCACTGTGGAAGTAGGGAATTACAGGTGGGCTTGGGCTTCACAATGAAACATGTTATGGCTTATTTTTGTGCAAGCGTATTCTGAAGTTGAGTCCAAGGAAGAAATTGGAATGTGAAAAACCAAAACAAACAAAACAAAAGAAAATAGAATATAAATATTTGATATTTTTCCCCCCAAATTCTAAGAAACAGTCTTATATTTATTTTGGTTCAAAAAAAAAAAGTCTTATATCTATTTACCTTTGTTTAACACATGCACAGTATGCACTGCATTGTCTCCCCACTTTTTCTGTACTCATCTTAATTTCTCTCCAATTTTTCTTTCTATTTTTTAGAATAAGGTTCGGACAAAAATAAAGATTATTCTTTTCATACCTTCAATTTAAGTGCCATGCATGCAAACGGATTGCATAACACAAGGGACGTGGGAACGTGGCTTTGGGTAAAAAAAATCTCGTTTAAATGCAAATTAACCTAGGTATGAGAAATGTTGGAGGGAGATCCGGTAATTAGAATAAATAAAGAGAAATGCTAGCAAAAGACTCTCTAACACTCTATTTCCAACACACTCTCTTATTAGTTGAAATTCATGTGGGTTCTACAAAATTCAAGTGAGACTCACATGAATTTCAACCAATAGGAGAGAGTATGTTGAAAAGTGAGTGTTAGAGAGTGTGTTTCTACCACTCCTCATAACTAATTAAACCTGAAACATGTTAGTAAATTTTGGATCATAACTTGACTTGCAAAAAAAAGTTGAAATGAGAAAAAATGAACATAAAATGAACGAGTAAAGATTCTCTCCATTTCTTAAAAGAAATGGAGGGCTCCATTATTATAGTTTTGGGTGTATAAAACACATATATTTCTAAAATGGGTGACATTTATTAGGCTTTTATGCGCTTTATACACCCAAAACTATAGTAATGGAGCCTTCCATTTCTTTTGAGAAATGGAAAGGACCTCAACTCAAAATAAACACCATGAATTATGTGGTTCACCCAATATAGCTATGTCCGCGGGTGAGTGAAACACTACACCAAAATGTATTTTTAACGACAATTATTTAGTGACTATAAAGGTATTGCCACTAATTCATTCACCAAATTAAAATTTTTGTGACTAATAAAATATTAGCCAATAACAAACTATAATATGACAATTACAGTAAATCCCTCCCACTTTCACTAATTTTCTTTCCCTCCAAATTTTTATTTTCCCTCGCCACTCACCTATTCTCCTTGTTCTCACTCTGTTTCTTTCTTTCCATCTTCTCAGTTCTCACTTGAAGCTGAAGCTGTTAACCCAAATGGTTTCGATTTGTTCTTCGAACCACTTGAAGCTGTTAACCAGAACAATCTCTCTATCTTCGAAGCCTTACTTCACCAGATTGGGTTTCTCGCTTTATCGTTGAATCGGGTAACTAATAATTTGCACTTATCTTCATTCCAGCGGATTTAGGGTTTATGATATTTTTTTGTTTTTGTTTTTGTTTGATTTGCGGTTCAATCCTGTTCTCCTCTATATTTGCATTTCGATTTTGTTAATGCCACTCTTTAATCCTGATTCTATTTTGCATCAAAATTCGTTGGTTTCATATACCAAATTGATGATTTCATTTACGTTGATACTAATTATGGTTTAATATACTGATTCATTGGGTTTATTTGGAACAACCTCTTGCTAATCATGGTTTTAGTTAGTCTCTTGGTTTATGTTGGATTTATGTTTGATTTTTGGTTTATGTTTGATTTATATCATTTGCTTCGTGTGAAATGGGTTTGTACATTTCCAATGTCGCAGTGGTTCATTGAAAAAATGCACATATGGTGTTTGAGGAAACTTCTTATATCAAGCTGCTTTATTTGATTGATTAATTGATATTCTAGTTGCTAAAGATGTTTACAGGCGAAGTCTTTGGATGGTTGGTGCCATTTATGGGCATTTGTGGATTACATATTTACATTAGTACTTGGTGTTTGTGTGTGTGCGTGTGCGTGAAAGAGTTTTGAAGATTAAGCTACAAAGAATGTAATCTGCCAATGATTAAATTAGTATTATCACTACCACATAGAAAACAACCTATGCTGTTTTTTTTATAAGAATTCCTCCTTTCATGATCAAGCCTCAACAATTTTAATGGACAAGAAGATTTTGTAAACCAAGTTCAATATTCTGTAAACCAAGTTTATGCCTCTTACATGAAGGTTCCTTTACCCAGTATATCCACTTATTTGTGTTGCTACTTCAGCTGTCATTGAGAGTTTCCATGATCTTTTCCGTGACAAATATAATCCTTACAATAATTCTATAGCAGTGAAGGTGAGATTATCAATTTACGTGGATTCAGAAAGATCTCAATATATCTGATATGGAAGCAATTTAAGTGCATTCTAGATTGCGATCCTTTGTTCTTGGCTCTTATGCTGTCATATCATTCTATGGAGACTTCCTTGGTTTTCTTGAAGAAAGGATTCTGTGCCTTGAACTTATTTGAACTAAGGTTAAGTTATCAAACAGAAATGTGGGCATGGTTAAGTAGAGAACCCTGTCTAAATATTTTGACCCAGTATAACTTATCAAACTATTTTTCACTCTTCTAATGAAAATAAGAATGAAAAGGCAGAGAAGCTTCTCTGTGAAATAATCAGTAGAGGTGTATTAAAGAGGAGGAACAAGGCAAAAATATTAAACTACTATGAATTCTTTGATTGTGTCTCCAAAGTTATTTTTGAGATGTTTTTAGTATGTTCTCTTAAAATATTTGCTCTGTTTTAAGCCATTAAACTTACATCTACGGGACAAGAAACTTACAGCTTTAAGCTTTCAAGGCTTTGTAACTATTTGTGTCATTGATAAACAATTTGGAGTTGTCATCACTTCTCCCCCTGAATTATATACCACTTTTTTGATGAAGTTGGAGGGATATCAATGTTATATTTGCATATTGATTATTGCAGGAACACCTTAAACAAAGGGAGCTATCATTTGTATTTAGGTTGCAGGTAACTGAAGCAATTTAATTGTTTCTTGGTTTCCACTTTTGTACATTTCTTTTGTCTGGTTGTTGATGACTTTGTTATTATGTGGATTATTATTGGAATCTATTAGTTGTTGTTGGTTAATTGAGATGGTTTTAGTTTAGTCCATTAATTAACCACACCTTTTTTCTTCAGTATAGAAGCTTTGTCAGACTTGATTCTAACACAACACAACACAGAGAGGAGGACTAGGGAGGGGTTTAGCGCCTAATAAATGAGTTTGAGAATGGGAAACAGAGAGATAGAGAGGCGGCAGTTCAATATGATTTTTTTGCCTTGATGTCTTTTTCTTTGTTGTTTTACAGGGTACAATTCAAAATCTTAATCCATATGTTGGAGGGAGCAATGGTGAAGGCACCGTATGTTGTCCTATGGTGTAATATTCTAGTGCTGATTTACAAAATTGATGATTATGCCAATATAATTTCAGAGTATTGCACATCTACTTTGGTTTTTTTATTGATTCCATCACAGGAGATGAATTGCAAATAGCCATGAGAAAATATGGTATGCTTGATGAAGTCATAATCAGGGAAATAATGTGTGAAGTAGATATAGATAATGTAAGTCTATTTTATTGTGTTGAGTTGATACAGTTCTTGTCTTGTTCCATGACTAATACTTAATTTTGTGATTTCACTAGGATGGTGGTTCTAGACTTATGCTTATATAGTTCTAGCCTCTACATGATGAAGTTGTTATTGTTCTACTAAACTTATGTTTATGTTTATAATTCTATACCACTTAGTCTTGTTTCTTCTGCATTGTTATTTTATTTTATCTTAATGTCATTTTTCATGGAGATTAAATGACATTTTTCTTATTTTATCGTTTCAGGTCACACACTATGATTTTCAAAAATTTGGTTGCAGAAGGTTTATTACGGTTAAGAGTTGAAGAAATGTATACGAAATGACTATTGTTTTGTACCTTGGCTATGTGACGATACTAGTTATTAGACTTATAATTACAGTAATTAGATTTAATGGTGTATTTTTTGTATTTTGTTGATGATACATATATAGTTAATTAAAACTTGTAGTTGTAACTTTAATTTGTTGTGAATTTAATGAAATATATTTTGTTTTTATAGAATGAATTTTGGTATGGTTTGTTTGAAATGTTTGGATATTTTTATTATTATTTCAGTTTTTTAGGAGTACATATTATTGTCGCTAAAAATTTTGTTAATCAGTCGTGCATAATTTGAGTGACAAATAATCTTAATATTTCGTGACAATAGTAATTGTTGGAAAAGGTCGGCTAGAACTTTTAGCGGCAATAAGGCAATAAAGAAAGCTGGTAAATTAGCTAAGATGTTAATTTTAAAATCATATTTAGTGGCCATTAAACTTGCCTCTAAATATCATGTTAATTGTCGCTATAACTTTTTGACTTTTAGCGGCAATTATTTGGGTCTTTACCAGCATTTCCTACAATTGCCGGGAAAGCTTTTAGCGACGCTGGATACGCCGGCTAATTAATAATTGCCGGTAAAGATTTTGGCGGCCATTGTTATTGCCGGTAAATGTCATATTAATTGTCGCTAAAAGTATATTTTGTTGTAGTGAAAGAGGGATTCTACTAGAAAGAATGTAATAATTACAATCACTCTCAAATTGCTAGGAGAGAACAATTATTACTCTCAAATGGGATGATTGAAAACATCATTCAACTCTCCCTTATATAAGCTTCAAGAATGAGCCAAGTTAAGGACATATAGTCATTCATTTGCTTCTTGACCACCATTTATTTAGCCACTAGCCATTCATTTATCCAACATTTCTCCTACTTCACGACTTTGATTATCTTTTTTAATCATGTCTTCACACGCTTTCATATTTACCGTCGTATTATATTTTTTGAAAAAAAATATCATTACATATGTGATATATAATTTTGACTAATGAGATAATTGGAAAAAATATATGTTTATTATGTGATAAGAAAATATTTTATTTTGTTTTGAGATTTTTTATATTTTATTTTTTTAAATTCTCATAGGTTAATAGATATTCATCGCTATGAGTAAATACATACGGATATTTATAAAATTAGTTAAAATTCGATTAACGGATTCCTGTATGAGCATGTACCAGCGGTTACAAGACAAAATTTAATTCGGTAGGGCGGGTAACGGGAAATTACTACATACTCGTACCCACCCCGACCTCGCCTATTGTCATCCATAGAATCAAATATGTTTCTCTAATAGAAGTTCTAGGACTCAACATTTTATCAATTAATACCCCATCTATATTCTATACAATCCTTTGAACTTCCGGATGGGCTCTTGGGAAAGTCACACCAACCCACTCTTAGGATAATGTTGGATGCATTCATATATTAGTTTATATTTATATTTTAACTTAACCTCTGAGAAAGTCATAATGTTGAAATATGAATTTTAACTTATTATGTACCTAATTAATGAAAACAAATTAATTTTTTTTATCAACGAAAACAAATTAATTAATGGAAATCTAAAAAGAATCAATATGTTCATACCAAAAAAACAAGTAGGCATGACCCTCAATTAGATCAAAATTAAATTTAAATGGTGCCCCGTACGGTCCATTATATACACCTTCTAGATTCTCTAAAATTTGGAATGTACCACAACGACCCATCCTCTCCAAATTTGATACAAGATACATTAAATAAATTCGAAAAACTGTAAGAAACGAAAAGTAAATTTAAACAATGATAGGCTTGACTCATTTGTTCATGATGAGATTTTCATCTGCATGGGCGTTTTCCTTTTTTTATTTTCTGTTTTCTCTCCTTTTTTTTCCTTGCTATTTGGATAACAAATGATGGAATTTCCTCTCTTGTGATTTTGTAGCACCAAAAGTATCTATACTTTTTTTTTTCCCAACATAACTACATAAATTTATATACAATTAGAAGTTGGTGCTGAGTTAATGGTAAAAATGAAAAATGAAAAAAGAAAAAGAGAAAAAAAAAAAAAGAGGGCTACTACGGTATATATATGTAGAATTGTCAAATATGGGTTGGAACCCATTAGTCAATCTGGTCCAACCCGACTCACCGGTGGGTTGGGTTGATAAAAAACATGCTCATTTTGACCTCAGGTTATTTCGACCTGGCTCACTTAATTCATGGATTGATCGAGTTCAACCACCCCACCCCCACCCCCACCCCCACCCCCACCCAAGCCAACTTTCCCTTTCCTGCAACACTTGACCTAATCACCAACAAATAATGTCCCAACTTTCCCCTACCCCTACTCCAGGAACGTCGCCGCCCGCTTGAGAAGGAACACTGCCAACTAAGAAGCGAGAAGGAATATCGTCCAATCTGCATCGTTGATGTGCGTCGTTCTTGCTCCATGTCCATCAGTGTCCATTTTAATTGTTCCCCTCTATCCTCCATCGCAGTTCCTTCGCTGCTGCTTCACGATGTTACATGCTTCGCCCCAACACTTCAGTCTTCACTCTTCAGTTGCATTTTCACTTGTTCCCAACTACATTCTTGTTCCTTCGCTGCTGTATTTTAATTTTTAATTGGGTTTAGGATGTTACATGCTTGAATGTTCAATCAAGGGCTATTAACTTGAATGTTAGATTATCATTTTAGCATAGCGTTAGATGATCCTTGAAAATAGTTTTGAATGCTTTGTGCTTGAATGTTAGTGTTAGATGATCATTTTGAATGTTTCATGTTAACACACGGGCTGCTGTATAAAGTTTTTTCTATTTAAGTTTTTAATTTTTTTTTTTATTTTCTATGTTTTTTTTTTAAAAAATTATAAGTGAGCCAACCCATGGTGGGTCGAGCCATGTTAGCTATTTCTCAACTCACTGAAAAAGTGAGTTTGGCTCAATTTGACAGCTCTTTACATATGCAAAATCAACGATACCAAAACCCATGTTGCCAAATAAGATAAAAATACTTTCAAAAGGAAAATTATAACATAGTTCCATTTGACTTTGCCTTTTTACCTCAATAGATTAAAATTTGAAGATAGGGAAAAAAACATAGAAGAGGATGTCGTGGTAGCTCATTGCCTTTTTATCAACCTTGTGTGTTTGGGTTAAAGAGTTATGATCTCTTAGTCAATTTCAACTTATTTTAAAAAGAATAATTTGGTTGGCTAATATGTAATATTGTCATATGAAAAAACAAGAGATCGTACTCAAAAAAGTCTAGACTGACTAGACGATGAGGCCGGGAACTCATCACCATCGTAACATATACATGTGCCTCTTCTTATGCCTACCTCTAACAACCTCCATAAATATTTATTTGACGTCGGAAAGTGTTGCCCCTAATTAGAAGCACTCTTATCCTCTGCACATGAGACTTGTCTCGACGTCAAATATACTCTTCCTTCAAAATATAATTAAACACGATCATTAACAACAATAAAATATAAGAATTACAAATTTATGAGTGCATTTATACTTACAACAATTGTCTCGGCCTTCTCGTTGACCCACTCTCTCGACTTGAGCTTCTTGATATTCCATCACATCAAATGTCATCGGTTCTCGGGGCATCTGCAAACTCTAAATATATAAAATTAGAATATTTTTTTAATTTGAAACCAGTCTAATAAACTTGAATATATATTTAAATAGAATGTTACTATCATTTCCCTATGCCCAGCAGATGAAGTCACCGGTGTACTCAAAATCTCCACTATCAACTACCTTGTGCTACTTGCTGATAATGCTCTTCTTTTGGAATTTCTCCCTGGTCTAGTGTGCCTCTAAGGCTTCCCTGACCTCAGGAGAAATCCACAGCCCCTTGTTTTCTCGATCCTTAACCTTGTTAAATGCATCCTTCATAATGCAAGAACCTCTATGCTCAAAATCGACTCTAATTAGATGCTCGTGTTGAGGTTACCACTTAATTTTTCCTGCATGAAAAAAATATTAGTCAACAAAAATAATATTGATGAAATCAAATTTTAAATTAAAATACAATTTAAATTACTTGAAATTCCTCAAGAGAATAAGAAAGTGAGAGTGAAAGAGGGCTCACATATGATTGAGGGATTTATAATTTAACAATAGAAGATATCGGTCTCTACTTTATAAACATGTTAACACGACCAATTCAATTCGTCACTAAAAGCCTCCTATTTGAATTTTCCATTTTGCAAATTAGCGGCAACTAATTTGATCGCTAAGCATTGACCAGTAAATTAAATGACATAATGAATGATTTAGTGATCATTATATAGCGGCATACAGACGATCACTATATCTTTTTTATTCTGTTTAGCGACCAAAAAGTTTGGTCGCTAAAAGTCAAAAATAGTTTGACTTTATTAAAACATGGTAATATGGTATAATGATTGATCTAGCGATCACTTATTCTTCCACTGTCTGTATTGATCGTTATTTCGGTTGCTAAAACTAATGAAACTTTTTAAAAATAAGTTTACATCATCGGTTGCTAAACTGCGACCGACTTCATTTCAGTTGTTAAAGACGATTGCTAAATTAATTTTTTTTTTGTAGTGAACCCAAGTAATTGGGGGTCAGGATTTTAAAGTAAGATTCGAAACCACAATTGTGACTGCAATGTTGTGGTTTTGTAGTCTCCGAAATCGTATCGCGGCCACAATTACGGTTCATCGATCGCAATTTCTCGCAATAACGAAAAATGTAATGCTACCAACAATCACAATTTAAAACCTTATTGGAGGTTAATGAAATTGAAATTCAATAATTAATAGGGATTGAGGTGTTGGTCCAGAGTAAACTTAATTAATTACTTATTTAAAAATGACAAAAGCTAACCAGTACCTTAAGGACATTGATTAAGGAAACAAATATATAAATTATGTATTAAGATATAGTGTATTCAATTTTTGCAAAGATTAAAATTACAATTCTTAATACAAAGTTTCTACTTTTTAATTCTTTAACCAATGCTCTTCGGAAACTGGATAACACGACCTTTTAAAAATTCAAGGGAAGCCCACGTTCCTAACTACATTTATTTTTACAAAAAGCCTAATCAAATCATCGTCTATTTTTCTTCTACTTTGTTTTCAGCAATTTGTTTGTTTGTTTGTTTTTATTATTGAATTTTACTCTTTTATTCATCTAAATTCAAATAATTGATTCATCTAAACTAGCTTAAAATCCAGTGAACCAAGAGTCTAAACTAAGTCCCTATAGGACGATTTCTTATTTACTCTTTATTATTTGTATAGTTTGGTACACTTGTGGGAGGCGTATAACAGATATAACCTTGGGTTAAATTTGAATGATATGATTAACTTTTTAAAATTTGTAAAAGATAACACTAAAAGTGATTGCATGAAATAAAATTAGGTGAGAGGGCTAAATAAATATAGATTTAATATATATTTGGTCTCTTCAAATAGTATCATATTTGATTTTACTCCCTCCAAAAAAATTTTTTAGGTTTTTGTGCCTAAACCTTTTAAAACTTTGAAATTCGTTCATACTGTTAGGGTACATTTGTAAAGTGATGACGTGACAGACAGAGTGTCATATCATCAATGCCACCTGTACAAAAATATTAATTTTTAATTCCACAAAAAAAATTTAAATAAGTTTTTGGTCCCTGCAAAGTTCATCAATTTTGGTTTTAGTCCCTATAGAAAAATATTCTTATGATCTTATCTTTATAATCGCAAATTCTTTTTTGTAAATAGTCCTATCTTAGGGGATGTGTATCTTCCTCTATATTTATCCGAATTGAGTGAAACCAGATTAGATTTAAAGCTAACATCCTCATCTAAATCTGATAAAATTATTAGAAATTTTAGATGCACGAATTGCTCGGAGTAACAGCTAGAACACTGTTGGATTTGTGCAGAATCTGATTGCTAACAACTTGTAAATTGTATCGCATAACTTCCACTATATGTATACAAATTGAGCGAAACTAATACAGCACCCAACTTTCGGACGTGGCATGACTGACATGATATTCCGTTTGTCACATCAACAATTAACAGAGAGAGGTGACAGTAGGGACTATTTACAAAAAAATTGAGATTACAAGGACAAATTTTACAGGGACTAAAATCAAAATTCATGAACTTTACAAGGACCAAAAACTTATTTAAAAAATTTTGTGGAATTAAAACTTAATATTTTTTTTTTACACATGACACTGATGACGTGTCACTCCATCTTTCACGTCATCACTTAACGAAGGCACCCTAATTGTAGGACGAATTTCAAAGTTTTAAAACGTTTAGGGATCAGAACCTAAGAATTTTTTTTGTATGGACTAAAATCAAATCTCACTCTATTTGCAGGGATCAAAATATTCATTAAACCATAAATATATAATTTGGCATGTTGGATGATGACTAGAATGTCGTGTGTATGTTTATATCACTCTAATTAATTAAGTGGGCAATGTAGATTTTTTTTTTTATTAAAAAAGATATTCATTCATTCAAATTGATAAAATACATCGAAAACTACACAAATTCAACATCGCTAAAAATCGTAAAGGATGAATCTGTGAACAAACTCACAGCACTCAGGTTAATAGCATAAAACAACAAAATGTCTACAAATGTGACAAAATCAAAGTGATCGGAATACCCATGCCTCCGGATCTGTAACGTTGACGCTCAAGTCTTGATTGAATCTGTATAATGGATCGAAGCTGATTTGTCAATCAGAACCAAACGAATATCGCAACAAGATGACAAACCAAACAACGCCGCACTAAGACGACGAACAAAACAACGCTGCACTCAAACGACGATATCACGGAAAAACATGAAAGAAAAACCACATCTATGTGAAAAAATCACTTATTTAGATAAAAGGAGAGAAAAACGATGTAGAGGAGTGATTCCAGGCCAAAAAATGACCCAAAACCACCCACCTCCGATGGATGAGGAAGAAGGATGAGAGGAGTAGAGGGAAGGAATTGAGAGAGAGAGACGACTCTCGGTTTTAATTGGGCCATGTGGATGGGCACCAAAATCTTGCTAACTTCATATGCACCAAAGAAATTACCGTTATTTTATTGTTTTACTTGTTTAATAAGTTAAAAGCACCTAAATAATGCGCGGAAACGGAAAAAAAAAAATTTCATTGGGAAACGATATATTTAATATTTTAAGAAATATTATATTTAATTTTATAATAAAAAATTATTTTTATTATATTCCGTAACAAGTATCCTAAGGACACTTGTTAACAAGTTTCACAACGAAAAGTAGTCAAAACAAAACGATTAATATCCTTAATTACCATTTATTAGTTGTAAAGATATTTGATTTTATTGCTTTTTTTTGGATGTCAATCATTTTGATTATTGCAGTTTTGTGTTGCTATTTATTTTAATTTGCCTACAACATTTTGGGTCTGCCTTGGGGTTTATTGTACCTTTCTTCTTCAGTCTTTGACTGGATTAATAAATAAGATTTTTCTTATCTTTGTCGGAAAATTATCTTCAGAAAACTCAAATATCCAGGCACTCATATGAATAATTTCACATACGTGGGTCGGATCGATAAATCTCTACGTTGATCACGTTCCATGGGTCCATGTGATGAACACCGCAATCAATTAATTGCATATACCTACTTGCATTATTGTGCATGTGGGGAAAAAAGAGAAAAGGAGAAGGTTTTTTTCTGCTTGAAAAAACATACTCAACTTGCATAGGAATTTAAGATAAAATTAATTCATATATATGAGTTGAGATTTCATTTTTCTTTTTAATTATTTGTTCTACGGTATTTTGTCATTTCTCTCTCTTCTCGATTAGGGATTTAAATTAATTCGTGAATAAAACCCGTTATGGATATAGGACGGGAAACTTAACGGATACCCATGAGTAAAACAAACCTGTTTTATACCAAGTTATTAATGAAGCGAAGACGGGTATTAAGATACCCGTGAATACCTGAAACCAGTAATAAAATTACTTAAATACCCCTTTAATAATATAAAGAAACAGGCTATGCATTAATTAAACATGTTTTTAAATTGTGTTGAATGTGATTTAATAATTTTTATTTTAGATTTGTGGGATTAAATGTACTAAATTTAATTTCTGAATTTAAGTATTTTGATTAATTAATGTGTTGATTATATTATTAATTTTCAATTTAGGTGTTCTTAATAATTCAAAGCAATATTTTTATTTTTATTAAGTGGTTGGTTTGTATAGAAGGGCAACTCTGTACTTTTTATATTTTTAAAAAGTTCATAGTTTAATTAATATCATGGATATTCATATACGAGTGACAAGAGATTACCATCTATCTCCGTCCCAACTCATTATCATTCTTATTCTCAACATTGCCTCCAATGTTCTTCAATGTTAAAGTATCTTCAGCATATGCATTTCTTATAATTGGTTAAGTAAATTTTGAACAACTTTAAGCTAAATAGATTATAATATAAAATATTTTTAGTTTATTTTCATAAGTTAATGTAATATGATGATAAAAATTATCTTTTTCTCAAAAGTAACTGAAAATAAGTCAAATTAAACATTTTTTTTGAACAAAAGTCAAATTAAACTTGACATATTTAGATTTGAGAAGAGCAGTTTTTATAAACTCATTTACTTAACGTAACAAATATGTGATATAATTGCTTAATTATATAGTATTGACAATATTGTTTATGCATAAGTAAAATACATGCTTATAAATGAATGATCACAAAAAGCCATGGAATGAAATATGTTGAAAATATATCAAATTTTTAGTAATTAATTGCAGAAGCAGCAACATGTATATTAGTCATAGTGGTCCAACTTTACTTTAATCATATAGTCAGCTGATGAAAAAGTATATGCCAGTAGGACTATATGTGTATATGCTAGGGATGGCAAAACGAGCCGTCCTGCCCCGCCATTAACCCGCCCAAAGCGGGTCGTTGCGGGTCAACCCATTTTTGTCATATGGGTTGCATCTCCCAACCCACCCCGCTTAATGGCGGATTGGCCCGCCAAGCGCAGAAAACATAAAAATGGGTTGACGGGTTAGCGAGTTGACCCACTATAAAATTAAAAAAATTTAATAAATTCATATAAAATTTTAAAAAATTAACAATTCATAAACTGTAAATACCCAACGCGCAAAAACTCAAGAATAAACTTATAAAAGCCAATACAGTTTGAAAAAGAATTTGCAATCTGCTATAAAACCAATAATGCAGTATTCTTGTTAATGCACCAACCAACAACAATGAGGATTGTCACCCCCAAAATTAATCAGGACAAGTAGACAACCAGAAACTTTAATCAATCACGAAACTAGGAAACACGAATTCTGGAACAAAGAGAGAGGGGGGAGGGGGTACCGCCGTACCGTGGACGTGGAGCCAGAGATCAATGCAGAGGCAGCCACACTACAACAAGGACGAGAGAGGGTTGAGAGGCTGAGGTATTCAAGCAGCGGTGGTGCGAGCGCGAGGTAGCCGTGCGATAGCGACGCAGAGAGAGGTGGACGGCGGGAGAGGCAGAGAGGCGGCCGGGTTCACAAGCTGGCGGCAGCGACGCTTCTGCGTTCTTCTGAGAGAGTGAGGACGAGGTCACGAGGGTTAGGGAACAAACTCAAAGAATTGTAAATGTAAACCCCAACAAAAATTCTCTGATTCTAATTTCTAAATTTCTAATTTCAGATTTGCAGTGTAAATTTTTTTTTAACTTATTAATCTGACGGGTTGACGGGTCAACCGGCGTCCGACCCGCCACAGACCCGTTTTGAGGTGGGTTAAATGGGACGGATCAAAGTGGGTTGATAACCCCAACCCACCCCATCAATTTTTGGCGGGTTGACGGGTTGACCTGTGGATTAGAACCTATTTTGCGGCCCCTAATATATGTATATGTTCAGTAAAAAAGAAAATAAGAACAAAAAAATCATAAGGTGGAAAGTCATTTTCTGAGCATTTTCTTCTGGCGAACAAACTTCCCATATATAAGATATATCATGCTTTTTTTTGGGTGAACAATATAATGACTTTTTTGGTGATCATTGATATGCTATATCATGATTTTCATGCATGCAATATATACATATACCTTCCTATGCGAACAATTCCACCTGCTTTTTATCCAGTCAAAGTTTTTCCCAAAAACCTTGTGATAGAGTCCATAGGACAGAATATTGTTGCTCTTATGAAACACCTAACTTGGCTAAGAAATTAAATCAATATACTCATAATCACACTCAAATTAATTCGAACATGCCATTTTCTTACCAACACTAAGAAGTCAGAAGAAGGAAAAAGGTGATCATGTGAAAAGATTGAGGTTCCAGTGATTGTGGACGACCCTAGGAAAGGAAGCATGGAACCCAAAGCAACAAAGCGACTATGTACCTACCACATTACAGTCTGTTCCCTTAGCTGATGGGCAAGATCACTGTTTTCTTTTTTCTTTCTGGCTTGAAAAATATTACTCCGGTCTCTATTATAAGCAAAACTTAAATGGAACATACATATTAAGGAAGTTGGTTAATCTCATTTAATGTTGTTAAAAAATTAAGGATATTACCTAAAGTAACCTTCATAGAAAAATTCAATTTTTATTAAATGCATCCCACATTGAGTTATTGAAAAATAAAATTGATATTAAATGAAGGGTATTTTAGGAACAATGTCATTAAATAGGATGAAAGTGATTGAAATTTGCTTATATATTAGACCATAAATTTTGAGACTTTTTTACTTATAATAAGGATCGGAGGAAGTAAGAATAATTAAATTAATTAGCTTAATTACATAAATTAATTAGCTTAATTACCATTAAATGAGTCAAAGAAAATAGTGCATCTTATTCTACTATTCTCAATTTGAAAAAAATTCCCCAAACTTCTACATTCAAATCTGATAGTGGAATAAAGTTTCTTAATTTTGGTAAGAAACTTCGGAGTGGGATTCAACCCTACGTTTTAGGAAGTTGATTGAGTTCACGTTTACTATTAAATCAAAAGGGATGCATGGGTAGAAAAACTTGGAATGAACTTAAATTGTGAGAGAAAACTTCTTTAAAGTGAGATTGAGTATAAAATGTGAAAACAAATATATTTTTTTAATCACAAAAGACGTTTTAATGCATCATTGCAATGCAAGCCATTTAAACTATGTTGGCACCCAAGCATTACCAATCATCTGCAGCACATCCTATTCATTAACTAAAGTGTATTGATATCTTGATGTATTTAGTTAGTCAAGGGTGGAAACACATAAGTTTTTTTCACTTTATACTCAATTTTACTTTAGATGATAGTTTTTCCTAAATTGTGATTAACTAAATATATATCCACCATTGATTAACTAAAGTGTATTGATACCTCGATGTATTTTAGTTAATCAATGGTGGAAACACATGTTTTTTTCACTTTATATTCAATTTTACTTTAGAAGACAATTTTTCCTAAATTGTGAGGTATACCTTTTATGCAATGCCATTAATCTCTTTTACAAAAGATCAACTATTTTCTTTTGAGTACAATAGTAGTTAAGAGGTTTAAGCTTATTAGCTAAATTTATTTTTCAAATTTCTATGAAATTTTAAACCATTAATTTATTTTGAAAACAATAGAATGAAAAAAAACTGAAATATATATATATATATATATATATATATATATATATATATATATATATATATATATATAAAATTTGGCAAGCTTCTGCTTCTTGGATTTTCAAATTAAAAAAAAAATGGTTATCATTAGCCAACACAAAAACAAATGAATTTAAGATATAGAAGTCCAAGTTTTATTAAAACATCATTATTTAATAGGCTTTGTTAACTTCATTTTGCAACCGATGTTACTTGTTACTTTTTTTTTCCCGATAAGTAAAATAATTTTATTGAGAAAAAAATCTTGCTTGGTTAAACTCCCCACCTTTCAGGAAGGGTCGGAGAAAAAACATCCTATCATATGTTTGGAACTAGGTCAAAGAAGCAAAAGTAATATATATCCAGTCCTACTACATACACCATCACCCCCCATCAATGACAAACCGAGCTATCTTTGAGTGTAAATGGCTCCTGTTACATCAGCAAAAAATCGAAAAGCCCCCCACCATTTAAAGACTTCATAATAGTAGCACTCTGTGACACTTTCAATCTGCATCACATTTATAACCCAAAACACAATTAAAACGTTAAATAAAACTTACTGGTTCTACTTTTAGAAAAAAAACAGTTTATTTAAATATATCTCATTAAGTCCTGAAAATCGTGATAAATTTTTTTTCCTTATAATAACTAAAATATCAACAGCAACTCATGGTAGCCATAGTCTGGAAACCATATCACTAAAACTCATGGTCATCAGTAGCCGATAACAGACTACCCAATAATCGCTACCTCAAAAAGAAAAGTTTACACCCTACACTGGTCAAGACTAGTGGAACCCGTTGGACAGTCCCCCAAAGGAGGGCCCAACGTTTCCATCAGAGAGTGATCGGGGGAAACTACATTCCCATTGATCATCCCTACACCTCCGACTCCTTCAGCCGGAGCATCCCCATTTTCCAGAGGATGGTACTCAGGTGTCTCTATAAGATCCTTCGGATCCTCCTCATTCTCCTCCCTCGACCCCATAGGCACCAAAACAAACGGAGGGGAAGGGGCTTAAGGCGGTTGCTGCTGCAGAGGCTGAGCTGCTGGGATATCGTGCTGTAGCTCTCCCTAATCCACCAGGTGCTGTAAGATCATCCAGATCGGTGGCAGCGGGATCTCGATGGTCTCCACAGTATGTACCCGCTCCTGAGGTCCCACCTCCGTATTCCCGCGCAAGGTGCAAACGGGTCCAGTATAGGCTGCACTGCTGGCACCCGGGTGGATGACCCACGCCCCCGACACCTCCCGGTGCTCAAAGGTCAGGGAGCGAACTCCCGAGTGAGTCAATCCCTCGCCTCCAAGTCCATCTGTACATAGAATATATATATATATATATATATATATATATATATATATATATATATATATATATATATATATATATATATATATATATATATATATAAAACAGAAAACAGAACAGTCCAGGAAAATAGTAAGGGTGAGAAACCAATATATGAATCCAAAGACGACAACTATGTACTCAAAACACGTACAACAGATTCATATAATATATCAGAGTACTAACAGTAAAAACACAAGGGCCTCGTGCCCAACTGCCAACGTTATTTTAAAAAACATATGCATGAACACTTCCACATATCTCAACTAATGTTCAGTTCTTAATTTTCGGAAATCCCTTCACCATTCGAAATGAGCTGATTAGGCTCCAAAATCATTGACCTGCAGGCAACAATGATTAACACCAAAATTGGCCCAAAACATAAGTACATGATTCCCAGGAAATAGCACATGGGCATGCATATCAGTGGTACTTACGTTGTAATCAGTCATACTATATTGTCCACTCGGGCTACAATACGAACACACAACACGTATGACTCCATTGTCCATCAAGGCACAATGTTACACAATGACAATAACTCATCCCAGGTTTCCTTGCCATCAAGGTCCCCTCGTTTCACGGCACGTCTGCAAAAGCACATATGCATGAGAAAACAATTTTGTTTTCGTTAGTTATCTTTGTCGTATCAATATTTCCTTGTTGAAGCATCAACGCTATCAACTACCGCAATATTTTAGACTCTTTAAGCCTTTACAACATTTTCTCAAAAACTGGACACGCAGTCCAAAACTCAAAAAGGACACGCAGTCCATGCAGGTCAAACCCAAAAATCCTCAATCGATGCACCAGTTTCGGATTTTGGATTTTACAGCTCCAAAACATGTTCACAAGCCTACAGGACCAACACACTAACACAGATCATTGATCCACATGTTCTGTAGAACTCTAGAATCTCAACGTCTCGATTTCTAGGGTCAAAAACAAAAACTACATTTCTCTTTAAAACTCAAAAACCAAAACTCAAATCTCCGAAGCTTACACAAAGCCTTCGGGATCGGTTTTCCGTAAAACAAAACTCATGGTTGAAAACCACTTCTTTTCTCTTTCATCGCATTTCAGTAAAACGTAATACTTTGAAATACTGTTCATAAGACAAAACTTTCTCTTGAGTAAACCAAATATTTTGAAAACGCGTTTTAAAAAAAAATCACTTTTTGCTTAAAAAGATTACTTTATTATTTTAAAAACTAATAAATTCCCAAAAATACTATTCACCTTAAAAACTTCATTTTTCTTCATTAAAGTGAAATTTTCTCCATTTTACCCTTTAAGTCAACTTACCCTTAAAAAGCAAATATTTATTTTTATTTTATTCCAAAAAGGCAAATTATCTCTTTTTCACCCAAAGTTCATTGAAAAACTAATTTAATATTATTATTTTTCTTTGTTCCACGTCCCAAGCTTTTTAAAACTTATATTACATCTAATCAGATTCTAACCGATTTTAGATCCTTTGATGCAATTTATCATAATCACAGTCGCAAAATGCATCCATACATAATTTTAAATGCCATACCACATAATCACATATAGGCAGGTATCTCATGCATAGAAAATCATCAGTAGTCAAACAATTCACGCCACAAACAACCAAACACAGATAGATATTTACATTCCAAATATACTATCACAGCACATAGCAGTCGGAATTGGAATTCCTTAGGCTATCTCCCCTTACCCTTTAAAGTTCCTCGTGTAGCGACAAATTTCCCGATTGACCTGAACTTTGTCCGATCTCTCGTCCGATTATCCGACAATCACTACACACATACAATCAATCAATGTATTAACACAAAACACAAAAATTTCTCCTATTCTCTCCCTCTAGGTTTCGGCCTTGTGCCACTAAAAATAGATAGGGAGCTCCAAAAATTCCTATCTCTTGGACACTGCCCTAACTAAGTGAGATAAACCTAGATACATCTTAAAACATCAAAAACCAACAAAATCCTACTCTCCCACCAATGGGTAGGTTTCGATCCTTATTCACTATGGGAGCTAGAGAGCTCCTTTGGTTTTCAACTCTTGGATTATAAAAGGATACCATGAATCTAGATCAAAGAAATTGGTTTGGGATTAAAAGAATTTTTCTACAATTTTCCATGGATTTTTGAAGTTTATGGAACAAAACCCTAACCTACATGAAACTATGATTTTAAGAGATGAAAAGAGAGATTGAGAGAGATAGAAGAGAGCTACTACCTCCTTGATGAACTTCCTTACGAGAAATGAGCTTGAATCACTCAAAATCTTCAAGTTTCAAAGGTTTGAAGATGAAGAACTATGAAGAACTTAAGAAGAAAAGAAGAGAAAAGTGAAAGGAGAGAAAGAAAAGAGTTGGCCGAATGGCCTAGGTGAGTGAGAGTGAAGTGAGATAGTTTTTTTTTTTACCTATGGCAAACTTGTAATTAAGTAGAAGGGTAATTTGGTAATTTTGCTAAAAGATCAAGGGCATTTTTGTCATTTCGCGCCCAGATATTTTGAAAATTATCATGACACTGGCATGAGTCCTTAGGTGACTTGACATTGACTTGACATCAAGATTATCCGTTTGCGGGTACCGTTGAATCCCTTTACGGCTCCAAATGTCTTCTGGTTCGATTATTGGTCCGAATATAATATATTATTTTCACTTTTGAACGTCAGGACGGTTTTTAGCAAATTTGTAGAGGATCGAATTCTAAGACTAATGGTCTCGTCCGTTAGTCAAAATTAGGTTTTGATAGTAGTAAAACACTACTTTCCGTGAAAACGTAGATCGGGCTCCGCTTGAGTTTTCGACCTGAAATTTAACTGTAGGTTCCTATGATTGTATGGAGCATGAATATGATTTTAGTTTTCCAAAAATCATTTTCTAAAACACAGATAAAAATATAAACTCATTAAACGAGTTTATTGTCCTTAGAAAGCACGAAAAATCGGGGTGTTACACACTCATTCTCACCATAGAAAAATTTTCACCCTTCTATAACAGTATCACTCATTAACCTCGCTTGTACTTGTTACTTTGACATTTAATTTATATTTTTTAATATTTAAATTTAGGGGTGTACACGGGTCAGGTTTGACCAAACCCATCGCCCGAATCAATCAACATTCCACAGGTTGGGTTGGGTCGGATTCACATGATTTTTTTGTTAAACCTAAATAAAACCAATTCGACCAAAAACGGGTTGGTTCGAGTCGAGCAATCAGATACCCATTACAGTCCAAAATTTCAACAAGAGGCAGAGAGAATCGTGATTTTTCTAATAGAACTGGAGATAGTAGAGAGTCCAGAGATGGATGGGAAGTGGCAGAGACGAAAGTAGGGAGATCAAAGATGGATGGGAGAGGACGGACCGACGGTCGGGAAGTGGAGGACGAAAGGGGACACGAGATCTAGGCGGTGTGTCACGGGTATGGGCAGAGAAGACGAGACGACGCTAGGACTGTCGGTGAGGAGAAGACGACACCGCTCCTCTGACTGCTGGCACAGTGAGGATACGACGACGCTGACTAAGAGCATCTCCAATGGAGTTGCTTATGGAGTTCTTAAATCTATGTGGCAAATAAGGAATCATTTCTTATTTATTTTTCATTGGAGTTGATCTATGTGGCAATGTGAGTTACTTAAAATAAGACTTGGTTGCTTATATAAGAAACCCCAATGATGGATTTCTTATAAATAAAAAATTACTTTTTGCTTAAATCTCAAGGATGGGTTGCTATTTTAAAATAAAATACTAATAAGTGTAAATAAAAAAATAAAAAAAATATGGGTTGCTTACATGAGTATCATTGGAGTAAAAGTATGGTGGATTATCACTAAAAAAAAGAGTCTTTTAGAGATTGATTTTTCTAGATCGGTCCCCAGATCAGTTGCATGGTCATTTTAGGGACCAATTTGAGCAAAATTGGTCTCTAAATTGCTCATTTTTTGTAGTGTGCTTAAATATGATATGGCAGAGTAGGGCTCACTTAATAAGAAATAAGCAACTGATCAAAGTGGGTTGCTTAAATATTACATACCCATTAGAGATGCTCTAATAACTCACGAGTCAAATGATGTTCCACGATCACAATCATGAAGAATAGGGAAGAAAGATACAGACACTCATTGTGAAGAAGAGATTGAAGAAGATACACACACTCATTGTGAAGAAGAGAAGATACAATGGTGGTGTCTCTGAGTATAAAGTTTTAAAAAATAAATTATTTACGTGTCTGTGAGTTGGGTCATCAGGTCTCGGGTTTGAAATTGATAAACCCATTACCCGAACCAAACCAACTCGGGTCGGGTCGGACCCGAAGAGATAAAATCTGAGCCAAACGTATTGGTTTGGGTTGGATAATCGGGTTCATCGGGTTGACTCAGACCCATGTACACCCTTTTAAATTTAAATGTTAGAATTAATTATGTACATATTATTTTTAGATGTAAATATTTTATCTTTCAATTTATACTTTTAGAGCATGTTTGGGAAAACTGGATTAATTGAGTTTCAACTGTTTTTGATGAAAAAAGTTGTTTTTGAAATAATCTTTCTTGTTTGGTATTTTGCTTAAATTTATAAAAAAGCTTTTTTTGGGGGGGAAAAAACTGTTTTATACAATCTATTTTGTTTTACCTTAAGATTGTTGTGATTTGATTATTTTTCATTCTCAAAACTTTTTTCCCTATTTACCCCTATAAAACTAATTTCAAATAAATATTATTAAATTATACAAATAACTTCATATTTTTTTTTGTAATTTACTATGTAAAAGTGATTTTTTTTGCATCACTCAAACGAAATAAATTATCTTAAAATCGTTTTTCAACAAACATATCCAAACAAAAACAGATTCAGATTATAATCGATTATACAAATAATCATAATCGATTATCAGCTTTCCCAAATACACCCTAATTCTACTAGAATTCATTATGTATATATCATTTATAATTTAATTTTTATTTATTTATTTATTTTATATTTTTAAAATTAGAAATACATGTGTAATGCATGGGATACTTTTTTTTTTTTTGGGTTAATAATGCATGGGATACTTTTTCATTAGGGATAAAGTTGATTTCCGAAAGTTATAAAGCACCCCTTAATCTGCTCGATCATAAAAATAACACAATTTTTATACCTTACCAAAAAAAGAAAGTGCATAAAGCAACAGTCTTGTTCTCACTTCTCACACCCTAATAGGTTATTTGGTTTCACATTTTACTATATTTATTATTATTATTATCCCCAAGTCTCGTAAGAGGAACTTAATTATAACGACTTTAGACTCATTGGTGAAAAACCAGAAAGTTGGGGTCCACGAAGACAATGATTTGCTATCTTATGGAGCTCAAGGGCAGCTTTAATTTAGTTCCACGAAATCCGTTGTACCCCTTAGACCTACCAACCAAAAGTTTGAACGTACATCCCTCAAACCTTGATCGGTAGGACAAAAAGAGAAGAAATATTCTTACACCCAATCTTTCTCAACACCTGTTACACATTTAAATTGTTATTTAATGTTCATGTAAAAATATTTTTAAAAATCTCGGCAATTTTATCATGAATCTCAAAACTTTATATCAACACATATATATTAAATTAGGACCCTAACTCTAGAAGGTGAGCTATATTCCACAATCTCTCCTCTCCTAGGTCCGTCATGTATGTCACCTACATAAAGTAAATTTTTTAATTTTTTTTAATGTATTTATAATTTTGCTAATAATTGTTATTATTATCAAATCCTTACCTATTTTTCATTTAATTCTTTTACTTTTTTTTTTGTTACAATTCTTTTACTTTTTAAGACAAATGTTTATATTACAAATACTAATTTTTGAAGGCTTTTTTATCAAACTACCCTGATTTTCAAAACTATATATCAAAATAATTTGGTTCTGAAACAATTTATCAAAATACTTTTGTTTTGAATAAAAAAATATTTTTTGAGTGGCGCTGGTTGGACCAACGCCACTCCTTTACACGTGGCACCCTCTGATTGGGTGCCAATTATTTTACCCGAATTTAAAAAAAAAAAATTCATGCAGCGCCACGTGGCGTTCTCTGGTGAGTGGCGCTGGTTGGAGTAGCGCCACTCACCTGAGGGCGCCACGTGGCCAGTTCCTGGCCACTTCTTCTACACCTACCCCTCCCCCTTCAGTATATATAACCCCCCTGCCCCCACCCCCAACACACCAGTCCCAGCCTCCCACCCCCCAAATCCTATATCCCACTCCCCTTAACCCAACATTCATATCTTTCTTCACACATCTCACTTCTCTTTCTACTGCACTTTTCAACATTATTTATTTTGCTATTACTCTTTAATATTTAGTAAGCAGTTTATATTAATATTTACTTTACTAATACGATTTAGTGTTGTGTAATTTATATTAATGCTATTATAATTCTTGTTATGTTTAATAATATTGTGTAATTTAGATTAATGTTATTATAATTTATTTTTGTCTTTATTTATTGTTGTAGTCACTAATGTTTAATTATAATTATTGTCCAACATTATTTATTTATTTTATTATTTTGTTTATTTGTAAATTTTATTACTATTGTGTAATTTATATTAATGTTTTTATTATTTACTTTTTGTCTTTATTTATTTTTGTAATCACTAATATTTTAAATATTGTTATTTAATTAATGTTATTATTATTGCCTTTTTTATTTGCTTAATTATAATTATTCAACAATTTTATTTAATATTTCATTTTTTAATGGTATTATTATATTAATATGGGATCAATCCTAACATATTACCCATATACTCAGCCCAATTTTACGGTTTTTGTCTATTACTGCAGTTCCTTCAACACGCAAACCTGTCAATGATTAACTTGAAATAAAGATAACCGAGCAATTCCCAAAAATCCGGCTTGCTCAAGATACCCTGCAATGGCGGGGGATATGTTCACACCTCCATCATGAAATTGTTGGGCACGTCTACAAATAAGAACTCGATCTTCGTCACCGTTCCATATGTGTTGGGAAACATGAGTAGTTTGCTCACCCAACACTGATGTAGAACGGGGACTGAGATATATTGCATACCTACAATTAATATTAGTGATGACAACAATAAAAAAGACAATAATAATAAAATTAATTTAATAACAAAATTAAAATTATTAATCATGACAACAATAATAATTTCATTTACAAAAAAAAATAATAACATTAATAATAATAATAATAATAAATAAAATAAAAAACAAATAATAATATTAGTATAATAATACTGATAACAATTATAATTAAATTGTATACCTAAATATTAAAGAATAATAGTAAAATAAATAATGTTGAAGAATTTAATAGCAGGAGAAATGAGATGAAAGTTATAGTAAAATAAATAATGTTGAAGAGTGCAGTAGAAGGAGAAGTAAGATGTGTGAAGAAAGATATGAGTGATTACAACAATAAATAAGGACAAAAATAAATTAGAATAACATTAATCTAAATTACACACTATTAATAAACATGACAAGAATTATAACAATATTAATATAAATTACACAACACTAAATCGTATTAGTAAAGTAAATATTAATATAAACTGGTTACTAAATATTAAAGAGTACTAGTAAAATAAAAAATGTTGAAGAGTGTGGTAGAAGGAGAAGTGAGATATGTGAAGAAAGATATTAGTGTTGGATTAAGGGTGAATGAGATATAGGATTAGGGGGGTGGGAGTCTGGGGTTGGGGGTGGGGCGCGGGGGGTTATATATAGGGAGGGGGGAGGGGTAGGTGTAGAAGAAGTGGCCAGGAACTGGCCACATGGCGCCCTCAGGTGAGTGGCGCTACTCCAACCAGCGCTACTCACCAGAGAGCGCCACGTGGCGCTGCATGAATTTTTTTTTAAATTCGGGTAAAATAATTGGCACCCAACCAGCGCCACTCAAAAAATATTTTTTTATTCAAAACAAGAATATTTTGGTAAATTGTTTCAGAACCAAATTATTTTGATATATAGTTTTGAAAACTAGGCTAATTTGGTAAAAAAAGCCAATTTTTGAATTATCCACATATTATTTGTTATCACATGTTATACAAATGTTACCTTTAAAATTAATTTAAGATTTTAATTGCTATGTACCGTTAGAGTAAAGGTTTTTACACAGTTAACCAATTATAAATCATGATATGAATGAGTTTTAAGATAGTAAGGATAAGAGTCAAATATTTTAACTTATGTGGCAATTTCTAATTGGTTGGCTGTGTAATTTTTTTTTACACTGACAGTGCATACCAATTAAATCCTTAATTTAAATACTAATTATTTGAACTCATATCTTAGTCAATATTGTTATTTTTTAAAAATTAATGTTATAAAATTTATAATTTTTCATGTAACCTTTTTTAAAAATTAAATGGTAAGAAACCAAACACTTGAAATTTATAATATATTGCATACGTATATCATGTTAAATTATAATTCAAGTAAATATTAAAATATTTAGATAATAAATAAAAATTGAATGAATATTAAAATTATATAAAAAAGGAATTGACTCCTCTAAAGTGAGTGGAGCTCTAAAGCGACAAAGTGAGAGACTATTCACCATTGATTTGATTAACTAACAGGGCCGGCCCAAGTATAAAGCAGTCCAAGCCCTTACTTTAGGTCTCTAAAAATACAATTTTTCTTTAAAAAAAAGCTCACTTTATATTTTTTTATATTATTCTTTTTGATATGTTTCATACATCAACAAACATAAATTAATCCATTTGATATAAAAACTTACTATTAACTGCAAGGCCCAGGGATCAACTCCCCGTTGTATACAAAATAATTAATAATTTAATTTTTTAAAAAGATCTCATCATAGAGTTTGCATTAGGCCTCAATAGATGTTGGATCGGCCTTATTAACTACATACAGATTTTAACAACTAAATAATCAAAAGATGGATAACTTTTTACTTTCTTATTTTAGTACTTCATTCATTTTATAATAGTCAAATTCATAAAAAAAATCCGTACAAAATTTAACATTGTGCTTAATTTAAAATTACTCTCCAAAAGAGATGCATTAAATCAGGATGGAAAAAGTTGACACATGTGTTAAGGCCAAAAGTTAACTAATTGTCGGATATCCAAAAGCACTTCTTAATCCCATACAATTAGCCCTTTAATAAAGAAGAAAAAACTGACTTATAATTAGGTTTTGTAAAATGATCAAAAGTAGTTAAGCGTGGCATTAATTAATTACACTTTTCAGGATTTGAAAAGGGGAGCTCCCTTCAAATTAAAGTAACTGAATTACGGAACTACGCATGCATTACTATGGGGAGGCGAGGCAGAGCTAATAAAGTTTGATTCTTCATCATGGATTCCAACAGAATTCTAACTTCCAACTTCTTGTCGGTTTTAGATAAGTTTACAGGCTCCTGTCATGTAGTTAACCCTTTTTGACCGTAAAAGATGAAAAGAAATGATGTGACATATTTTACTTGGAAAGATCCTAAAGGGGGAATATGCTTCTTATATCATTCATGTAGTATGGTGTGAAAACTTTATTAACAAGAGTCCACAAGAGAACTCTTCATAAATTACTTTAGATATTATATAAAAAGTACTATGGACAATATTATATTAACAAGAGTTTCAAAATATATGTCATTTTTTTATTTTAAATATAATATTAAATATTTTTTTGTTAATTTTATCTTTAATTATATTTTTAGAATTCTGTTATGTGATGTATTAATCGAAGTCATCATTTTTTTACTTTCAAAGTAAAGCATTTGAGTGACCAATAGATGAATTTTGTTTTATTATCAATATCTTGAAATACTTCTTTTTTTTCTTGAATGTATATCATTGATAAGGATGACAATTTTATCCGTACCCACGGATATCCGCGGATAAAATCCGTAATGGGCACGGGACGGATAGTTAAACCGGTGCCCGCGGATAAAATAAATGGGTAATTTCAATACCCATTTATAAACAGGCGAGGGCGGGTATCACACTACCCGTGCCCGCGGATACCTGCACCCGTTACTTAAATTACTACAATAACATTTATTATATATATCTACTAATTGCTAAACTTAATTTTTCATCCTTCCTTGCTAAAGCTAATACTAATGGTAAAATATGTACCTATTAATATTAATTATATTAAGTTGAGCTTTTATTAAGTTAGGAGAAAACATAATCCAATGGTGTTTCAAGTGGATCCTAGCTTTTGTAATTTTTATTTTTGGAGAAAACAAATGTATTTGATTACTCTTATTAGTAATTTTTGTAATTGGATAATGCTTTCGTAGTTTCGTAACATTTATTTGTTTGAACATTGTTATTTTAATTGAAATTACGCATATTTCAACAATTTTTCAAGCAAAAAAAGCATTTTTTTCCTAAAAAAATAATAATCCGTGGATATCCGCAAACCCGCGAATATCCATGAAACCCGTTGGATATCCGCTCGCAGGATACCCTCACGGGTAACGGACGGGGACGGACACGGATTTCATCCCGCGGGTGCGGGGGCGGGGGGAGTGCTACCCGTGCCCGCCCCACCCCATTGCCATCCCTAATCATTAATGATAACAAAATTTGTAAAAATAAAAAAAATATAAATAATGTTAATTTGATAAAATTGTTATTCATTTTCTTTCATTTATTATTTTTTCTTAAATCGTGTGATTTAGTCAAAAATGACATATATAATGGAATGAATGGAATATAACTTAAGTTTTTTTTTTTGACAAACGAACTTAAGTTAATTAATTAAGAAAATGGGAGTTCTACAGTGTTAAACTTCTAGTCACTTGTCTATAAATCTTGTATGCCAACTTTTTTTTTTATATTTTTTGATGGAGACTCCCGAGTTGATAGAATAATAAAACTTAATTAAATGTCCAAGATTATGTGCTTGAATAAATGTCTCATTATTGATTCAAAAATAAAAAAATAAATGTCTCATTTATACCATTAGGATGATTGATTGGAGAGATGAAATATATATAAAAAGTAGAATCCTAACGAATGGGTCATTAAGGTATATGTTATAGAAGTTAAAATTTTTATTGAAAGTTGTATATTTAATAAATTGATGATTGATGCATTTAATTTCTCGATGAATATTTACCTCCTATTGATTTTTTACCCATATAATTAAAAAGATCAAAAACGATTTCCAGTCTCCATATAGCGTCGGAATGAATGGAAAAATTATTGGTCAACGCTAGTTTCAACAACGGACATGTATCCACCTATCCGTTGCTGTTCCGTTGTTATCATATTAGTGACGAAATTTCGAGAATTCAGCTAAAAAAAGACTTCGTCCAAAATTTATATTTGGATAATAACATTTATTTAAAGTGATTTTATTTGTAAAGTAAACAAATAAGGTAGCTTTATTGTTAATTTAATTATTATATTAAAAGTATCATATATTTTAAATTATGTTTAATTGTTAAGCGTGGACAATATAATTGTTTTTGAGTTTAATTGATATGTATCGATAGTGTAAAGTTTTTTATATTATTAACCAATTAGAAATCATGATTTGAGTGACTTTTAAGATAGTTAAGATAAGAGTCTGTAATTTTTGCTGATGTGATAATTTTTAATTGGTTGACAGTGTAAAAAATAATTACACTGTCAATGCATATCAATTAAATCCATTATTTTTTGCACTCTCAACCAATCAGAAGTCATGATATGAATTATTTTAAAGATAGATGAATAAGAGTCCAATATTTTTATTGATGTGTCAGTTTACGATTAATTGATAATATAAATTTTCTTTACTCTGATAATGTATTTCAATTAAATCCTTTTAAAATAAGTTAATAACGGGTATATTTTTATTTACTCATTTGAGAAAGAAAAAAGTCAATAAAGGAATTAAAATGCAGAACCGCTTTGTCTTACTTTTAATTCTTTTTTCTTTTTTCAGGTTTAAGTCATAATTTTCATGCTGTTCTTGCCTACCAGGCTAAGCTTAGAATGAAAATAGGTGCGTGTGTTTTTGCTACATTAATTAAAGAACCTCAATCTGTGTTGGGACTCAACAACAAAAACCTTATCATTGCAATAGCATCTATCCGCCATACACTGTACCATCCACTGTACCATTCATATGCCTTCTCTAAAACGAACAGACAAATATTTTATTCATTCTTAAATCATTTAACACATTAAGATCTTAATGTATTTTATTAAATTAATGATAAATATATCCTTATTAACTTATTTTAGAAGTCTTATTCCCTACAGCATATATCAAATATTTCATGTTTTATATGCCCCAAAATTTTAGAGTCATGCTAACGAGTGTCCTGATGACACTGATTAAGAAATCCAAAAAAAATAATTTTTTATTGGATATCTAAATATATTATTTCTTCAAATATTACGCATATCAGTCTCAATTGAAACTTTATATCTCTACTGCATAAATTAAATAACAAATGTGGTTCAAATTTATATCTCTGCTGCATAAATAACAACTTATTCAAATAGCACATAAATTCAAGTTTTCGTTTTTCTAGACGTATGTAATCCACAATGAAATATTCTAGGTTTGGTTAATTCTTGTTTTTCCTGCATGGGTTTGGTTTATGTCCCCCCAATGTTTTTGTTTTCTATTTTTTTCTTTCTTTTTTTTTTAATAAATTTATGATGACTTGTCACCTTACTTGAAAAAAAAAAACGTTTGTAATCCGAGGAATTTTCTCTTCTCTCTCTACTAGAGATTTTCATGCAACCCAATTTTGAACCTATGTTGATTAGTATAGTATTAGTAGCTAGGCAGGAAACATTAATTTTTTTTTTTTATAAATAGGAAACATCAATTGATGGGCATATATTTTGTTCTCTATGACACTTTGTTTGGATTTGGGAGTTGAGGGTGGGGAATGGAAGTTAATTGAGTTTGGTTTAGTAAGCATGATCAAGAGTTAGTGAGCTAAATATAAAATAGTAAGGATTTGGCTCCTCCTCTAAAGTGAGTGGATCTCTAAAGTGAGAAAGTAAAGAGCTATCCACCATTAATTTGATTAAATACATAGAGTAAATCCCGATTGCCGGGTTAGCTAAAATGCCGAGTTAGTATATAATATATTGATGGAAATTTTTTGTCCCATTTTCCTGTCACGTTCTCTGTCTTCTACTAATGATAATTTGTTATTTAATGAAATCAAATCATAACTCATTAACACGTATGTATATCCCCAACTTTTGATTGATAGGAAACACTCGAATATCATTTTTGGGATAACAAAATTTTGTTCATAATGCATACAACAGCATAGACATAAGAGTAGAGAGAAGGGTAGTGTGTGTAAGAGGTCCCCGCAAGCTTCACGAGGGGTCATCCAATTTTTATAGCTGCACGTGGTGGTGCTTGATAAAAGCATGGAATTCCCAATCTCTGCTTGATTCTGGAAATCCTCTTCCTTCATTATATAGGTACTGGTGCTCAAGACATGCCACGTGGCGTGTCTTGTGAGCCAGGGAAATAGCATGTGATGACCTCATGATGCCTCACACACTGAAAGGTTGGGCCTTCCCTCACGTAGTTGTGTCCCTAACAAGGATGAAGAGCAACAATTAAATATGCACCAGAGAAATTGCCATGAATGTTCCCATCAGATTTTGCTTGCTTGATAATCCCTTATATCAAACATTTCACAGCTAACTACTTGCATTCTATATAATATAAGCACTTTAAACTTGTTGTTTTTCTTGTTTCAACTTAATTAGCTTAATTAGTATAAATAAAGACCGTACAATAACAATAATAACAAAAGCATTTTCCTAGCAGATAAGATTGACTATATGGATTAAATTAATAAACAATTTTATTGTACGGTGTATTAGCTAAGCTTAAATAAATACCGTGATTTAATAATGATTATGCTGGTTAATTAAGGACATTACTGATGAAGCATCGGTTTCATTCAGATCTAAGTTAGTAACTGCATTTATTTTCAATTAACTCGAGTGTTGACCAATCCTTGCACGACATGTCAGCATTTTGGAGCAATTAATGTGGTTTTGACTTACACCTCAAACGTAAATATCTCAAGTGCATTTGAAGTAAGAGATTTCTCTTGTTCTATCTTATTAAATATGCGTTACATCTCATATATATTTTAATGGATTTTGATCTGGTATATTGATTAAGGAATCTAATAAAAACAAATTTTCATTAAAAAATTAAATTTAAGACTTATTAAAATATTGAATACATCATTTATCAATGAAAATATTCATTTTTTATTCCTTAAACATTATTTTAAAAGTGCTTGCATTCCCATTATTTTTTATGTTATAACTGATTTGTCATGTATTGAATAATACAAAGCAAGGCAACACCTAGAATATCGCCAGAAACATTGAAGCGATGACTATTGAAGATGATAGTGTTTTAAGGAACAATTACATTGATTTATGTGATTAGTAGAGGAAATTTACACATATCCCGTTGAAATAGAGATGATCAATTTTTGAGTTTTATTATTTGAACCTTCAAAATATGATATTCCGAAGACACCCTACTCATGAATATGTATATAATACATCTATTTCAATTAACTTTACATATAATATATAATAGTATCTAACCCGGTTCACATAAACAATTTTTGAACATCAAAATAGAGATATCATATGGTGTCCTTTTTGTTTTGGTGATGAATTTTTTAAATGCGTATATACAAAAAAAATAAAAAATAAGTAAAAAATAAAATAATCATATATAATATCAAATACGATGTCAAAATTTTGATATTCAAATAACAGAATTCATCTCATCTAACATATCAAATTAAGGTACACAAAAAACATTATTTATCAGTTTCCTATGATCACATGGTCCTGCTTATAGAGACATGCACATGAAGGCCCACTTTGTTAGCTTAAAAACAAACGAACTCTTATTAAGCCACTTGAGATCAAACCCCAATTTGGGAACACACACAGAAGAAGAAACCTATCTCTCTCTCTAACATTTTAATTAAGAGTAAAGATTTTTTGACATTTTGACATCAAGAAGGCGGATGTATTTTTGAGATGTATGTATATTTAAGAAGATAAACAGTAAGAAAAAGATAAAGATAAACACATACGATATCACTTACGATATTTAGATTTTGATATTCAAATAACACAACTTTTTAATTATATGGCCTATAGGCCACTGCTTTCCCAATGCATTTGTTTTCTTCACATCCAACATTACTGTCTTTGTTATTGTACTCGCTCTCTCTCTCCCTCCCCCCCTCTCTCTCTCTCTTTCTTTTTCAATCTTTCTCACCTTTCCTTTGTGGTCCTTCCCCTCCCTTTATATCTCTCTTATCACCTTCTCCATTCTTGCATACCTAGCTTGTATCCAACACTACTTCTCTTCTCCCTTCTCTTCTCCTTCCACTATATAGTTTGTCTTTTGTTACTTATAATTTCCAATCAAAACCCATTTTTCTTTCTTTATTCTCCCTTACCCTGCATCTTCAATTGGTTCTTTCTGCTTGAAGTTGTATATTAATTAAACTGAAAACTGAAGCATCAACTAGTTATACTAGGCTTGAAACCTTGAAAATATATATAGAAAATTACACCAAAGTACTTTAGGGATATGTCTAGCCGAAGGTCCAGGCAGCAATCAGCAGGGTCTACAAGGATCTCCGATGACCAAATCATCGAACTTGTTTCCAAGTTGCGTCAACTTGTTCCTGAAATTCGCCATAGGCGTTCTGACAAGGTATTTTCATAACCCTTTTCACTTTTGACACACATATTATTATAACATTATATATGTTCATGAAGCTTCCACCAACATTTTGCTTAAAATAGTTTAAAGCCGTTCCTTAACATTACTTAGGCTAAAGCTAGATATATATTTGTATAAAATATTTATTATATAGTTTTCACGTAGGGTAATATATAAATGAAGCTAGCTCAAGCTACAAATAGTAAAAATAGAGGGACTGGAATGTTATTGCTTGTTTTTGTTGCTACAAAGTTGTGGAAGGGATAGTGTAATAAGAAGAAGCTATTTAAATAATGGGGTGGCTCGTGTAGCACATGTAAATCATATAATTATAAATTGATAATATAATAGTAAATAAAAAAGGGATGTAGTTTGAAATTGACCCATATATTAAGGACATAATTACAAACAATTCCAAAATCTATGCAGATCTCTATGGACGTTCAAAGTCACATTTGACTGGTAGTTTTGAAATATAATAAAGATAAGATATATATAATAAAAGTAACACAGAACCCCAGAAAAGAAAAAGACCTTAAAAGAAAAAAGGCCCCTCTGCACCATAACAGTCATGTTGTTAATTTGGTCCAATTGGTGAAACGAAACTTCCTGTATGGTCTCTGAATAGGATTGCATAGTACATAATAAAAATTGGGGGGGGGGGGGGGGGAAGTAAACGTACTAGTCATTGATCAACATTGGCCTCAGTGACCATGTGTTGGACTCTGATATATGCTTCTTACTTTCTCACTCAACTATATATATGTTCCTTCTTAACAAAGGACAGCAACTAGCATATACATGTCACATGCATGTGTATAAGAAAGTGACTGCATGGTAGCAAATTGAGATAACTGATCACTTTTGTGTTTTAGCAGGTATCAGCATCTAAGGTCCTACATGAGACCTGCAACTACATCAGAAGTTTACACAGAGAGGTGGATGACTTAAGCGAACGGTTGTCTCAGTTGTTGGCCACAATTGATGCTGATAGTGCTGAGGCTGCTATCATTAGGAGCCTAATTAACCAATAAGCAAGTATTATTCTAATTTTCCTGGCTATTCAAGGTGATATATTATATATATATAAGAGTTTACTTCATTTTAGGTGGTGGGTTAGCTAGAGTGCAGTTTGAGGTGTGTCCCTCCCCTATGGCATGCACTAGGCAGGTATAATGCACTTGTTAGAAAGGTTTTGTAATAAAAATTAATTAGTACTTTGTATTATAGCTATGATGCCATATATATATCTATGCATGCCACATTTATAGATGGCCAAAATTAATGTATTAGTTGTTGTATTTGTTAAGTTTATCAGTCATTTACTTTAATGACTTCAGTTGTGTAGAGGTTTGGTGGCAGAATTTGTAAGAGGCACATTTGGTGGAGAATATATATTTATTTTAAAGTTTTTTATGTTATATTAAATTATGACTCATTAAAAGTTCAAATCTAAAAAATGTTAGTTAATGAAGGCTTTGACATGAAAATTATGTTGATGTGTGTTTAATTACTTGGAGATTTTGTCGGCAATTTTGAGTTCAAGTTTCTATAATGTCAATATAAAAAAGCTTTGACTGAGTGTTTGACGTGAAAGTGATTTGATCTAATGTTGGATAGTTGCTTATATAAATATATAATAATACAGAGATCCCCCATTTTCGTATTCAGAAAGAGACAACAAGCTGAGACAAATACTCAAAAGTGTCTCGGTTTTATCGGTTAGAGGTTAAAAGTTAAAAAGCGTTTGAAAAGTTGCAGTTACTCAAGGAAGCGTGCCAAAGTTTCCTTTTGCCTAATTTGATTTTGGATATTACTATGCAAATAATATTTTATAGGGGTGGAAGAATGTCTTGGGTCGGGTTTAAGCGAATCCAAAAAATCGGATCGAAGAAGTTTCTTCGGATTGGGTCGGGTTAATGGTTTTCATTGGAGTAATCCGAACTGACCCAATCGGGACAAATTCGGCTAGGGTCGGGTTTCGGGTATGACGTTGTAAAAAACAAAAAAATCCTTAAAACTAGTCCAACACTTGCACTATATTATTTTCAGCACTGAAATAAGTGGAATCTATTCGAAAATGGATGACCAGGACAAATAGGGAAGAACAAAGAAGCTATTCGAAAATGGAGAGGAGAGATTTATGATTAAGGGATTCGGGTTTCCTTATGTATAGGTAGAGTTGTCAATACGGGTCAATCCAACCCACCCAGGTTGACCCACCATGGGTTGGGAAAATCACGGGTCAGCCCAACCGGCTCACATTTTGATGAGCTCAAAAATAACTAACCCAGGTCGGCCCACCGCGGGTTGGTCGGTTATGCGGGTTGGCTCACGGGTTTAACCCATCGCGGGTTGGTGGGTTATGTGGGTTGGCTCACCTATATTTTTAAAAAAAATTAAAAAAATTCTAGAATCCAAAAAACACATCCCAAAGTGCAAAATTAAAACTAACAGCATATCCCAAAGTTTGATACAAATCCAAAATGAAATACAAAAACATAAAAGATCATCATTCAACTGGATGAATTTGCTATCCTTGTCCCTCAACAACATTTGAATCTCGAACTATTAAATCTATATCAAGTTCTTCTTTTTCAATATTTTCATTATCTTCATCTACAGAATCCCAAAAAGAAAAAATTAACGATGTTTGATTAAGTAATATAGTAAATTAACACAAAGGTACAAAATATGAAAGGTCCAAAGAACACAAATTAACACAAACCTGATATGTTAAACAGTGAAACATGGTGGTCTGGGCTTCTCGCTGGCAGAAGTGGTGGAGCTCAGAGGAAGACGATGGCAGGCGCTGGTCTTCTCTACTACAAGAAATTCGTTGATTACCGACGGTCACTATCCATCGGTAATCGACTAAAGTCGTCGGTAAAGAGGAATTACCGACGGCTCTGTGACGGCCAAAAATCCGTCGGTAATTTGCTCGTCCCTAAATGTTATCGACGGATTAGGGTATTCGTCGGTAATTATCGACGACCATTTCCGTCGGTAAATGTGGTTTGGATAACCAACGGATACAGCAGTCGGTAAATGTGGTTTGGATTACCGATGACTCTATCCATTGGTAATTTGTTGTTTGGGTTACCGACGGTATCATCCATCGATATTGTTATTTTTTTTAATTAAAATTATTATAAAAATAATTTTAAAAATATTAATTAAATAATTATAAATTATAATAACTTAAATAAAACAAAATTTAATGAAAATTATATTGTTTAATTAATGACGCTTCTTCAAAGAAGCGCTATTAAAGTTGGAGCGAGTTTTTAAAAAAAATACATGTGGTAAAGATAGCGTTTTATTGGGGAACGCTATTAAAGGTATAAATTTTAGTAATGTTTCCTTAGGGAAGTGCTGTTAAACACCTCTGCATATTTTTTTTAAGGGTTTCTTTCCGAAATCGCTATTAAGTGTGCGCTATTAAAGGTCGATTATGATGTAGTGCTGGTACAACATGAATAAATAATAATATTACTTATTAAGTATAAATAATAATATTATCACATTTTGTACCGTATCATTTACATCAATTAATAGTACATAATGATAAATTGTACAACATTAATAACATGAAAATAAGATATATAGACCAGTTGTTTTTTATATCATATAGGAGTATACTTTTCGATATAATTTTTTTATATTATTAACTTATTATGTATTTTCATGTCATTAAAAAATATTTTACTCTGAATAATAATATTATTTATACTAACAAGTTTTTAAAATAAATAATTAATGTTAATTTTTAAATTATTTTTAATATATTAAATACCATTTTTATTTTAGATAATAACTTTGCTCTTTTCATTCATTTCTATATGAAACACATCCTTGTTATTAACAGGTGAGAAATATACACCCAACAATAGTTGATCGCAGTGAAAGTGGATTGGACCCCAAAGACCTTCACCTACAATGTTAGGGATTGGAATCCTGGAGTTGTCAGTCTGGGGAGGACTTTACCTAACCGCCACCACCGGTCGGATGGTTAGTCTCACGGCTCGCCTATGGGGATATCCGATCAAAGATAAAAAATTAAGTGAGAAATATTATTTCTAAAATAATTTTTTTTAAATATTTCAATATGAAATAGTTTAATAAAAATGCTGGTGCAACATGAATAAATAATAATATTACTTATTTAGTATAAATAATAATATTATTACGTTTTGCACAATATCATTTACATCGATTAACAGTGCGCATAATAAAAATTGTACAACATGAATAACATGAAAGCAAGATTGCCTATTGGTATAAGCTATTAGTTTCCAATATAAGGTCAGTGATTCAAATTTCCTTTTGCACACTTTATTATTTTTAGGTTAAATTACTTTTTTGGTTTCTCATTTCTTTTAATTTATTCAACTTGGTCCCTCTATTTTAAAAATGTTCAAGTTGGTCCTTTATTTGCCAAACGTTAGGCAATTTGGTCCTTTTCGTTAAGTTTCATCGTTAACTTGAATAAATTAAAACAAATGAGGAGCCAAGTTGAATAAAATATAGGGACCAAATTGAATAAATTAAATTGTTGGTCCCTAACTTGCCAAACGTTAAATAATTTGGTCCTTTCCGTTAAGTTTCACCGTTAAGTTGAATAAATTAAAACAAAAGAGGGACCGAGTTTAATAAATTAAAACAAATGATTGACCAAGTTAAATAAATTAAAACAAATGTGCGACCAAAAGAATAATTTAGCCAGAACTTAATGGTGAAACTTAATGGAAAGGACCAAATTGATTAACTTTTGACAAGTAAGGGATCAACTTGAATAAATTAAAACAAATGAGGGACCAAAAGAGTAATTTAATATTATTTTTATTAAGGGGAAGTTTATGGTGTAATGGACAACGTGCCACGTGACGCTGACGTGAAAGATGCCGATCCATGTGGCGCCTTAGGTGGCATCACTTGAACTAGCGTCTTCCATGCAAACACGATCTAAGCTAAAAAAAAAGTAGGTTAGTTTGATATGCAGTTTTAAAAGAAGGTAAATTTGGGAATTAGCTTCTAAAAGACGGACAGTTTGGTAAAAAAACCTTTGAATTTGGTAAATTGTCATTAAACTTTTTAAAATATGAGAGCCTTATGTTTTTAAATTTAGTTAAAATCATTATGTGTTGTGCATGTGTTATAGTATCTAATTTGTCTATGTTATTTTTTGAAATAAATTAAAAATTCGTGTCATTTATTTATTTTCATTTCCGTAAAATATAAATTAGAACTAATTTGAAAAGGAAATATATATATTAAAGAGGACTTCTTTTAAAATATGAATAAATTAGAAATCATCATATGCATTAATCAATATATATATATATATATATATATATATATATATATATATATATATATATAAAAGAATATATTTGTTAAACTTATGTATGCATGAAAATGTTTATCCATAAGTTTGGAAAACTTTAAAGACCACTAGAAATTGAAAATTCATATTTGCAATTTAAAATAAATTATTTGTTAAAAATATTTTAAAAAGGGACATCTAGTCATGATCACATTAATCAGTCTAACAACTTCAATCACCATTCACATTGCTCCACTTGATTCAGATTGATCATCTCTCACTATCATGGTTATCTCAACTACAACAGATCCGCAATTCACTATCAAATTTTAGCAACATGAGCCTCATTTTTCTTTCTATATTTTCATTATTAATAAACCATCGCTCAAGCTATCCTATTCATGTCTCATCTTCATTAACTCTTCATGCTTTCCCATTCTCCCAAAATGCCACCTCAATAGACACCAGTATTTCCCAAAATGTCTCATCTTGATCATCTCTTCATGCTTGTTTCTGAAAGTGTTGCTAATAGAGTTTAATATATTGACCCAAACTTATGTTCCCTATCTCTCAGTGGGTAGCGTGAGTTAGGATAGTTCGGAAGATAAGCATCTACTGAAGTAAGTGAATGATGGCGTAAATTGGCCACCTTGTATATATTGATCAAATGTCACAAGGAATTAAGGGCATGTTAATTTGGATTCACCAGAAAAAAATGATTCTAGAGACATAAAATTGGTTTTGACATGTTTGAGTGTTCTCGAGTAGAATTGATTTTGTCTCTAGAATATATTCTAGTTTGAAGCTAGGATTTGGAGTTTTTACCCCAAAACGTGATTTTTAGCCTCAAATTTATTGTTTAACTCACTTTTACGTGAGTGTATCTAAACATAAATCACTTTATTTCAAACTCAATTTCATTTAAATCGACTCTGCAAAATCAATCACATCCAAAATTACATTTGTCAAACGCTCATTCAAAAACACACTAAGTTTTTAAATATTTCCCCTTATATAGCTACCACATTATTTATTTTTATTATGTGAAAATTTTCACTTACATTTGGCTCGCACTTAAATTTACACAACATGCATATGTCAATTATTGAGTGTTTTTATTTGCTGTTACATATATTTAAAACGTGTTTAGAGCACTTTCAAGATGCAATTTATTGAACATTTTACTTTATATTACTTTAAGCATTTCTTTATTCCACTGATACAACTCTTCTAAAAAGTTCATATATTTTTCTCTTTTTTCTATGACTTTTTATTAGGTTCTTATACAAGAACCAGTCACTTGTATAAACAATTGTCTTTAGATATAGATGTCATATCATTTTACTTAAATAGTGCAACCGAGCATAAACTAGTCCTTAGTTTTAAGAACTCGCTAAGCAATATGGACAGTAATGTCTATCATAAACATTTAAATTATTATTTAATATATAAAGCGATGGAAATGATCATCACACCAATCTTTCAAAATACTTTTATCCATATATATATATAAAAAATGTAAACCGGCCTATATCAGATAGCGTGCTTGTGAATAGGCGATAAATTATTGGGGTGTTGATTATTGGATAGAAATCTGCTGTTCCAAAAAATGATGTTTTAGTGTACCCCACCAATCAAATATTAGGAATGAACATAAATATTAATAAGTTGTGATTTTATTTTCTGAAGTGTCAAATTATTAGTAATGGAGAACAAAGGATGTAACAGGAAATTACGACAGAAGATCTCTATCGGTTGATTATAAGCATTGACACATTAATATTGTTAGTAGTGGAGCAACACTTTTAGCAGAAACAGGGCTGCATGCATAGGTAGCTAGCTACTAAAGTCTGACTTCATTCAGCAAGAGTTTCTACAAGTCCCTGCAATGTTGCTAGGTCGGCAACAAAGGAAAGGGACTAAACGTTTCTACCAAGATCCCATAGTGTGCCTTATGACCCATACACATGGTTATGCTTGTCAGTTGGAAAACGATGCATGAGTAACACTAGTGGTCATTGTATACTCCGCAGAAATCCATGAATGCTGACGTACTGTTAAGAAATTGATACATTTTGGTTGCACATTACCACTTGTTTGTAAAGCTTGCAGCAAACTCAAAGCAAAATAACTAATTTTTGCTTTGTATGCATACCAATGTGGAATACCTAACTGTAATTTTGGCTCTATGTTGCTCGTGTGTGTATATCATTTTGATGTTAAAAGAACCATTTTCTGTGAAAGGTTAAGGGTATGAAAATGATGCTAATTATTAATGTATCATGAAAGCATTCATGCTAAGTAAGTTTTTTCTTTTACATTGGAGGTGCTCTCAAGCACTTAGTCATCCAGCTGGAGGGATGAGGATGGATCTCATATCCCATTTTGGTATATCATATAATGTCTCAATCAATAATATCTTGTCATGTATTTTACTTTTTGAATATTAAATAAAATTTTAACTTATATGACAAAATATTAGTAATTAAGACATGATATGATATATCAAAATAGGACAGTAGATCATCATCTAGCTGATGGTAATAGGAAATCTAATCTCTAATAGGAGATCAAATTCAAACCTCCGACACAGCTATAGCATTCCTAGCTACCTAGTATTTCCGTTACAAGGAAAGTCTCTTTAAGACATGATAAGTCATAAAGAAAAGTAAATTGTTTGTCAGCATTGACACTTATTGAGAGAATAGAGAGCAGAGTAGATTATTGGGCTATAAGGTCATTTTTATCCTGGTCGCTTCATTCATATACGAGTTAATGTCTTTTTATGTCTAACATAGAACTTTTTTAGGACAAAATTCGAGTGTGTCTACCCAAATTATTAAATGAATCCCAAAATGTGGTTGATACGAGTGATAATGGATTTAGATCCCTTAAACAAGTGATCAGAGATTCGATTCCTGACTCTTGTATACAGAAAAAACCTGATTAAGAGATATAAATTCTTCAATATCATCCAATATCTCATAAGATTAATCTTCACGAATCCAAAAAACTATAAACGAAGGGAATGTATCCCTTTAATTCTTCGGTACATGCATTATATTAAAAAAATAAATGAAAGCCTTCTTACCTCGGAAGAGAAGAATTCGTGACAACTGACATAAGAACTTTTGGGTATTTTTGTAATAATTTTTTTTGTGATGAATAATTGATGCCAATATATATAAGGATAGTGACAACTTTGAATGGTTCTAATTATATCCTCTGGAAAAGTAAAATGGAGGACCTTTATGTGAAGAATTTTCACCAACGCGCATTTGCTATTGAGAAGCCCTATGACAAAACAAATGAAGAGTGAACTCTATTGCAAACACGGTATGTGGATACATACGTCAGTGGGTTGATGACAATCTGTTAAATCACATTAATGGGGAGACACATGCTTGAACCTTGTGGAACCAGCTTGAACAATTGTACGCTAAAAAGACTAGAAATAAAAGGTTGTATATTATAAAACATATATTGGCCTTCAAATATCAAGATGGAACACCATTGGCAGATCATTTGAATACTTTTCAAGGAATTCTTAATCAATTTTTGTTATGGGTATTAAATTTGATGAAGAAATTCAAGGGTTATTGCTCATTGGTTATTGGCAGGGACATGGGAAACTTTGAGAACCTCATTTTCAAATGCTACTCCTAATGTGTGTGGTTTTTTTTATGAATGCTCCTAATTTATCAATGCTCTTGTTAAAAGCAGTGTCTTGAATGAAGACATGAGAATAAAATCGCATGATTCCTCTTCACCCTCAAAGGTTTTGATTACTGAGTCAAGAGGGATAAGCAAGACCCGGGGTAATGACAACCAAAGCAGAAGTAAGTCTAAAAACAAGTTTAAAAATTGAGTGTAACTATTGGGGTAGGAAAGGACATATCCATTAGTTCTGTCGGCGAATGAAAACGGAGAAAATAGACAACAATTAAGGGGAAAAGAAAGAAGAAATTAAATGCTAGTAATGATAGAGATAATGTGGCATTTGATGATTTCCTTATTATTGACAACTATGATCCTATTAATCCTTTTGACAGTGCATCTAGTAGGGTGGTTGATTAGCCATTGATGCATATGTTGCTAGGACCCCAACTTCTTGGTCAAGCAAGGTCGATTCAACATCTATTTAGGTTAAAAGCGAATTTTGGAGCAAGGCCTTTTTAAAAACGTCGGAGGCCTTTGCTTTGTTGCTAAGAAAACCTGGTTGAAAGCCTTTCTTTTTTCTTTTTTATACAAAAAAAAAAAGAAACTAGGGGAGACAAGATGCTCTCATGCAATATTTCTTCTTTTTAAAGAAGAAAGAGAGAGTCACTGACGCACAGACGCAATATTGCTAAAAAGGGAGATGAGAGCCTGGGAGAGTCCGATAATTAATCGAGGGAGATGAGAGAGCATATGTCTTTCTTCCTTTTTTAAAAAAAAAAAAAAAAACCACCTCACCGTATTAGTACTCACTAGTAAGTGAAAAAAATTGAGGCCTAAAGCCCTTGTTTCAGTAGTTTTTGTTGAGTCTCCAAATGTCTGATGTGCATTTATCTTAGTTTTGATGAGATTAAAATAGTTATTCAATGATTTAATTGAACCCGTCTGTGGTATTTAACTCGTCTACTTAGTGTACAGATTAAAACATTAAGTGTCTATATGAACTGTTCACTCGTCTGAACTTAGATAAGTTCACCCGTCTGAACTAACTTAAGTTCACACGTCTGAATTAACTAAAGTTCACTCGTCTGAACTGAGATAAGTTCACTAGTTTGAACTAGCTAAGGTTCACTCGTCTGAACTAATAGAAGTTCACTCGTCTAATGAAGTCTTCAACCGTCTGATCAAAGGAAGACTCACCCGTCTAAAAGACTTTGCAACTGACGTCATCTCTTTGTTAAAGAGTCAACCCGTCTAATGAAGCTACTCATCTGTCTAGTGACTAACTTTAAAGAATACATTGGATGAAAGCTGTCTCGACTCTTATAAGGAACTTCAACAAAGTGCTTTGCCTGAACACAACTGCATCTTACACCAAAAGGGAAAGTCTTCCCTTTGCAAACAAAAAGCACGTATACAGACCTGCTGAGACCAAAGGTATATCAGAAGTCTGTATCACTCTGATAAAAGAGAACAAGCGAAGTTCCCTATGCTTTAATGGCTGATCAGAACGACTCTATTGCATTTATTGAAGATATGCAAGAAGCCAAGCCTTCAGACTTTGTGTCTAACAGCTTTAAAATCTTGAAGCCTATGTAATGAAGAAGACTTCGAAGATTCAAGCAGAGAAGAGAACGATCAAAGCAATCAAGAGCAATTACTCTGTACATTTATATCTTCATTCTTTCATTATTTATTCTTCAATCATTTGAAGTTATTATGCAGTTTTTTAGAACTTCACATTTAATACACTCGTCTGAGTGCTTGTGAAAGACTTTCAAAGTGTAATCTTTTTACAACTTCTCTCAAACAAACCCGTCTGAACCTGAAGAGGCTAAGTATGCAAACAATACTTGTCTGGAGCCTGGAGAGGCTAGGTGTGAAAACAATACTCGTCTGGAGCCTGAAGAGGCTAATTGTGCAAACAATACTTGTCTGGAGCCTGGAGAGGCTAGGTGTGAAAACAATACTCGCTTGGAGCCTGAAGAGGCTAGGTGTGAAAATAATACTTGTCTGTCCTGTAACCTAAATAAGTTATAGTGAGAAAACTTGGTGCTGCCAAGGACTGAACGTAGCCTCATTGTTAAGGGGTGAACCAGGATAAAACCTGCTGAGTGATCTCTCTTTCCCTTAACTCTTTAGTTTGATTATTTGTCTTAACTATCATCTAACTAAAGGGGTTTATAATTGTGTTTATCAAACCTTTTTTTATCTTGCATGATTGTGTGTTTTCTGTGAAAACCTTCAGTCTAGTTATCAGTCTGATTGACCTGTCTGTGTTTACTCGTCTATCATAACCCGTCTGTGCTTGCGAAAAAGTTTCTAAATTCCGCATAAATTTGTCAAACACCATTCAACCCCCTTCTAGTGTTTGCATCTGTCTATTGCCGTTGGTATCAGAGCTCAGCCTCTGGGTTGAGCACCTAACAGTGTAGAGAAAAGATCCTGAAGAATAGACAATGTATTCTGAAGCAAGCTCAAGTGGGAACCCCCAACCCAAAGGAGGCTCTATAACCAGACCCCCTTTCTTCGATGGTGTAAACTACAACTACTGGAAAGAAATGTTTCACTGGTTCATCTTGTCAACAAATTCTGATGTATGGGATGTCATTACTGATGGTCCTTACACTCCTCAAAATAATGATGACTCAGACAAGCCTAAGGCTCAGTGGATACCTGCAGAAAAGACAAGATGAGATCTAAACCATAAAGCCAGATATGCTATAATCTGTGCTCTCAGTCCAGAAGAGTTTGAAAAGGTATGTGCTTGTGATTCTGTTAAAGAAATGTGGGATTCCTTATCTGTCACACATGAAGGAGAAGAGAGACAGAAGAGGAAGCCAATCTCTGTCTGATGGCCAATATAGATTCAGAACCTGAAACTGAGGTACATTCTGAACTTGAGGAATTGCATGATGCTTATGATGAGCTGGTAGAGGAATCCAAAGGCTTATCTAAGGCCTTCAAATCCCTCAAGAGAGATTATGTTAAACTCCTCAGTGAGCATAAACAATAATCTCAAGAGTGTGAGATGCTAGCCAAAGAGAATAGCCAGCTGAGGACTGAAAAGTCTGATGAAGCTTCGATCTCAAGTGAAACATCACATTCTGAAGTAGTGGTCACACTTCAACAGAAAGTGAAGGAGCTCACTTCTGATCTTGCTAGATTTGTTAATGGCAAAGATAATTTGACAAAACTGCTAGGATGTCAGAGACACTCTCTTGACAAAGAAGGCATTGGATATGATCATCAAGCTGATCATAAAGTATCAACAAAATCTTCAACTGTCTATGTTAAACCCATTCCAGTTAGAATTAGACCTGTCTTTAACTTCTGTAGAAAGGCTGGACATGTTATGTCTAAGTGTTTTCACAAGAAGAAGAGGAAGTCGTCACAGACTCCTAGAACTAACAGAAAAGGACCCAGAAAAATATGGGTACCTAAAGATAAAATAATTTCTGTTGCAGACATCCTTAATAGGACAAAGCAGACGGCTCTGCTGGTACCTGGACAGTGGTTGCTCACGACATATGACAAAAGAAAGGTCTATGTTCCAAGACCTCCAGCCTAAGAATGATGGATTTGTTGCCTTTGGAGGCAATCAAAAAGGAAGAGTAACTGGTGTAGGTACAATTGGTGGTAAACCCTCTCTTCCCTCTTTCTCAAATGTGCTTATGGTTGAAGGACTAAGACACAATTTGCTTAGCGTAAGTCAATTATGTGATAATGGATTTGATGTCTCCTTCACTAAGAATGAATGCATAGTCAAAGACAAGAGTGGCAAGACCCTCTTTTCAGCTAATAGACAGCAAAATCTTTATAAGATTGAGCTAACTGAACTCTCAGATCAAAGTGTAACCTGTCTGATGTCTAAAGAGGATGAAAGATGGTTATGGCATAAGAAACTAGGACATGCTAGTATGAAACTTATTTTGAAATTGAAAAAGGATAACCTTGTGAGAGGATTGCCTGATATTAGTTTTAAGAAAGATGTTTTATGTGATGCATGTCAGAGAGGTAAACAAGTAAAATCAAGTTTCAAATCAAAAAACCTTGTATCAACCTCTAGACCTCTTCAACTGTTACACATGGATCTGTTTGGACCAGTTAGTGTTGCCAGTTTAGCTGGAAGGAAATATGGATTTGTCATTGTTGATGACTATTCTAGATTTACATGGGTACTTTTCTTAACCCACAAGGATGAGTCTTTTAAGGCCTTCTCTGTATTCTGTAAGAAAGTACAAAATGAGCAAGGTTTCTGTATTTCTACCCTTAGAAGTGATCATGGGGGAGAATTTGAAAATAAGCAATTCAAACTGTTCTGTGAAGAGAATGGAATCTCTCACAACTTCTCTGCACCTAGAACTCCACAGTAAAATGGAGTGGTTGAGAGAAAGAACAGATCTCTGCAAGAGATGGCTAGATCAATGCTCAATGAAAATAATCTCCCTAAGTACTTCTGGGCTGAAGCAGTAAACACTGCATGTTATGTGCAAAATAGAATACTTATAAGGTCTATCCTAAAGAAGACTCCTTATGAATTATGGAAAGGTAGAAAACCCAACATATCTTATTTCTATGCATTTGGATGTGAATGCTTCATCTTAAATACCAAGGATCAACTTGAAAAATTTGATTCCAAGGTAGACAAAGGTATCTTCATTGGATATTCTGAAGTGTCTAAGGCATATAGAGTTTTTAATTCTAGAACCTGTGTTGTTGAGGAATCCATTCATGTAAAATTCAATGATAATCTAAAGACTGATAGGGAACTATCAGATCTAGAAGATGATCTTGCAGGACTTGATCTTACCCAGCGGACGGACGAGTCAACAACCAGACGTATCAAAAATTGAGTCTGCTGCGGAATCTGTCAGACAAGTGGAGCAGACGAGTCATCAGTCAAATCAACATCAGAATGATGATCTCAGAAGAGACTGGAAATTCAAAGCTCATCATCCTGAAGATCTTATCCTTGGAAGTCCCTCTGAAGGTGTTAGAACCAGATCTGTCTTAAGAGAGTCAAGCAATATGGCTTTTCTATCTGAAATTGAACCAAAGCATATTGAGGAAGCTCTTGAAGATGAAAGCTGGATTCTTGCTATGCAAGAGGAACTTAATCAGTTCAAAAGGAATGATGTCTGGAAACTCGTCTCCAAACCAACAGACAAGTCTGTTAATGGAACAAGATGGGTTTTCAGAAACAAGCTAGATGAAGATGGCAAAGTTGTCAGAAACAAAGTAAGGTTAGTAGCTCAAGGCTACAACCAACAAGAAGGTATTGACTATACTGAGACTTTTGCACCTGTAGCTAGAATAGAAGCTGTTCGCATACTCATGTCATATGATGCATAACATCAAATTACTTTATTTCAAATGGATGTAAAAAGTGCTTTTTTAAATGGAATAATTGAAGAAGTTTATGTTAAACAACCTCCTGGTTTTGAAAATAATGAAAAACCAGATTATGTTTTCAAACTTAAAAAAGCTTTATATGGTTTAAAACAAGCGCCTAGAGCATGGTATGATAGACTTAGTTCTTTTCTTATGAATAATGGTTTTATAAGAGGAAAAGTTGATACAACTTTGTTTAAGAAATGCTCAAAAGATAACTTCATAGTAGTTCAAATATATGTTGATGATATTATTTTGGGAGCTACTAATGAAAAATTGTGCAAAGAATTCTCTAAGTTGATGCAAGCAGAATTTGAAACGAGATGATGGAAGAATTGAAGTTCTTCCTTGGACTGCAAATCAAGCAGGCGTGTGATGGAATCTATATCCATCAACAAAAGTACATTAAGGAGATTCTAAAGAAGTACAAAATGGATAGCTCAAAGATCATGAAAACTCCAATGCAAACTAATGCTAATCTAAGCAAAGATGATGAAGGTAAAAAGGTAGACCAAATTATCTACAGAGGTATGATTGGATCTCTTCTTTACTTAACATCTAGCAGACCTGATATTCAATTTAGTGTCTGTATGTGTGCTAGATTCCAATCTGATCCAAAAGAATAAAATGGAAAAAATAAATAAATAGGAGAAGATAGCCAATCTCATCTTAAGGCTGTTAAAAGAATCTTTAGATATTTGCTTGGAACCACTAATCTTGGTTTAATGTATTTGAGAACACAAGATTACAGATTAGTTGGTTTTTGTGATGCTGACTTTGCCGGAGACAGAATTGAAAGGAAAAGCACCAGTGGAGGATGTCACTTCATTGGAGCAAACTTAGTCTCCTGGTCAAGCAAAAGATAGACGACTATCGCACTCTCAACTGCAGAAGCAGAATATGTTTCTGCTGCAAGTTGCTGCTCACAGCTATTATGGGTAAAACATCAACTAGAAGATTACTCTATATTTGAATATAATATACCTGTCCGGTGTGATAATTGTAGTGCTATTTGCCTAACCAAGAATCCCATACAACATTCTAAGGCTAAGCACATAGAAATCAAACATCACTTCATAAGAGATTATGTTCAAAAAGGTGTATTTGATGTTAAGTTTGTTAAAACTGAAAATCAATGGGCTGATATCTTTACAAAACCTTTAGCTGAAGATAGGTTTAAGTTTATAAGAGACAACTTGAATATACATTGCTTTGCTGAATAACCTGTCTGATGAGTGTTTACGTTACCCGTCTATGTTTAATCGTCTGACTCTTTGAATCATACTCTTTATTTGAAATATTTTCTTTTAAATGGTTATTATCTTTAATGCCATTTCTTTCTCTGAGGCAAAATGTGTACATGGCTGTTTTTATTTTAAATCAATTTTTTTTAAACCTCCATCTTTTTGTTGCTTTCATTTAAAATTACAACTGTCTTTGGTCTTTAAAAGGGAAAAAAAATTTTCTTTTAAAAGGTATTTCGTTCTTACGTTTTCAAATCTCTTTCTCTTCGTTTTTAAAACCATCAAAGAGGATGCATCTGCTCAGGGGGAGCAGTTGAAAAAGCCTTTAGGCAAAACCAAAGGACAAACTTGCCTTTAACTCTTCTTTTTGTTCTCTTAGTACCTTTCTTGTAATTCTTTTTTCAAAAGTATCTTGTACATAGCCAATGATGGTTAAATACAAATTACCTCTTCTGTTTCTCTTTTTTTTGATTATGGGGGAGAAAGTTAAATGAAAAATGTTTTAATGTTACAACTGTCTGATATGAACAAATGTTTATCTAAATATGATGTATCTTGTCTTTTCTCTCTGTCTATATTCTATTGCTTTTGATAATGTCAAAAGGGGGAGAAAATACTAAGATAAGTCTAAGATAAAAAGCTCAATGCTTATCTGTCTGATTAAGTTATAATTATGGAACAATGTTTTTAATCTGTCTGATCATATACATGACTGCTTTATGTGAATTTTCTTAAGTTTATTAAATCATTAAACATGTTTTGTCATCATCAAAAAGGGGGAGATTGTTGAGTCTCCAAATGTCTGATGTGCATTTACCTTAGTCTTGATGAGATTAAAACAGTTATTCAATGATTTGATTGAACCCGTCTATGGTATTTAACTCGTTTACTTAGTGTACAGATTAAAACATTAAGTGTCTATATGAACTATTCACTCGTCTGAACTTAGATAAGTTCACCGTCTGAACTAACTTAAGTTCACTCGTCTGAACTGAGATAAGTTCACTCGTCTGAACTAGCTAAGGTTCACTCGTCTGAACTAAGAGAAGTTCACTCGTCTAATGAAGTCTTCAACCGTCTGATCAAAGGAAGACTCACCCGTCTAAAAGACTTTGCAACTGACGTCATCTCTTTGTTAAAGAGTCAACCCGTCTAATGAAGCTACTCATCCGTCTAGTGACTAACGTTAAAGAATACATTGGATGAAAGCTGTCTCGACTCTAATAAGGAACTTCAACAAAGTGCTTTGCCTGAACACAACTGCATCTTACACCAAAAGGGAAAGTCTTCCCTTTGCAAACAAAAAGCACGTATACAGACCTGCTGAGACCAAAGGTATATCAGAAGTCTGTATCACTCTGATAAAAGAGAACAAGCGAAGTTTCCTATGCTTTAATGGCTGATCAGAACGACTCTATTGCATTTATTGAAGATCTGCAAGAAGCCAAGCCTTCAGACTTTGTGTCTAATAGCTTTCAAATCTTGAAGCCTATTTAATGAAGAAGACTTCGAAGATTCAAGCAGAGAAGAGAACGATCAAAGCAATCGAGAGCAATTACTCTGTACATTTATATCTTCATTCTTTCATTATTTATTCTTCAATCATTTGAAGTTATTATGTAGTCTTTTAGAACTTCACATTTAATACACTCGTCTGAGTGCTTGTGAAAGACTTGCAAAGTGTAATCTTTCTACAACTTCTCTCAAACAAACCCGTCTGAGCTTGAAGAGGCTAAGTGTGCAAACAATACTCGTCTGGAGCCTGGAGAGGCTAGGTGTGAAAACAATACTCGTCTGGAGCCTGAAGAGGCTAAGTGTGAAAACAATACTCGTCTGGATACTTGTCTGGAGCCTGGAGAGGCTATGTGTGATAACAGTACTCGTTTTAGACCTGAAGAGGCTAGGTGTGAAAATAATACTTGTCTGTCCTGTAACCTAAATCAGTTATAGTGAGAAAACTTGGTGCTGCCAAGGACTGGACGTAGGCTCATTGTTAAGGGGTGAACCAGGATAAAACCTGCTGAGTGATCTCTCTTTCCCTTAACTCTTTAGTTTGATTATTTGTCTTAACTATCATCTAACTAAAGGGGTTTATAATTGTGTTTATCAAACTTTTTTTTTATCTTGCATGATTGTGTGTTTTCTGTGAAAACCTTCAGACTAGTTATCAGTCTGATTGACCTATCTGTGTTTACTCGTCTATTATCACCCGTCTGTGTTTACGAAAATGTTTCTAAATTCCGCATAAATTTGTCAAACACCATTCAACCCCCTTCTAGTGTTTGCATCTGTCTATTTCAGCTTTGCCCTTGGGTCGGCACTGTGGTCAAGTGCTTTTACACAAACAAATATCAAATAATGATGTGAATACTTAGGGTCCGTTTGATGGTCAGGATAAGGGAGGCAAGATAGGATAAACTATCATATTCTGATTTAATCAGTAGTTTGGTGAACCAACAAGATAAGATAAACTTATCCTGTTAGGTTATCATATCTTGCTACTTAGTTATAATTCTATCCTGAGGGAGGAGCTGAGTTAGAACCAACAAGATAGGATAAGAAAATGTTTTCTCTTTATTATTCATTACCCTTAATATTGTTATTATTTAATTATGGTCTCAAACCTAATTAGTCAACCTTATTTCTAATTAAAATATGTGGTTTAATTAGCAATTTTTAAAAAAAGTGAAAAAAATATCACAAGTTATTTTTTCATTTAATTTTTTATAATTTAAAAAGTGGACTATGTATAATTAAATAGCCAAAAATATATATTATCAAATATTTTTTAATTTAAATGTATAAAAAACCAAATAATATTAAAATTTATTTTTGAAAAAAAAAATATAATTTTGATATAAGGGTAATTTTATCATTTCTGGATATTTTATATCATATCTTATCACTATCTAATGCACATCAAACATTAGATAGGATAAGAACTTATCATGTTCATATCTTATCCTATCTTTATCCAGCTCTCATATCCTATCTGTTCTTATCCTATCCTGACCACTAGGGGTGGGCATGGGTACGGGTCGACTCGCGAACCCGACCTACCCAATCCAATCCAAGCCACAAAATTTGGGTTGGTTCGGGTCATTAGGTTGAATTGGTTTTAAAAGAAGTATACCCATGACCTATGGGTTGGGTGTTGGGTCTGAAGATTGTGAACCCGAGCAACCCAACCCAACCCGCTGAATTTAGGAAACATATAACTAATGCATATTCCAACTGTTTAATGGAAATTGTACTCCAACTATGTTTAGTATTCCAAGTTTCCAATCATATTTTTGTTATTGGAAGTCAAAATTAACTAATGAAGTGATTTTTTTTTTTTCTATTTTTTGTTGCTGTTTTCATTTTTTTTGCTTTTTTCTGAAAAAAAGAACATTTTACTAATAAACCCGATACCCGACCCAAACCAACCCGTATGAGGTTGGATTGGGTTGGTTTGGGTTACGTTAAATATTGTGACTAAATTGCATAATCCAACCCAGATGTATTTGATTGGGTTGAATCTTTAAATGCATCAAAACCGACCCACGTCCACCCCTGCAGACCACCAAACGAGGCTTTAATAGATAATGCGTTAGAATTACTCTTCCATATATACGTTTACCTGTAGCTGTTTCCCCTGCCGACTAATTAGAAAAACATACCAATGATACTATATAAGTCCAAATTAAAATCCGACATATAACAGAGAAATTAAAGAAACGTGCTTGCGAATAGGCCATAGCTTATTGGGTAGTTGACTAGTCATTGACTCATACTACATTGTTAGTAGTGGAGCAACACTTTTAGCAGAAAAATGGCTGCATATATAGATAGTTATGAAAGTTTGACTTCATTCTGCAAGTTGCATGAAGTTTCTAAAAGTCCCTGCAAATGTTGCTAGGTCGACAACAGAAGAAAGGGACTAAACGTTTTTACCAACATCCGATTGTGCCCTACATGATCCATACACTTGGTTATGCTTGATCCTCTGCAGTTGGAAAACGATACATGAGTAGAGGACTAGTGGTCATCGTAAACTCTGCAGAAATCCATGAAGGGTGACGTATTGTCAAGGAATTGATGCATTTTGGTTGCATATTACCATTGTAAATTAAGCTTCCAACTCAAGAAACTGAAAGCAAAAAAGCAAAATAACTAATTTTGGATTTGTACTATCGAAAGATGGCAAAATGGGTTATCCGGCCTGCCCCGATTTAGGTTTCGGATGTAATATGTATAGGCTAAAAAAATCAGGTTCAATTCGGACCATCAAAATAATGATCCTAGCTCGACCCTATGTGAGAAGCGGGCTTGTTCGGGTTAGCCTGACACATTTTTTTTACTTGTTCAAAATTTTTAATTAACAAATTAAGGAAGAATCCATGTCTAAATAAAAGTATCAAAAATTCCAAGAGTTTAATCAAAATCAAAGTAGGTAACATTCGAACAATTAAATCAAATTCAAAGTTCCAAACATTCCAATTAAATAGGCTACAACATTCCATTAACATGAAAAAAAAAAAATCAAATGTTCAAGACAAACCCCCTAAGACCCTAAGATAATCAGGTCATTCAGGCCGTTCAAGCTAGCCCAACTCGAACCCTATCGGGCCGGGCAAAAATAAACCCAATTTTTTAGGTCTAAATTTCCCTGCCCAAACCCTAATTTTGAATGGGTATAAACAGGTCGATCATATGTCACCTCTATTTGTATGCATATCAAAGTGAAATATTTAACTGCAATTTTGACTACGTTGTTTATATATTATATTTTGATGCTAAAAGAAAAATTTTCTCTAAAGAGTTTACTTTTGATGTATGTAAAGCCTTTTACACTGTAAATTAATCATATGTTACCATATGTATGACTTTTAAGGTAATTATATAAAAGTAAAAAAAAAATTAGTGACATGGTAATACATGATTGGTTAACATTGTAAAAAAAACATTTACTCTATGAGTGCATTCTAATTAAATCATTCTCTGAAAGGTTAAGGGTATGAAAATGATGGTAATTATTAATGTATCATTAAGGGTATGTTTGGATGAAGGATTTTGGAGAGAAAAGAAACGTGACATAAGACTTATTTTTTCATTTCTAAATTAAGGAAGCTATAAAATATAAAATATTTTTAAAAATGAATAAAGCGTTATTGAAAGATTATATGTTCAGCTTTCATTTTATTCCTTTATTTTCAAAAGGTTAAACTAATTATTTGGTCCCTATACGTAACACTGATTTTCAATTTAGTCCCTATACGTAGAAACTTTTCAAATCAGTCCCTCTATGTACAATTATTTTAAATTAGGTCATTGCAGTTTATTTATGTTATATTATAACGTCGTTTGTTGGAGTCAAAGTATAAAGATCAAATTGAAAATGATTGTCACGTGTAGGAATATCTACACGTGACAATCATTTTCAATTTGATCCTTATATGTGACAATCATTTTCAATTTGATCTATGTCATGTGACGGCGTTATAACACCAATAAACGATAAGGATCAAATTAAAAATAATTGTATAAATATGGACTGATTTGAAATTTTTTTACGTATAGAGACTAAATTAAAAATCAGCCTCATGTATATGGACCAAAGTATTAGTTTAACCTTTTAAAAAATCTCAAATATAGATCCACCATATAAATAAGAAAGAACTAGACATCTCTTTCCTTTCCCTCCAAACCCCCAACATTCAAACATAGCCTAAAGCATTCATCTTGGTAAGTTTTTTCTTTTGCAACATTGGAGGTTCTCTCAAGTATCGAGAGCAATAGGAAGTCAAATGGAAGATCAAATTCAAACCTCTGATATTATTATGAGTAATGATATTTGGAGAACACAAATGAGACAACAGTGGGACAACACATTCACATTTCAATACGTATCTCTACTTCACCTCAAAAAATGTGATACTTTGATACTCACTCACACTCACATATATCTCCTGTTGTTCCAATATTGTCTCATTTATGTTGTCCAAATATTATTTCTCTATTATTATAACACAGCTATAGCATTCCTAGCTAGCTAGTGTTTTGGATACATGGAAAGTCTCTTTTAGGATATGTTTTTTTGGAATTGGATTAGTCGCAGTCAACCATCTCTTTCTCTCTCTACTTCCATTTTTTTTTTTTTTTTTAATTTTGGAGAAAACAAATCAACAACAATGAAGAAGAGTTATTGTCACTGCAGCAACTGCAGGATCCTTCAACTGCAATGAATCCAAGTCCTTTTTTTTTTTTAATATAAAATGAAGTACAAAAGCATCACTATAACATTTGATAAGTCATAAAGAAAGGTAAATTGTGGGTGACCCCTGAGGCTTGTAGAGCGCAGAATCAAGTGTAGAAAAGTTCATTCGATTATTGGGCTATAAGGCCATTTTCACCCTCGCTTCTCTAGTTCAGTAGATTATTAGGCTATAAGGCCATTTTGATCCTTGAATCTCTAGTCATATATGAGTTGTCTTTTTGTCTCACAGAAAACTTTTTTAGGACAAAATGGGAGCTGTCTCCGCTCAACTTTATCAAAGGAAGAGAATGTGTCCCTTAATATTTTCGGTGCATAATGGTAATATAGAATTTTAAACTCATAATTTCTAGTAGATTATCTAAAATCGGATTGGACTTTAGATCACTTGATGATCTATGTTCTAAATCAAATTTTCCAAAGGATAAATTGTTAAGTGAAGACAAGATGAATGATTTTATTCTATCTCTAATACAAGGGTGCATCACTATCAAAGAAATTTAAGAAAATTCCTTATATAATAATATACCCGACAAAAATACTGTTTTGGTCTCTCACCTTTACATGCGGTCTCAATGTCATCTCTACCCTTTCGTCTGTCTCAATATATATAGTCCTCACCTTTCATATTCGGGCTATTTCGGACCCCCCATCCATGTGCTATTACGGCCAGACACGTGTTCCATTAAGTGCATAGGCAACGTTAAATGCCAAAAAACACAATCATTTCACTCTATTGTCCCCATACTACACTATTTTGCTAGCGGACCAGTTTCCTCCTCATTGCCAGCCTCCACTCTATTGCCCTTGACGTCCATATGGAGAAGGTAGAAAAATGACATGTTGAGCCATACATGATTCAAGTTGGATTAGTTGCAATTTTGTCTTGAGGCATAAAGGCACTGTAGCACAATCGTAAAGAAAGTGCACAAAAAATGCTTGTTATGTGAAAAAGGACTCTAAATGCAGCGAAGGATGAAGGTTTTTTCATATTGGGGATGAAAATGAAGAAAATAAAGTTATCTGGCCAAACGTGGGTTTTGTTAGGGACAATTTTAGGGTCTTACGGCATTCTGTAAGTTAACTGTACCCTGCCGTAACAATAGATGGACGGAGGAACCAAAATAGTCCGAAAATGAAAAGGTGAGAGACTATATTGAGACCGCATGTAAAGGTGAGGAACCAAAACAATATTTTTTGTCTAATATACCCTCTCTAACATAGGCTAAACAAGTTACATGACTTACGATCATTGCCGTGTAGAGTCTTAGACCAATATGAGGCGATCGCTTTTCTACATTTAATAAGTTTAACTTATTATTGATTTAGGTTATTAGATGATAAGCTTTATTGTGATAATTTTTTATTGTGTTTTCATGGGTTTTTCATGTCACCTTAAAGTAAATTATCACCAATATAATAATTGCTATCAATTCTCAATTTTATATCTAGGATGTTGCTATAATTTTTCTAATAACTCCATGTTAAGGTTTCAAGAGGGATAATTTTCAAAAACAATTTTTAAAAACCTCTTGAGCGGAAAAACCCTTTACAAAAGGACCACACATTGCACATGAATCACAAGGATATTGTGTTTACCGCTTGAAGCGTAGCTTTACCGCGAACACTGTGAGCACATCAACCATACCGGTTAGCCAAAAATGCTACTACTTACGATGCTAATAACTTTCTCTCCAGACCTCGTATCGAAAAACTGAACGGTGAAGATGTAACTACATGTCACGAACCTACTGTCCAAATTTCAGCCCGATCCAACAGTTAACGAATATCGGATCGCGAGATTACGATAACTTTCCAGTCATAACCACCATAAGGAAATGTTTCTCTATCACCAGTATTGCAAAGTAGCAATACCTCTACTCATTCCACGCGAGCAAACCAAAGTCAAAGATAGCGTAGTGCTAGCTATCAGGATTGGAAGAGGCGCGACACACAGAGAGAGAAAAGAGGGCGCGCCTGTCGAGGGTGAATGGCGGCCGTTATGAGTGATCTGTGTTGTGTGTATCTTAAGTGACGTGCACAGCTTACTAATAGCTGTCACTCACTTAACCTAACCTAGTTAGGCTACTGTACGCTACAAGTCCAATGTTTAATTATTAATTAAATCATATTTAATTAATCAATTAAATTAATTCTCTAAACATTTGCTCTATGCGTGTGACCCTATAGGTTCTCAATTAATTGAAAATAATATTAATTATTATTAATTAATCATATTATTAATCAATTAATATTATAAACAATAAGCGGCATCTAGAAATACATCATTTCTACCCAATTAATTAGAATATTGGTGATACAATAAAAATCATATTGTAACCATATCTACGGATGTAAATTTTACTCATACCCGCGGATACCCACAGATAATATCCACAACGGGTAGAAAATGGGTACCTGCGGATAAAATAAACGGGCATTTTCTCTACCCATTTATTAATGGGGCGGGGCGGGTAGTGCAGTATCCATACCCGCGTGTACCCGCTAAACTGAAATTACTAAAATACCTATTCATATATAAACAAAATGTTTGATTAGTGTTTGTTTGGTTTTTATTTGTTGAGAATGAATGCTTTTGTTTTTACACAATTCCTATTAGGGAATATCAGCATGAATGATGTCAAACAGTTCCTGTTAATGAATGGTCTATTATCTTGCTACGAATTATTATTTGTTTGGTTTATTGAATTATGTGTAAATGATGCCAAGATATAGGTGTTTGAATAAAAAATTTAGCGTAATATTCAATAATTTTGTGATGTGTTTGAATATTCATGGATATCCATAAATACCCGCAAATATTTATAAATTTGTTTAAGACCCGCAAGACGGGTACCCGTGCGGATATGGGGCAGGGACGGGTAGGAAATTCATCCAACAGGGTGGATAGCGGGGGGTTACTACCCATACCCACCCCGCCCCATTTACATCCCTAACCATATATAATGTGAAGTCAACGTCCTTTCGTCACAATGTCTTAATTGAACACAAGGCATAAATGTGTCATCCTTGTTAAGTCCAATTATTTATTTCTTGATCTAGTAATTGACGTACGATCATGTGGGCCAAATATCTCATATTGTCCCACCTTAGCATGGCCATACATTTCTACGTCTCATACCATCATGAGGCCTATAGACATTACCTCTGTTATGTAGGAGGGACGAATTCTATCTACATTACTCACATTCCTCAACATGTTTCATTGCAGGCCCAATAACTATCTTTCTAGTTGTCCTGTTACAGACAATGTTTAATAGTATCAAAGCCTTCAACTACATATGTTAGGAATCGTAGTGACTTCAAGTCGAAGGGCTACTTCACTATAGTCACCATGAGAATCGCTTATGACACTTACATAAATATTATGCAGGGTTCTCATAACGGGTCACTCCAGTATAAATATTCCACTAATATTTATACCTATGTGAAGATTTGATATCTTATATCTATAACTCGTGAGATTTGGTCATCAATATACTCACATAATAGTCTCAATGTATTATTATTGTCCTTATTAATAATAATACTTAACTATGGATATTTAAGAATAATGTTCTATAATTTAATGGCATCTTACGATCAAGTCATACTTGACATTTCATTAAATGAACTACCTATTCTAAGGACTTTATTATACTATAAATATGATCATCAAATATACGATGAAAGTCATGATACAAATGATTATCTATTCAAAATAGATTGGCCACTAGGGCTTACCCCAACACTCCATTCATTAATAATTATATTGATGTACAACATCATGATTCACACTTAAATTTTGAGCAAATTTATATTATTTGTATTGTTAAAAGCCTAAATTAACATTTACTTTATGTTAACGATATACTAAATTGACTAGCATGGTATGATTAAGAAAGACTAAATGGATATGAATTTTTTTTAGAATAAAGGCCCAAACTGATTATTGATAAAAAAAATACGATGACATTTTGATCCCTGAGAAATGAAAAATACTAATTTGGTCCTCAAAAATATAAAATACTGGTCAAAATAGTCTCTGATAAGGACCAAAATGTCCCCAAAAAGGACTAATTTGACTTACATTTTACATTTTTGAGAACGAAATTGGTATTTTTCATTTTTCAGGGACTAAAATGCCACTGTGTTATTTTGTCAAGGACCAGTTTGTACTTTATTCTTTTTTTTAAAGATCAAAATGATGACTTGTCATTAGGGATGTGAATAGGTCGAGCGTTGGCCCTGACATAAACAAGTATATCTTATTATACTATAAATATGATCATCAAATATACGATGAAAGTCATGATACAAATGATTCTCTATTCAAAATAGATTGGGCACTAGGGCTTACCCCAACACTCCATTCATTAATAATTATATTGATGTACAACATCATGATTCACACTTAAATTTTGAGCAAATTTATATTATTTGTATTGTTAAAAGCCTAAATTAACATTTACTTTATGTTAACGATATACTAAATTGACTAGCATGGTATGATTAAGAAAGACTAAATGGATATGAATTTTTTTTAGAATAAAGGCCCAAACTGATCATCGACAAAAAAATATGATGACATTTTGGTCCCTGAGAAATGAAAAATACTAATTTGGTCCTCAAAAATATAAAATACTGGTCAAAATAGTCTCTGATAAGGACCAAAATGTCCCCAAAAAGGACTAATTTGACTTGCATTTTACATTTTTGAGAACGAAATTAGTATTTTTCATTTCCCAGGGACTAAAATGTCACTGTATTATTTTGTCAAGGACCAGTTTGGACTTTATTCTTTTTTTTAAAGATCAAAATGATGACTTGTCATTAGGGATGTGAATAGGTCGAGCGTTGGCCCTGACATAAACAAGTATATCTTATGTTCCAATCTCAAGGTCTAAGTATGTCCTATTAACATGATATAAGCCAATTTTTAAGGCCTAACCTAACATATTCAAAGTTTGACCTGACTTAGAAGCCTATTTAAATGCATATTTTTCAATATGGCCTTTAAATACGCCTCCACCAATAAATAGGTCATGCATTCACTTGTAAATAGGCTTGTAAGTCTCTAATGATAAAGTGGACATATGCCTATACTAATAAATAGATCACTAGGCCTTCACAATTAAATGGGCAAATAGGTCTTAAATAGGCCAATAGGCCTTTATCTTGAAATTATCAATAAATTATAGTATTATAATATATTAAATTACATAATTATATAGAATAAAGGCTCAAATTGACCCTTAATAAAAAACACATTGACATTTTAGTTCCTGAGAAATGAAAAATAACAATTTGGTAACCAATAATGTAAAATGCGGGTTAAATTACTATTTTTTTGATAATTTTTAATGACATTTTAGTCCCTGATAGTGGCTATTTTGATCCGGATTTTACATTATTTAAGACTAAATTGGTATTTTCTATTTCTCAGGGTTTAAAATGTCATCGTGTTTTTTTTTCGAGGACCAATTTTGACCTTTATTCTAATATATATTAAACGGATTTGGATCCTCTCCTTTTATTATCTCCTTTCAGTCTCATGTTGGAATATTTTGTATTTAATTATATTCCAATGTCATAATGTGGGCAGATATCATTTATTAATTATATTAGCTATTTATCAATTAGGAGCCTTAATTGATATGTGATTAAATTAAGTGATAAGGCTAATTAAATTTCTGATTTGATAATAAATTAGTTAATTGATATGGACTAAATATGAGTGGATGTCATTGATGGCCCATTTCGGAATAATGGGAACCCTAATTGGCCATCACCCTATATATAGGCTATGGTCCCCAATACACCGGACACAATATCGCATACCGCCTCTTCTCCCCATCTGAAGAGCGACTAAGGCATAAGGAGTCCCGGTTGAGGAAGAACCACAAGCCAACGGGTGTTCATTACCCGTCTCTCTTTTCTCTTTTCCCTCTCTGCGTTTCAGGATTACTACCCTCCGTTCGTGAAGGTTGGTGATCAAATTCATCCTCTGAAGAACGCTTGAGGTTAGGAACATATAATGGATTCAGGTATTCCTATATCTTTGATAAATCAGCATGTTGTAGATCCTAAAGGTATCAAGTTTTAAGTTGTTCTTGATAATAAAGATGCATGCTATATATGGTTATTTTGTTTCCGTAATAAAGACTTATGATAGCATGCCTTGTATATGATTATTGAGTTTAAATCTAACATCTCATACACAAAATCAAGTTTTAATGGACCTCATACGTAAAAACAAATTTGTTTTTTTTGTCTTTCTTTCTCTAACATGATAGGAAAAAGAAGAGAATTGAAGGAGAAGATCTAAATCTATATTAAACAGGTCTAATAGACTTTTTTTAAAGCTTTAGGTTGGCCTCGCTAGTTATATGACTTTTAGAAAACCTTAATCTGACATTTTCTTAAAGAGGTCACACTATACATTCCACGAGCGGCCATACTTATTCGCATCCACATATCCCATAGAACTGCTATAGTTTATTCTAACGAAAAGCATAGAATTTGCAAGAGAAAAAAAAAACATAATTTGCCATTGATATAGTACCAAACGCTACCGTTTTACGCCAAAACATTGTTCCTCTTGACCAACTGGATTCCCCGCCAATCACATTGAGAATCTCTCTGTCTCTCTGCTTCACATTCACCAAGGCAGAGGAAGCACTGGTATCTATCTACTATGTAATGCACTGCCCTTTAGGGTCTGTTGAAGTTTTGGAGGGGAAGCTAAGGATTAGGGAAGGGGTTTGAGATGGAAGTGATGGGGAGAGGGGTTGGAATGAGAAGATAATCCTTCTCTTTGTATGGGGGTTTGTTTTTCAACAAAAGAACCAAAATCCTCCAAAAGGGAGAATTAATTAATAAACTAGGGGAGGGTTTTGGAGGATTTTGGAAGACTTTTAAAATTTTTTCACATCTTTTTTCTCATAAAAAACTCTCAAATATCTTTCATTCCCCTCTCCTCCCCTCCAAACTCCCAAACAAACCCTTAATCAATTTTCCTTTTTCTTTAGGTTTAAATAAGTTTTAGGTCCCGAGATTTGGTTTTAGTTCCTCCAAAAAAAATTTCTTTGGAAATGGTCCCTTAGCGTTTTAAAATTTTGGAAAACGTCTTTGCCGTCAACTTAACTCTGTTATGTGATGACGTGGCAAACAGACTGCCACGTCATCAATGCCACATGTACCAAAATAATATTTTTTTATTCTACATGGAAATTATTTAAAAAATTAAATAATATTTAAATATTTTTTATTAATTTCTTAAGATTTATTAAGTATTTTGATCCCTACAAATTAAACAAGATTTGGTTTTAGTCCCTAAAAAAAATTCTTTGGAATTGGTCCCTTAATGTTTTTACAATTTGGTTTTAGTCCCTGTTTGACTTTGACTTAAATTTGACTTACTTAACAATAAAATTGGACCTGATAAATAATAAAGTAGGACCCGTAACAACGAAACTGAATCAATAATGGACCTATGACATTGCAGATAAACAATACTCATTGAATCAATAATGTTCATTGATGTCTTACATAAGCTTGTACTAACATGAAATTCTAGCAAAATATACTCAAATAAGGGAGCATTTACATCAAAAAAATTACCCACCCATTTACATCAAAATTACAGTATGACCCATCCATCCATTTACATCAAAATTACACATCAAAATATATTATCCTATCTAAGCTCCCCCCAAAATGGACATTTGACTAGTTGCCTCTCTCTATGGGTCCTAGACTAGTTGAGTCCGTCTCTCTCTCTGTTAGCCCACATTTCCCTTTTTGCTGTGTTGGTTGCACTGATAATGTTGGACCAGTCCTGGACCAGTTGGGCAACTGTCCTTGCAATCATTGGCACTCCATCATCATTAGCTGGTTGAATAGAGGATGATCCTTTGGTTGATTTCCTTTTCTGTAATAGTAACAATGTTAACTACAATAACAATATTAGCTAACACACCAGGTTGTAATATTAGCCAGTCTTATTTGCCTTTGGTGCTAACAATAATTATATGCAGGTTGAAATAAAACCAGGTTGTTGAACATGCAAGTTGTAATAATTGAGAGTAGGTGGTGAGAGACTAGTTTACCTTGGGTGCTCTTCTTGGTGCAGGTTGTTGAACATGTGGTTCAACATTCTGAACAGCTTCATGGTCATTTTGTTGCTGAGGTGCATTGTTCCTCATCATGCTGAACAGGAGATGGTTCACCATCATTTTGTTGCTCTCTCAGCATCCTCAATGCCCTCTGTTTTAAGTTTTCATTACCAAAGAAAATAATCAATTTTCAGTGTGTACAAAAATAATATGAAACTTGATTGTAAAAGCATCATTCATACCTTCCTAACTTGACAGCGTTGACTGTTATGGCCATATTCTTGACATGTACCACACTTGTTCCTTGTTTGCCGTCTCCTCAACCTTGTTGCATTTTGACTTTCATCTCTCCTCCTCAATTTTTTGGGCCTCCCTGTTCCTCTTTTGTATTGAGGGGGCAAGATCTCCACATTTTCTGTTTGAGGCCACATGTTCTCACCATTTATAGGGGTAATTGCAGGTCCGTAGGTCAGTTCATATGCCTCACATTTATAGTAACTATGCACATAATCTTCCGGGTTATCTCTCTTATAAGTGATGGCAGCTACTGCATGCCTACAAGGTATGCCCACTAAATCCAAAAATTACATGAACAAGTGCGTGCAACCAAATCTACAATGAACCTATCGACAAAGTTCATGTGTGTAACCTCGAATCTCAGCTCTCCAGTCCAAATAGGGAACCGGTTCCCACTTTTCTCAATCTCCCTATCTAGTCTCTTCCTAGGCTTAGGCATTACACTCCCATGATGCTTTGAAAGTTTTTCCCTTAATGAGGCAAACCTCCCCATCAAATACCTCCGTATCCACTCAAACATGGTTATGATAGGTTTGTCCCTAGCAACTAAAATTCTACTATTAAAGGCCTCACTTAGGTTGTTCATTAACACATCACACTTAGGGTAATAAGAGAAAGCATGTTTACACCATGCTCTGGTAGGAACCTAAAACAAAAGAATACACATACACATAACACATACAGTTAACAAAATTGTTGACATAACACAAGTTTTCATATACAAGAAGCTTTAAATTTATAAGACTTTGAACCTGTATGAGCCAATCATAAGCACCTTCATTCAATACCTTAATCTCCATCATTTTTTCATTCCATGCTTCATAATATGTGGCCTTGGCAGCTGCCATCATCAGGTCTCGCAGCAGTGCCTCCCCCAAATTTTTTCTTTAGGTTATTATAGAGATGCCTAAGGCAGAACCGATGTTCCACCCCTTCCAACAGCTCTTCAAATGTGGGAATCAACCCCTATAAAACACATCACTTTAGTAAACTATTTACAGCAAAATAATGACTAATTTAAACTCACTAAATTCTAACTCTTACCTTTTGTTGATCTGATATGAACACCCATCTGTTGGTCCTCACATCATCAATGTCTTCCAGTAACAGTTGTAAAAACCATCTCCAGCTGTCCTTGGACTCATCTTCCACTACAGCAAAGGCTAGAGGGAAATATTGAGCATTCGGGTCCCTTCAAACTGCAATTAGCAGTTGGCCACCATATCTTGTCTTAAGGTGACAGCTATCAACCCCAATGAACGACCTGCACCCAGCAATAAACCCTCTTTTGCAGCCATCAAGACACATATAGTAGCTTCCAAACCTTGGCTATAAGGTAGGATTAGGAGCTTCCAAACCTTGGCTATATGGTAGGATTAGGCCTCTCAATCTGCAACTTGCATGTGTTCCCAACATTGACCCTCCTTAATTCAGCACTGTATCTCCACAATAGGTTGTACTGTTTTCCAGCATCCCCCTCAACAACCTCTTTCGCAATTTCCCTAGCTCTAAAAGCCCTCCAGGCTGTTATCCCAGTGGAGAAGGTTCTCCTAATCTCATCCTGGATTTCAGTCATTTTGTACTTGTGATTTAATCTCAACTTCTCAGTCACAGCTTTTGCAACCCACCTTGAGTTTGCATTTTTATTCTCAAACACCCTACCACAAGTGTGCTTGGGCTTCAAGGTCTTCATGGCATATGTGTGAGTATCACCCACCCTACTCACCAATGCAACCAACCCACAGTCTGACTTACAAACAGCCCTGACCCTAACTCCATCATTTTTAACAAACTTAATACTCCTCCCATTCAGCACTGAGTGCTCCATAATAGCATTCTTAAACTGTTTCAGACTTGAGAACTCCATGCCCAGTGACCACTTGAACTCCTTGCACATATCCTCCTCTCGGAACTTTTTAAACTTGGGCTTACTCCCACATTCAGAATCATAATCTGTCTCTGCCCCGCTGTCTAGGTCGTCACTCACATAGGAGTCATCAATCTGATGCTCCTCCCCAAGATGTTCATACTCATTATTTTGTGGCATAAATGTACCAATATCAGAGGGGTGTCCTGACTCAACATCATCCACACCAGCCCCACCAACCTCAAACTCATCATCCACACCCAAATCTCTATCCTCTTTGCTGCCATCAAAATGGATATTCCTTACACTATCATCGCTGTCCTCACTTTGGTCACCACCATCACTAAGCTCACTATCCTCACTAAACAAACTCTCCTTAACGTCCTCACTGTTCTCATCTTTGCCAGCTTTGTAATCAGTGTCCTCACTATCATCATTTCCATCATCATCCTCCCTTATCGAATTATGGGGAAGAGCACCAAGCTCCTCAACTAGATAGGTTGAGAAACCTGATCATGCTCAATAAATAAATCAACCTCTACCCTATGATCAACAGCAAACTGGGCCATCTCTAATGCATGGGTATCCCATGTAATTTGTTTCAGATCATTATCTAACGACCCCTCAGTAGGTTTCCACCATAACTTACCAGGTTCACCATAACCTAATTCCTTAATTAATGATAATGCCTAAAAATAAGACCACTTGTCCATGTTTAAGTTCTTAACAACATGGACCTCACCTCCCTCATACTTAACAGGAGGTCCATCAACAAATATTCCCCCATGATACATGACAACATTAAAACTCATCCTACAATATTCAAACAGTAAACAAAATTATTAAATACAGCCGATAATAACAGTAGCATAGGTGAGGAATACATATATGAGCAAGCAGAAATGGCATTTAATCAATAGCAAGGTCATAGCATACACTTGCAATATCAGTAAAAGAGAAATTAGCAAACCCTTAATTATCCCTCAATTAGCTTTTGAATTAACTAACCTAAACACTTAATTATTCCCAAATTTATTAACCTAAAACGCCCAATTTGAAACCCTATGTCAGAAACACCAAATTACAGATATCAATTACAAAATCCCCAAATCAAAATCCAAGGACAGAAACCCCAATTCGAAATCCCCAATTTGAAACCCTAGGTGAGGAACCCTAATTAACAAACCCTAAGCCAGAACCCTAATGTTAAACTATTAAACACTAAATAAGAAAACCTAACCCCCAAAATGGAAGCCCTTAATTAGACACGTGGGGTAGAGGACAACCCATGGTCCCCAACATGGTCCCCCACCATTGAACAAAGGACAAAAATAGATGAAGTGGGGTAGATGTTGCAGAAACAGACAAGAGAAGAAGAATACAAAACACATACCAATATAGGAAAAGGACCACTTACATACCTTTGGACGCTTCCCCGTCAGACGTGTCACAGCTTCAGCAGCAAGAAGACCCACCACGCACGACCCCCACCACGGAAGAGCCCCACCACGCACGACCCCTACACGCAACTGACGAACGAAGACACAAAGAGAAGCGGAGAGCAGAAGCGGAACAACTCCAATAGAGAGTTGTCCAGAGAAGAAGCTGATGTCTCTATCGGGACCAAGGGAAGAAATTAGGGGTGAATTGAACCCTAATGTCACTATCGGGCCTAAAAAACCCATTTTTCAAAAAACATAATCTTTTTCTAATTTTTTAATATTCTGAAATAAATTATTTAAAAATAACTAATTACAAAAATAAGAATTAAAATTCTTATGTGGAATAAAAAAATGTTATTTTGGTACAAGTGGCATTAATGACGTGGCAATCCGTTTGCCACGTCATCACATAACAGAGGTAAGTTGACGGAAGGGACGTTTTCCAAAATTTTAAAACGTTAAGGGACCATTTCCAAAGAAACTTTTTTGGAGGGATTAAAACCAAATCTCGTCATATTTATAGGGACCTAAAACTTATTTAAACCTTTTCTTTATTGATTCTACCAATTGCAATTGGGTTTTTGATCCTTCAATTTGAAACCAATTATCAAGTTCACGTTTGTGATTTAAGGTTTTGGAATTTGAAAGTTGAAACATTTTGGTTCCTTTGAAAAATTGGTAAAAATTGGTTCTTGCAGTGGACAAAATCCTAGTTTTCAGTTGGGAACTCTTCATTATCATTCAATGATAGAAATTATGTTCCTTTACATGCTAAATAAAAGTTGACAAATTTCCGTTAGATAAGAAAGAAAAATAATATGGGTCATGTTAACGAGTGCTCTTAGAGCATTGGTGATAAGTAATCTAAGAAAAGCAAGTTTTTATTGGAAATTGATATATATCACTTCTTTAAAAACTAAATACATCAAGGCTCTTGCTAACGAGTGTCCTAAGAGCATTAGTTAAGAAATCAACAAGAGAAAAATTTATATTGAAAAATTAAGTGTAACACTTTTTAAAATATTAAATATACCATTTTTTCATGCAAAATTTTCTTTCTTGATTTCTTAAACAATATTTTAAGAGCACTCGTTAGCATTTTGCATACATCAATTTCCAATAAATTTTTTATTTTCTTGCTTATTTAACCAGTATCTTTAGGGCACTCGTTAACATTTTTCAAATAATATCCTCTCTGGACTCCATTATAAGAAAAAAAGTGACCAAATATGATGAACTTAAATATAAGCAAATGTCAACTAATCTACCCATATTTAATGTTGTTTTTCCAAAAACATCCTCAAGTTATTAATTCATTAATGTTATGAGCACCATTATGATTAAAGATAGTTTAGTAAATGTATCTACTTTTTTACATGAAATCAAGAAAAGTAAATGCACTATGTTAACGAGTGCATTTAATTAAATGCACTACCCTAAGAGCACTCGTTAAGGAAGCAAAAAAAGAAGTTTTTTATTGGAAATTGATATATTTAATATTTGAAGAGGTGATGTATTTAGTTTTTTTAATGTAAAGTTACTTTTTTTGATTTCTTTAAAGAGTATTCTTAAAACACTCGTTAGGATGATCCTTTACTTATAATTGAATCGGGGGAGTATGAACGAAAAATTGTGTGATTTGGGACATCGTCCTGTGTGTTGAATTGGGGTTGATATGTGTTGGGGACCATTGATTTTTTGGGATTTGTATCTGTAATTGAAAATGCATGGTCATAAATGTCACTGATTTTTTTCTTCATCGTTTGTTCTAACAATGCATGACCTTATTAATGGAGCATCGAAATTATCCTTATAGGGTCACTATCTTCTGTTCTAATTAATTGGCAAAATTTGACTTGCATTTGCAGGTTGTTCTTTTATTTTTTTCCCCAAATTCTTCAATCGAGTCAGTTGACTATTTTATATTCTAGGTGAAATTACACAAACCTAGAGCACCAAAGTTAGGTGCACTTGACCCATCAAATCATCAATCATGATAGGAAATTATGGTAGCTAATTAATTAATTATAGTAGCTATTTATTAGCTAACGATTTGATTGATCTAGTGCACCCAACTTGGATATTCTCTACGGGAAAGATCAAACCATTACTTTGGATAAGGAACTTTAGAAGCTCCAAGACCTGAAAACTAAAGACAATGATGAAGGCTTGAATGTTTCAAGAGAAAGAACTTAAAAGAAATGATCAAAGGGGAAGTCCAAGAATCACAAATGTTTCATTTGTCACAAAACATGTCATTTTAAGAAGGATTGTCCATAAAAGGGGAATGAAGGATTTCAAAATTCTCAAGATTCTGTGGATGCTGCGGTTGCTTTGGATGACTATGAAAGTGCAGAGGCGTTGGTAGCCTCAAGTGCATGTGCTTTCACTAAGTCATTATCTCGGGACAGGTTCAAGCATTGTTTGGACTTGGTTGGTTTCTTCGAAACATAATTCACAAGTGAGAGAGCAGCACCATGATGAAAGAAGCTTTTTGATTTAGAGACAAGGTGGAGAATTGTGATGTATATCTCTAAATCTTTGAAAGAAGAGTTAGTTAGTTATTGATCACAACTAACTTGGATATCTAAAGGTCTTCAAAAGGATTAAAGATTTCCCTAGGATTACTCATCGAGCTATTAGTGGTTGTTATATAGGCATCCATATATACATATCATGTAATAGGAAAAGTGAGAAGAAATTCATTCAATAGCAATTCTATCTTGTGGGAAAATCATAGAGTGATTGTGATAAGGGTAAAAGTGCATGGAAGTAGAAATTCAATCTTGGGTTCTTGGAGGCATGGTGTTAAACACAAGGAAGGCATGATTAGGAAGCAAGGTTGAGGGGATTTCTATTGTAAAGCTTGTGTACCTCTTGACATTATAGTGAAGTTGCTGCTCTCTCCCGTGGATGTAGACCACATCAGCCGAACCACATATATCCCGATGTTCATTTATTTTTCTTTACTCTTTCTTTTAATTTCGTTTATTGATACCACTGTTACATGTGTTTTTTGTTCACTGCTGTGTGTGTGGTTTGTAGCATAGTTTTGGTTCTGTTCTCTTGTGATTTGGTTGGTTTTATCTGCAGCGTTTCTTTGCTCTGCCATTACAGGGAGCTTCGTGACCTTGAGGACACGATTTCAGGAATCCATGATTTTGGACCTATGCATTTGAATTGTATGGTAGGGAGATGATTATATTAATTGGAACAGTCATGCACCGAAGCCTGAAGACAATACAAGCTTAAAAGTATGCCTGAAATCCTTCCTTAGAGAGCTGCTTTTTTTTCTTTTCCTTTTAATTTGGCCAAAATAATAAAATGTTTTTTTATATACATATTTAAAAATTAATAAATAAACCATGCTATAAATCGGAGGTTATCCTTTTGGTTCACTATGCTATTTATTACAATGTTATCTGTTATGAAGAAATGAGAAGTTATATTTCAATGTGCGGAATAATTTATGTTTTCCTGGAATATGATTCACCATTTTGGAATATGGGGAAATTATGTTTTGTAAAGTTGGATCCCTCTCATAAATTACCAGTAGAGGATTTTCACACCTTTTCCCTCTTCCCAAAAGAAAGAGTAAAAGAAAATAGCTGAAAGATATAAATGCAACTTAAATCCATGACAATGTCTTAGTACTACTCAACCAAAATATGGTGCCTCTAACATAATTTTATTAAGATATATAAGCCAATCATTGTTGTCTCCTCCAAGTGTAACTTAGTTTATGTCATGATCATCTATTTCTTGGTCATACCCTGAGTTGAGTGAATGCATTGTGTGGTTGCCTTATGGATTACTACTTGAGGAATCACTTCTTGGAGATTTTAATCTATTACCCTATTTTAAACTGAAAAAGGTTTGTATTAACAAAGAAATATGGCACCAAGACCCAAATTATCATAAAATGCTGCATTACAATATTCCATTATAAACTGTAACTAGTAATTTGCTGTTGGAGTTAAGTTAATATTGTTGTTTTCTTTAACACGCTTCCCCTGTAGAAGCATTAGCTATAGCCAAGGACCAATAGGTTGTCAAAACAATGGTAGATTTGTTGTGCAAAGATGCATTTATCATGGTAAAAGCTTTTGATGACTCTGATCATGTATCATCTATGGCTGCAGCCAAGGTTGCTGAACTAAGCTATAAAATTGTTTTGACTGATACAATTGCATCAGGCACAAAATTTTTCAAAATGTGGAAGAGAAGTATCATGTTACATATATCACCAAATTTGCTGCAACAGTTACGTGGACAGAAGCTATAGTCTTGGTAAAGTTTACAAGCAGAGCAGCTGCGGCAGTTGGTAATGCTGTAGCCAACAGAAGTTACTTTGCAGAAGGAGCTTTCTGGGTTTCAGATATGTTGTTGACTTTGATGGGAATTCTGCACATGTTTTGTGATAAGAACTGGTTTTATTTATGTTTTTACTTTTAGCAAATGTATCCTTGATGGTTTAGGAAATTTAAATTAAGGATATGATAGAACTTGAAGGATTTTGTAAAAATTCGATCAGTTGTAGGAAAGTTCTTAGGATTTAGGACACTTGGAAACCAAGGAATCTTGGAGACCAAAGCGTTTGCTTGGAAACCATTGAGGCTTGGCCATAAATAGAACCAATGACCTAGGTGTGTGGTGAGACTGACTGGGTGCGTGTTTGGTTCCACGGTGGAGAGTACCAGAATTGCATTTGCCTCGGTCAAACATGATTTTATAAAAAATAAAGATGTTTGGTTACTGGTGTGTTCCTCCGTATAAAAAATAAATCTCCCCAATGTTTTGGACTCTCCCTGATGGCTCAACAGGCTTGTGCAGCTAAAGTTGCCGCTGATTTGGTCAGCATGAAAACAAGTGAAATTACAAATGTAAACTTTTGTCTTACATGGTTGGTTTTTATAAAGACAAATATCAGCAATTGTCCAATTTTTGTGGTCAATGGACTTTTTGGAATTGTCAAGTGCTTATTTTGATTCTGTATAGTAAGATGATGCTACTTTTTTAGGTTCTGGTATGCACCTTGTTCATTAGAAGGGGTCTAGTATATTGTACAACTGTTCATTAACATTACTCTTGGAGGATCCCTTGTATGCAGTTACTTGTTGTGTATCCTGTTAGAAATCAGAGCACCTGGTACTGAGTATCTAGTTGTAAGAAACAAGATTCTTGTTGCCATAGACAGTTAGATGTTATATTCACTGGTGAAATAGTTATTACCATAGTGGTTAACATAGTAGTCCACTAAAGTTTGTTAGCAACTTCGTTTCGTTTGTTAGGAGTAGTTACAGCATTATATCATACCGTGTTGTATATAAACTTGGCTTCCCCGTTACATAATTCATTAGGTACATTTCTCACTTTCAAATATTAATATTTTTATCATTTTCTCTCAATTTTGTCTTATCTCTAATATGTTTTCCAATGATAGTTTCTTAAATTTGTACATACAGCCTCCCTGTATGTGACTAAAACCAAAGTGATGTCTGAATACATACGGAAGGTGACACCACCATTTGCGCATAGCACAAATCACAATCACTGAATAGTGAATTGAATACTGTCACAAGGCAGTTTCAAAATGGATATTCCTTGGCTTGCTTCAGATCAGACAGTATAATTAATTTCAGGTGTAAGTAGATTTGTAGCATCAACTCTCTTTTCAACTCTCTTATCACACGGTTGTTACCTTAGAAATATAAGCAGTTTACAATCTACATAATCACATGTGAACTACTTTCCTAATATTTTAATGATGCAACTGATTCCCTGCCAACCACATTGCTATGCTTTATAGACATCCCTGCCAACCTATCTCATTGCAAACTATTTATTATTTATTATCTTTACAACCCAACAACTGCTTTGCCATAATAATAACGAGTTGCATGTTACAGTGTCACTTTTCCATAACTTGTTTTTTATCTTATGGTTGAGGAAAAGTTTAGATTAGAGAAAGACACGCCCCCTTAGAAGATCAGAGAATACCACCAACCTCACCGAGAATTTATAGTGAAATTTACATATCGCCTACCAACAGGGGATATTCGAGAATTGAACCCAAGTCACAGCGAGTGTAGACGGAAGGTTTCAATAGATGTGTCAATCCTTGTTGGTTACTTGTTTTTTTATCTTGACTCTTGATACATGCCAATGATAAAATATAACCATATTTGTGCAAGTTCTCCAATGAAAAGTCACCTTGATACCTTTCTTTGTGCCTCTAATTCAGACAAGCATATGCGGGTTTGATCCATTAGGCTTGGTTTGCTGTAAGGGTGGTGTGGATCCCTCTCTTTTGTTTCTATATATATAACTGCATGCCAGTTGCAATCCATTTATCTACTAATAACAAAGCCGAGTAGTGGTTGGTTTCTTTCTCATAGACGGATTAAAAATAGCTTTTAACAGCTATAGCTACAACAGGGTGAGGAGCTTTTTCTCTGGAGTAACAAATGAACTCTTTTTTTAACATAAAGCTGAACATTTATTTTCCACGGCAATCTGCACACCCTTTGTGATGCACTCATCAAATTCTAATCCACAAAATTGTCCATGTATGTTAGTATTAAACAACTCTGGATGTATTAACATTACAAAACTTAGGTGTTGTTATTTATGTGCTTGCCATGTTTTCTAATAAAAGTTTAACATGTATAACAATTCTTATATATGTTATATTTTTATTGACGAGCTAATATACATGTTATTTTATATTGGAAAACAATATCACAGGTACTTAAAGAATAATACCTAAGTTTTGTCCAAAACTATTATCTTTAACATAAATAAGCATTTGACACTTCAGTAACATTATTATCTTTAATATGAATAAGCATTTGACACTTCACTTATTAATGTAGTGTTACCACTGTCCTAAATAGAAAATATGATTTTGAGGTAAAACTCTTCTAAAATGAACTTATCTCTAAAGTAAATATATTCTTACTTATTCACCTATAAGCTCGCTTTAAATGAGTTTTTCTCATGATTTTTGATAGTATGAAACCTGAACTTGCAGCGTATTGGGATTTTCATCCCTCTACCTATAGGCCCCATTTACTTTATGAACACATGAACATGATTAAAAAGGGGGATAAGTAGGTGAAGAAAAAAGTTAGCTTCTTTGGCACAGATCATTTGTATCATTAGATGATCCACAGTGGTACATCCTTTTGCAAATGGCACCACATGGAATTCTTATTTAAAATTCTTTGAATTGATAGGTCATTTCACATAAATAGGTGGCTCAACTGCGCCACCCCCATTTAATTATCATTACAAAATAGTCTACAAAATCCTTTTCAACTTTCAAATACCCCTTTAGAAGTGTATCCTCTGTTAGTACCTGAAAGTCAAAATTTGGGAATTTTCTGGTCTCTAAAGTCTACGAGCATCAGCCTATGCTGGGTCTTTTACTCTCTTACTGGCTTATAAGATCAGAAATTCAATGCAGTAGGCTCAAGTTGCAATAACTTAAACGTAAATGGTTGAAGATAGATAACTGTAAAATAAACCTTAAATAGAGCTAATAAATAAATAAATAACTAAATTAAAGTTTCATCTGTTTTAAACTTCTTTAACTCAAAAGTTATTTATGTGCTTTTGAACTGTTGCGTGTAGGTTCCAGAAGAAATGGTCTTATTGGGTCGAAATTGTAACAGCAGCCACTGATTGCTCTTCAGTTTTCAGTCCTAAGAAACGTGATTTGACTAAGTCACAAGGTCTCTCAGCCGAAGTTGAACCAAAACAATGTCCCTTAATGTGCTATAATTTTCTGAACCACTTATCCTGAGCTTATTAGTAACAATGAAAATGTGGTATGGTGCTGTATACAATGATCAGTTCAGAAAAAAGTATATGAAGAAGTCTTTAGTGCAGAGAATCAAGAAAATAACTTAGCAAACACTTGTTTCTATAAATTATTTGAAATTTTATTAGAAACGAGATGGATCAGATTTTTTCTTCAATTCCCCAGCAATTTTAGTCCAATATAAAATAAAATCAAGATCTAAGAATTTTGGGTTTGAGCCTAACTCAATCCCAAAAGCTAGTTCATGAGGTGAGGGTTGTCTCCCACTTGTAACCACTATTCAGGCCATATCAGTTTCCAATGTGGGACACTCAACACACCCCCTCTCGAGCCCGGGACTGAACATCTGGAGCGACGTGAAGTTTGTAGGATTGGACATCTGCGGGTGGCCCAACAGATCTCGGATAGACTCTCATACCAAGTTGAAACTCAAGGATTTGTGAAATGCTTAAGTGATGATCCCCTTAGCAAATAATCTATTTATACACATGATAATTACAATTTACAACAAGGGGAATTATTTCTAGCTTTAATTCCCAAGATACAATGGATCCTAAGAATACAATGAATTCTAAGATACAATGAACTCTAATTAGTGAAATAATAATTATATCCTATTTCCAACATAACTATCTATTTCCAACAGGCTGTAAAAAAAAAATGTGCTAACAGCTCTTGATCTTATCTCCAATAGAGGCCAACATTTGGTAGCTAAAAAGATTGACAGGGATGGTAGTTGCATTGAGCTCAAAAACACCAGCACCATAGTGCATTATGCAATTTGAGCAGGGTAGGTTCAACTCAACTAGGCCTAGAAAGCAATCAAGCCCCCACTGTAATCACAGCCAAACATTTCACAGCTTTGAAATTGTATGAATTGAAAGAATATAAATGCTACTAGTGCCCTTGTTATAACTCTCTCTGCATTTCTTAGTTTTGCAAGAAAGGAAATTGTATACAAGTCTTCATTGTTTTCTGAAAAAAGTAAAATGAAAAGTATACACTATTCAGTAAATTGCACTGGTTGTGCAAAGGGACTGATTAGAACATGTTATTCACTCTTCTGTTGCCCTTCCTGTTCTCTAATATGATCAAGCACACCAGAACTTCACTGTACAACAAAACTCACTATGAAAAAAAATACCCAGAAGACACAACTCAAAAACTGGTTTAAGTACCTCTGTCAAATTAAATGTCACCATGGAAGAGGGAACTAGTAGCAGCATATGGGGCAGCGGATTAGTCCATTTTCGTTGCAATCAGGACAACGCTGGAATCCATACTCGCCCACCTCACCTTCTTCTTCTTCTTCTTCTTCTTCATGGCCTTCATAGTAGATTTTACAACTTCCATAACAAGTTTCACAAGGCACAAACCTTATATCCCCACAGGCTTCACATAGAGCATCACCTCCTCCATTGTCATCATTCTTCTTACAACAATCAAACAACTTCTCAAGCTTCCCATCCTCATGCAATTTCTGAATTTCCTCAGCTCCACCAATGTAGTTTCTCCCAACAAACACTCTTGGCAATCCTCCCTTACCAAACCCATAACCAAGTAGCTCATTGAGCTCCTCCTTGAACCCTGAATGCATTGACACATCTCTCTCATCCACTTTGACTCCCAATCCTTTCAGAATTAGCCTCACACGGCAACAATCCTCATAAGTCTTTCTCACCCCACGCAGGCTTGTGAAATACAACACCACCTTATCCTTGTCCTTCCCATATGGGGTAGCAGCCTTAAAATCCTTAACAACAACACCATCATCACCACTGATTTTCTTTTCCTCAATAGATAACCCCTTCACAACAATGCTCTCTTGTTTCTCCTTCAATGACTTGTGGAACAATGAGGAAACCTCATGATGAGGGTCATCAAAATCTGAAACTGCAGGCTTGAGATTTGATCTTGATCCCTCCTCAGTCACCTGTAGCCAAACAGTGCCATTCTCTCTGAAACTACACTCATGTGGATCAAGTTCAACAACATGGTTATTGACATCAAAAGAGAAGCTCTTAAAATGAATTGGTGATCTTAAGGGGCTTATATCTTCAAGACCTTCCATGAGTTCCCATGTGTTAATAGTCTCAGGCTCACAGGGTGGTGTTCTTGTTGGAGTCTTGGGAACAATAGATTTTGGTAACTTTTGCTCAATCATGTTAGACCATGCCTTGGCTTCACCAATAGTATTCTCATCCTGGTTTTGTGTCTTGACAATTTCGCTGTCACTGTCACTGATCTTGCCATTGGAAAACTTGAAACCATTGCCGTAGTTTTGGTGTGATATCTGCTCCAGAGAGCCTAAGGTGGTTGATGTCAGTGCCACAACATGGTAACTATCACCTTTGCTTTCAGGTGGGTGATTCACATGCATTGAATTGCTTCTGGGTACAGGGGAATAAGCAGAGTTGCAATGCCTGCATCTCTTTTGCTTTGAATTAGCACAACCCATAATCACAGATTCACACAAAACACAAAATCTCTCAATTTGACAACAACAATTAATAATAAACAAATCAAAAATAAATAGAAAAAATCACAATTGCTTTGAACACACACAAAGAACTATCACGAATCCAGTTCACTCAAATTGCTTGCATTATTAAACAAATAAAAAAAAAAAAAAACATAAATTTGAAGATTTATATTCCAGAAGGGACTATATGGTTTTGGGAGGCAGTGACAGATGGAGACGACCCAGTAACGACAAAAGAAAGCACAAGGAAGAAAACGTAACTCTCAAAAAAATTTCCAATGGTTCCAATGATGGAATAGGGATGAATTACAAAGTCTTAAATTGAAGGGATGAAGAAAGAAAATGAAGAGATATATGGGGAATGGAATGAAATTGAATTAATGAGTTAAACAAAGAGGGTGAGAGAGATCAATCATTCAATCAATCACCATTCATCATCAAGGAAACTGTTAGTTACATACACCAAATTGATCTCTCTCTCTCTCTCTCTCTCTCTCTCTCTGTAGAGTTTTAGAGAGAGGAAAAAAAAAAATAACGATAACTAAGTTCCAAGAATGTAACTTGTGACTAGAAAAATTTATTATATACAGTGCCAAAAAAAGAAGTAGAAAAATTAAAAATTAAAAAAACAAAAATTGGGTTCGTAAGAGTGAGAGAAAATGGTTGAATGCCTCTCGGAATCGAATGTGTCTCGGTTTGTTCCACGCACGTTGTTTGTTATCTTATGTCACTCCCCTCTCTCATTATATGCCACATTTATAAAAAAAGGTTTATCTATACTGTGTAATTTTATACATGTTAAAAAATCTAAAAATAATAATTTTTTATAAAAAAATTAACCATCTTATTTTTGAAAGTATAAAATACATAATTTTTCATATGAATTTATTCTTTTAAAATTTTTAATCTGTGCACATTTGCACATGATAGAAAAACCCTTATAAAAAAGAATTTTCACAAAATATATGTCATTTTTTATTTTCAATATAATATTAAATGCTTTCTACCAATTTTATCATTAAATACTCCACTTTACATTTATGACAATAGTTAATATATCAATAATTAATAAAGTTAATTTGGTAAAATTACATCTCTCTTTCTTTCATTTATTGCTTTTTCTTAAACTGTGTAAGTTAGTCAAATATGACATATATATTAGGACGGAGGGAGTATCTTATTGAAATGTAGAGTAAATGCCCAAATTAGTCCTTGATAAAAAAATAAGATAATATTTTGGTCTCTCAAAATGAAAATATCAATTTGATCCTCAAATATAAAATGCGGGTCAAATTAATCATTTTTAGGGATATTTTAGTCCCTATCAAGGACTATTTTGACCCGTATTTTATATTCTGGAGGACAAAGTTGGTATTTTTCATTTTTCAAGAATCAAAATATCATTGTGTTTTTTTATCGAGGATCATTTTGGACCTTTACTCTCAAATATATTTACATGGAAACTTTGTTTTTAACCATGATATAGGTACAAAGTATTCACCATTATTAGCAGTGACTAATTTCTGTCAAAGAACTTGTTGAGCACCCAAAGTGGATTCTCTCACTCCAATCATGTTTTTTTCATATATAAGAATTAAAATTCAAATCATGATCAGTTGATTAAGGCGTTCCAATCCTTATGAGAGATGAACCATATCTTGGTTACATGTAAACCTTTTATTTCTTTTTTTAAATAAATAAATAATAAATATATCTTTGTAAATATAACGGGAGCTGTTAGTGGCGGCAATGCTACCACCACTCAGTCGTTTCCGGCGAAAAATAATGGGACAGCGTAGGGCCCACTGATTACGCGCTTTTAGCTTTCCGACAGTGCAACGCGCGTTCGAGAGAAGTTAACGAGAAAATGTTACATTTTCTAAGGGGCCGTTTTAATACAAGCCAATACCAAAAGCCTTCTCATCCTAAAATTCAGTTGTTACAGCTCTATACTCTCATCTATCCAATAGAATTAATTTTGGATTGATATAATTGATTTTAATAGGGGTAAGAATTTGAGTACCATAAAAAGAAAAAAATTATAACTTTTCTTTTGGGTATAATTGATTCTAAATGTATGACACAAAATTTATATTTACATCTTAAAAGTGATTTATTTTATTATCCATCCAAAATCAATTCTTCTAAACTCTCCCTATATTATTAAACACAAATCAATTTTTTAACTTCAATTTTTTTAAAATTGTCTATTTTAACATCAATTCTTTCAAAATTAATTCTATCAACATATAAAACAAAGGGACCCGAAACTTAAATCACCTCTAATGAGATTTACTTAAGAAAAAAGAATCAGTTCTTATATGGGAACATCGTTGAAACACCAATACCATGACATCTAGCTATAAGCATTGTTGCTTATAGAAGCAACTAATTCTTATAGAAGCATTATAACATTTTAGAGTTGAACAATTAAAGTAGATAGTTGTTCAAAATAATATAAAGTAAAAAATAGTGATGGCACATAATAAATCCCATACAAAGAGGAGTTAAATAACTCAAACGAGTTAGCATTCGAGTTGCTCTTGATAACTTAGAGACAATATATAAAAAATACACTATATTTAATATTTACTTTTAGAGTTTCATTAGAGGCATCTTTAAATGTGATTTTTTTTAGAGAAATGTTATATCCTACTAAAAATATTTCTAAAAAACTTACTCACTTCAGAAAAGAGAAAATATTAAAAATTCAAATTAATTAATGTTTTACATGTATAAAATGTGACATTTGTCAACTTTAAGTGTGGAGTAGAATTTGTGAGAATATTTGTATGAGAATATAATATTTCTCAATTTATGTTATCAATATATGTACATTTGATGTAATTATTATGAGAGTCAAATAATTTTTATAAAATAAGGATGCATTCAAATTTAATCCTTAATTTTAATAATTTGGATCTCCGAAGAATTTTTTTTTTATCTTCAACAACGTATTTTCACAAGTATTACGACAAAACTAACCATTGAGTATTGTTGCAATTAATAAGTCCTATCAATAATTATTTTTTCAGTTTTTGAACTTTAATCCTCTCCTTAAGAATATAGGCTATTTATCATTGCATCCAACCTTGTTATTGAATTACTAGGACTTTGAAACTTTTGTTTTGATTTTTCGTTCCCCTGTGTAGATGATGATGATTCTCCAATACGCTTTCTAGGCTACACTTACTCGTAAGAATGTTTTGATGATGGGCATTCAATTTACAAATCCTACCTTTGAAGATTTTTTAAGACCTTTTAGGATTTTGATGTAAGCTCTCTTTATTAACATGGATTTAAATTTACAAAAAAATTTAAAATGATAGAGAAGTAATATGTAATTGATTGGGTTGATTTCCAAATGCGTTGACCTTCAAATGTGTTACTAAGTAAAAATAATAGACTACTGTCAAAAGTAATAGATTATTTTTCACTAAATTTCACATTGAAGTCAAAGTAAACGATTACTCAAGAAAGTAATTGATTACTTTAAGGTTTCTTGGAGGTCTTGAGGTTTTGGTCTCAAAGTAATCGATTACCCAAAAAAGTAATCGATTACTTCAAGATGATTATGAGTTAGTTTCATTTGTTTGAGACAAAGTAATCGATTACTAGCAAAAGTAATCGATTACTTTCTAAAAATTTCAGAACTAAATATGAACCTCTTAATTCTAATTCTTTTCTATATTAAGGGAGTTTTTCTAATTGTTGTAATTTTGCACTGTTGAGAGTGATTTCGGTTTGATACTCTTTCTCACTTTGAGTACTAGTTTTTCTATTATATTTTAATGATTTCTTTTGGGTGAGGGATCCCAATTTGTAACTAGGGTGAGATATCCCTAGGTGTAGTGTTCTTTGGGTGAGGAATCTCAAAGAATAAGAAAAAGGTGTGGTATCATTTTGGGATAGTGTGTATGCTTATAAATTTTGAATTTAAGCATAGTGGAATATCTGAAGTTAAACTTGAGAACTTGATTTAAATCACGGTGGTTATAATCGAACCAGGAAAAAAATCATTTCTGTAAATTTTCTCTACCCTATCTCTTCTTATTTCAAGCAATCATTAATTGTGCATTTTGTAACACCCTGTTTTTTACCCTATGTTTCTATGTGTTAATATTTGCTTATATATGTTGTATATATGTTGTTTATGATTGTTCTTGATGTCGAAGTTCATAGTTAGGGTAGTTTAGCCTTAAGGAATGGTCAATGCATTCGAGTCCAATAAACCTATTTTGCGGTTTTGTCCATATTTTGAGTTATAGATGTCCGATTGAGGCGATCTTGGATGCGTTGGAAAGCTTAGAGGATTAACTACAAGTCTTATTTCAGGTGTTAGGGCAAAATTCGACTTCTATAGTTTCGTGTAGCGAAGGAAATTCGCCTAGCAAATATGGCAGACGGATTCTTACAGCTCTCTGGTTCGCCTGGCGACACTAGATTCGCTTACCGAATCTGCACGCAACAGAAACGTGTTTTTGGGCTTCTAATCAACCCATAATGACCATAACTCATATTTCGTAAGACTCAACCTAAACCTAATTCCTAACTCGAAACACTCTTAGAAACTGCCTTACTCTCTCTAAACAAGAATTCCTAAACCCTTCCCAAGGATTCTTGAAGGAGATTTCATCTTTGTTCATCGTTCTTCGTCACCTTCGCTTGAGGAGCATCACTGCCATCACCATCCCTCTTCCTCGTTGCTGCTCTTGAACCTTTTGGGGCGATGATCGTGAAATCAAGTGTCGTGAGATCGAGTGTTCGTGAGACGCGACCTTTTCGGACCTCTTTCCTTGTTCATTGTGATCATCATACCAGGTATGGGGGGAAGAAATAGATCAAGAGTATGTGGGTTTTAGGATAGGTTAAGATGAAGGGGTTAACCCATGACCTCTATATGTTTGTCTATATGCATTGTAAATGCCTATGTATATGCTATGAGTGTAATGATGGGTATGTTATGTATATGCCATGTATATGCCTATGTGAATATTGTATAAATATATATGTCTATGGTTCTATGATTATGATTGTTGGTGTTGTCTTGATGATATGATTGAAATACTATGGTATGCGATGATTAGTATATACATACGTACGATATGCATTGATGAGATATATGATGTGCATTGGTAATGATGACTTGATGATGATGTGCGTTACTATGACGAAAATAGGTTCAGTGAAAGAACATAGCTTTAGAACGTTTGGCACCCCATAATGAATGAGTTGTTATGAGAGGCGAGATTAATGATATTGGATTAGTTTTGGAAATCCATAGGAATGATTCTCGAGAGATGGGATGATAGGCATAGGGATAACTTAGAGAAATTCTTAAGATTCCCACATCTGTTACGATTCGCTTAGCGAATGGAAATTCGCGAGGCGAGACAGAGAGACCATTCGTGGTCTGACGTGATTCGCCTAGCAGATTGTAATCCGCGAGGCAAATGACAGAACCAGATATTAAGGCTCTCTGGCACGCCTAGCGATCCAGGATTCGCCTAGCGAATATGAGAACCTGTTTAGGAGCTCTCGGGCTCACCTTGCGAGCCACGATTCGCCTAGCGAATTTGGGTTTCTCACCCAGATTCTGTTGTGAAGAAGTAATTGAATAAGGTAATAAGAAAATGACTGTGAGATCACAATTCAAATTGATAATCTAGAGAAGAATGTTAATACTAATAATGACGATATGATAATATTGGCAATGTTGACAAAGGCAATAACGATGGTTGGCGCCTAGTTGTTTGATGATCATCGTTGATGGTCATTGTTGATAATCAATGTGATTGATTATGATGGTGGATGGTTGGACATGTGTTTGCATGTTGCTGAGCATAGCATGCATCATACGTTGACGTTGATATGTTGGGTCAAAGCAAACGATGAATCGCGATAGTGGAGGCCACGATGGGTGTTATCCCGGCCTTGCGGGTATATTGGGTATTGTCGGATTAACCTAATGAATAAGCTTGAGTACCCTGACTAGCCACTATACGTTATCAGGATTAGTGAGAGTGTTCGGGGATGGCCCATGGTCTGGCATATCATCCACGTTGATAACCGGACATGTACTCCTAATCATCTTTCCAGAGTTAGAGTTGTTGGCTACATGCATACGGAATAGTGATATTGCATTCGCATTGACTTGCATCTTTGATATATATTGATTATATATGTGTTGATTGATGTATGTTGTATGCCATCTTAATTACTATTCCATTCCATTTACATATATTCATGATTGTGTTTCTTACCCCTCTCTTTGTTATTCTTGTGCCTATGTTGTGGTATATGCAGAGGAGGGTGAGCATGTTGACGAGGAGTGATCCCAAGGATATCTGTAACACCCCGATTTTCGTGCTTTCTAAGGAAGATAAACTCAATTAATGAGTTTATATTTTTATCTGTGTTTTAGAAAATGATTTTGGGAAAACTAAAATCATAGTATTGTTGCATAAAATCGTAGGAGCCTTCGGTTAAGTTTTGGGCCGAAAACTCAAACAAAAACCGATCTATGTTTTTCAGATGATAGTGTTTTCTACTATCACGATCTAATCTTGACAAACGGACGAGACCATTAGTCTTAGAATTTGATCCTCTATCTTTTTCCTAAAATGTGTCCTGACGTCCAAAATATAAATAATATTTTATATTCGGGCCGATAATCGATCGAGGAGACGATTCGAGTTGTCTTAGGGTTTTTCGAGACCCACGATCAGATGTTTTTCATGCCAAAATTGTGTCAAGTTATTTGAGGAATTCATACCAGTGTCGGGATGATTTCAAATATCGGGATGTGAATTGACCAAATTGCCCTTGGTTAATTTTTATTACAAATTTACCTTTCCTATTATTAAACTAATAAAACCCTAAATATCTATCAACTTTTACTCTCATCCTCTCACTTTCTCCCCTTAGTTTTCGGCAGCCCCTCCCTCTCAACTCTATCTTCTTCCTTTCTCTCCTTTCTCTTTTTCTCTCATACAAAATCTCCATTTTTGAAGGTGAAAAGCTTGGCTTTTTGTGAAGCAACCTTCATCAAACTTGGAGTGGATCATCATAGGAGGTAGTATTCCATCTCTATCTCTCTCAATCTCTCCTTTCTCTCCTCATATTTTCATGATCAAGAATGTTTAGGTTTTTGTCCCTAAATCTTTGAAAATCCATGAAAAATTGTAGGAAAATCGTATCTGTACCAAACCAATTTCTATGGCCTAGGTTCATGACATACTTGTATGATCCAAGAGCTTAGAGCCAAGAAATCTCCCTAGCTATATTTTCTAGGTGGAGGCCAAAACCCCTCTATGTGTGTAGGGTAGGGTTTTGGTTGGTTTTAGATGTTCTGATCTGATATCTAGGGCTGTCACACTTAGTTAGGGTGTTATCCGAAAAATGAGAAATTTTGGAGCTCCCCAGCTATTTTTTTTAGTGTAATAGGGCCGAACCCTAGGGATGGAGCATTAGGAGAAATCTTTGTTTTGTAAGTTAATGCCGATATGTTTTGCGTGTATGTAGTGATCGGCAGCGTGCGGGGACAGTGAACAAGTTGATCGGGTGTTCAAAGTTTTAGCTGGAAGCTACAAGAGGTAAGGGGATAAACCTGAGGAATTCCATTCCCGACAGCTATGTGCTGCATCGGTGTTTGTATTGTATGTAAATAGTTTGTATTCTGATGTTGGTTAAATACTTGATTGACTGCTGTTGATTGGAATATGTATTGATGTAACTGCTGATATAGTTGAATGCATGTCATACTTGCTGAATAGTTATATGGATGTATAGTGTGCCCTGCTGTGGGATTTAGGCATTAGAGGACTTAATTTTGATTAGGATCCGACATCGTGTAACTTAAAAGCTTTAAAAGTCTGAAATTAGTTTTAATAATGAGAAGTGAAGTTTAAAAGCAAGTAGGGCATTAGAAACCTTCAATTGTCCTAATTTGATAAGTTATCCCTTTGAGCAAAGGCATTTTGAGAAATGTGGTTTTCAAAGTTAAACTGAGTTTTTGGAAGTTTTGTTTTAAGTCGGCATTTCACCGAAAAGCAACGAAAGAAAAAGAAATGGTCTTCAGACCAAGTTTTGTTTTATGGAAAAACCGATCCCGATGACTTTGTGTAAGTATCGGAGATTTGGGTTTTTGATTTTCGAGTTTGCAAGAAAAGTGGTTTAAAGCTTAGAAACTAGAAACCGAGACGTCGGGGTTCTAGGATTCTGTAGAACACGTGGATCAAGGATCCGTGTTAGTTTGTGGTCCGGCCGGCTTAGGGACAATCTTTGTGGTCCTGTAAGCTCGAGGACGTTTTTATGATCTTGAATCCGGCGTCCTAGACTGGTGCATCGGTTAGGGATGTTGGGATTTGAGTTGTTTTTGGACTAAATGTCCTGTTTTGAGAAAAGGTGTTTTGAGGCTTAAAGAGTCTAAGCCATTATGGTGGTTGTTAACATTGATGCTACAACGAGGAAATATTGATGCGATAAAGATCAATTATCGGAAACTAGATAGTTTTCTCATGCATTAAATGCGGGGCAGACGTGCCGTGAAACGGGGGACCTTGGTAAGCAAGGAGAACCTGAGATGACTTATTTGTCATGACATTGTGCCTTGATGGACAATGGTGTCATATGTGTTCTGGGAACGTATTGTGCCTTAAGTTGGGCAATATAATATAACCGTATTCTTTTGGAGTACTTCTGATTGCGCCCCCATGTGAGAATCGCGTAGTGTCATGGGATTCAAAGTACTCGTTTCTGGGCCAAATATTGGTGATAATCATTAGAGCCTGTGGGCCTATGATTTAGGAGCCTGATTAGCTCATTGCGAATGGTGATGGGATTTCCAGAAATCTAGTTTGAATATTAGTTGAGATATATGGAAGTGCCATGCATACGTTTAGGAGATAACGTTGATTGTGGGGTACGAAGCCCTCGTGCCTTTACTGCTATTTGTACTTGTTTATACATGCTATACTATATGATGTATGATGATTTGAGTGAGTTACATTATATGAATCTGTTGTTTGGATTGGGCATATTGTTGTCGTTCATGGATTCATATATTGGTTTCTCACCCTTGCATGTTTTTGGACGGGTTGTCCTTTGGTATATATTATATCGTGTTTACAGATGGAGCCGACGCCAGATCACCTAGCACGCTCACGGATGCGCGTCCTAGTTTTTGACCGAAGGACGGACCCAGCCGCGTGGGTTATCCACCCAGGAGTGGGAAGCGCGGCATACACAGGACCGGTCTGCACCGTAAGTGGGCCCATAACCCACAGGTCTCAGGGTTCTTCCCCTGGTTCTAGCATTGGACCTCCCTCCGGGGGATTGTCCAATGGTTTCCATTAGTTGGACCAGCTTAGGGTGTAGACCTTCTTTTGAGGCAGCGGTTTTTGGGTAGTCTGTTAACGGCTACTGATGGCCATAGGTTTTAGAGATATGGTTCCAGACTGTCGCTGCCTAGTTTATAGTTTTAGTAATTCATCTTTTATCGTTCTTTTGTAAAGGGACGTGTTGTCCAGAGTTCTAGTTGATGTATATATATATATATATATATATATATATTATATATATATATGAGTAATTCTATTCTGTCTTAAGTGGTGGTTTATAGGTATTAATAAGAAAAAAATTTTATCACGATTTTCAGAACCTAATTATATTAAAGGAATCGTTTTCCGAAAGTAAAACCAGCGAAATTTTATTTATCGTTTCATTAAGTGTGTTGAGTTACGAAAGTGGCACGGGTTTTTGAGGGTGTCACATTAGTGGTATCAGAGCTGGTCGAGTCTTTCGGGAATCCTTGGGGAATAGGTCTGTTGTGTTTGCTGTTGTGTGTTCTCTGTATCGCGAGGCGAACGTGATTTCGCGTCGCGAGCCCGAGAAGTTGTGTTTTGCTTCTTAGGGCATGTTCTCTGTGTCGCGTGGCGGACTAGATGTCGCGTCGCGAGGCAGAGAAGTTTCTCAGAACATGTTCTCTGTATCGCGTAGCGAACCGAAATTCGCGTCGCGAGGCAGAGAAATGGTGTTCTGTTTCTCAGGTATGTCCTCTGCATCGCGTGGCGAACGGATTTCGCGTCGCGAGGCAGAGGAGTGGAGTTTTTGTTTTCCCGGCCTGTTCTCTGTTCCGCGAAGCGAACATGACGTCGCATCGCGAGGCATAGAAGCCTCCTAGACATGTTCTCTGCATCGCGTGGCGAATTGGGTTTCGCGTCGCGAGGCAGAGGAGTAGTGTTTTTCCTTTCGGGCAGGTTCTCTGCATCGCGTGGCGAACGGGATTTCGCGTCGCGAGGCAGAGGAGAGGTGTTTTGTTTCCCGGGCATGTTTTCTGTATCGCGGGGCGAACTGAGCGTTCGCGTCGCGATGCCGAGGAGTTGTGTTTTGCTTCTGAGACAGGCTTCCTGGATCGCGAGGCGAGAAAGCGTTCGCGTCGCGAGTCCGAAGAGCTGTTCTTTGCTCCTCAAGCAGACTCTTTGGGTCGCGTAGCGAGATCTGTCTCGCGTCGCGATGCCGAGGGTTGGGATGTTGCTACTCGGGTCAACCCTCTGACTCGTGTAGCGAGGGTATGGTCGCCGGGAGAGTAACTGGTTACTACTCTTCTTTTATTTCCTTCACGGAAGTGCTGTATGTCTATAACTGCTTAATCGCTTTATTTTCTTGTTGCTATTTGACTGAATTTGGGCCTTGTAGGTCAGATATGGAACTAGAATTTGGAGCAGAAGCAGGCCGTGGACGTGGACGTGGACGTGGCCGTGGACGTGGTCGCGGTAGGGGAGCTGGTGCCCAAGCTGAGGATGTTGCTGGAGCAACTGGAATGGATTTTGCTGCTCAGGCAATGGCAAACATGGCTGCGGCTATTGCTGTCCAAACTGCAACCATGAACGCCCACCATGCTCAAGAACAACTCCGTGCTGACCAGGCCGTTGAGGGCCGAAGCTTGACTACTTTCAGGCATCAGAATCCGCCACAATTTTCTGGTGACGTGGATCCTGAGAAAGCTAATCTTTGGATTCATGAAATTGAGAAAATTTTCGAGTTGATACGTAGTCCAGAAGAAGTGAAGGTACCATATGCCACATTCCTACTGATAGGAGATGCGGAATATTGGTGGAAGGGAACAAAGCAACTACTGGAGGCAAATCATGAGGCGATTTCATGGACACTGTTTAAAGATCGCTTTTTGGGAAAGTATTTCCCTCAGAGTGCAAGAGCAGAGAAGGAGCAGGAATTCTTGCGACTACGACGGAGAGATATGTCAGTCGGAGAATATGCGGCTAAGTTCGAATCGTTGGCCAAGTACTTCCGTTTCTTTCAGAATAATCCTAAGGAAGAATGGAAATGCGAAGCTTTTGAGAGAGGACTGCGGTATGAGATCAAAGAGTCGGTCCTACCACAAGGAATCAGAAATTTTCAAGCACTCGTTGAGAAAAGCAGACAAATAGAGCTGATGAAGCATGGGAGAGACAATAAAGGAAACGTCGGAGGACTTTTCCGATTCAAGGGTCAATATCAGGATCAGAGAGGGAAACAAGTTCAAAAGAAACCATATTCTCGACCACCTGGGAACTTTCAGAAACAACCTTATCGACCTGTTGCTCGTGCATCGGTTAGTGGAAGTCGAGGAGGTCAGAATCAAGAAAGGAAGTGTTTCAAGTGCGGGGATCCATCGCATTTTGCGAACAACTGTACCGTGAGGAATGACCATTGCTACCGTTGTGGACAACCAGGTCATTTTGCCAAGGATTGTAATGTATAGAATTCAGTCCAAGCTGCGGACAAAAATGGTGGAACCAAACGACCGACGGCTAGGGGAAGAGTTTATACCCTAAGTGGTGCTGAGGCTTCGAACTCCAAAGATCTGATATAGGGTGTGTGTGACATAGACGGTAATCTCTTATTAGTGCTCTTTGATTCAGGTGCAACCCATTCATTCATTTCTATGGATTGTGTGAAACGTTTAGAGTTATCTGTTTCTTCCTTGTCATTTGATTTAATTGTTTCTACACCAACTGCTGAACCTCTTGTTGTGAATTCTATATGTCTGAACTGTCCTATTGTTATCCAGGATAGACATTTTCTTGTTGACTTAATATGTTTGCCTTTAATATAATTAGATGTAATTTTGGGCATGGATTGGTTATCTTCCAACCAGATCCTATTAGATTGTGCACATAAAACCCTAGTTTTTCCTAGTACTGAGACTTCTGGATTTTTAACAGCCAACCACGTTAGAACTTCTTCGAAAGAGGGAGATCCGAAACACGTGCTTTTGTCCAACTTAGAAGTCGAGGGGAAGATCGAGCTGAGTCAGATGCCTGTTGCAAGAGATTTTCCTGAGGTGTTCCCAGAGGATGTTCCAGGTTTGCCACCTGTAAGGGACATAGAATTCTCCATCGATCTGATCCCAGGAACTGGACCGATATCAATTGCTGCATATCGAATGTCACCTACTGAGCTTGTTGAGTTGAAAACACAAGTCGAGGACCTGTTATCAAAGCAGTTCGTCAGACCAAGTGTTTCGCCATGGGGAGCGCCGGTTCTCTTAGTGAGAAAGAAAGACGGAGGCTCGAGACTTTGTGTGGACTACCGTCAGCTGAACAAGGTTACGATCAAGAACAAGTATCCGTTACCTTGGATTGATGACTTGATGGATCAACTGCGAGGAGCCGCTGTTTTCTCGAAGATCGACTTAAGGTCGGGATACCACCAGATTCGAGTGAAAACGGAGGATATACCAAAGACCGCTTTTAGAACTCGTTACGGACATTACGAGTATCTAGTGATGCCTTTTGGAGTGACAAACGCACCTGCTATTTTCATGGGCTACATGAATCGGATTTTTCGTCCGTTTCTTGATAAGTTTGTTGTAGTGTTCATCGACGACATTCTGGTTTATTCTAAGAATCGTGAAGAACACGAGGAGCATTTACGGCAAGTCCTTCATGTTTTACGGGATAAGATGTTATATGCGAAACTCTCTAAGTGTGAGTTTTGGCTAGAAGAAGTCGGATTTTTGGGTCATGTTATCTCAAAACAAGGAATTTCTGTGGACCCTGCTAAAGTAGAAGCTGTACTTTCTTGGGAAAAGCCAAAGACTGTAACCGAGATAAGAAGTTTTGTTGGGTTAGCCGGTTACTACCGAAGATTTATTGAAGGATTTTCTAAGATTGTGTCACCGTTGACTCAACTGACGAGGAAAGATCAACCTTTTGTTTGGACTGATCAGTGTGAGGAAAGTTTCCAAAGGATTAAGGAACTTTTGACTACTTCACCAGTGTTGATACTTCCAGAACCGAGTGAACCTTATGAAGTATACTGTGATGCTTCACATCAAGGTCTAGGTTGTGCACTGATGCAACACCGCAAAGTGGTGGCTTATGCATCACGGCAGTTAAAGATTCATGAAAAGAATTATCCCACCCATGACCTAGAATGAGCTGCAGTGGTTTTTGCACTAAAGATATGGAGACATCATTTGTATGGTGCAAAGTTTGATGTCTTTAGTGACCACAAGAGTTTGAAATATCTGTTCGACCACAAGGAGCTAAATATGAGGCAAAGACGATGGATGGAGTTTTTAAAGGATTACGACTTCACGTTGCAATACCATCCAGGGAAGGCGAACGTCGTGGCAGATGCTTTGAGCCGGAAAGCCGTTCATATTTCAACTATGATGGTGAGAGAATTGAAACTGATCGAGGAGTTTCGTGATCTAAATTTGGGGTTAGAGATAAGTCCTAAGAAACTAAGCTTTGGAATGCTTAAGATCTCCAATGGATTAATGGAAGAGATACGTGAACAACAAGCTACTGATGAATCTCTTCAAGAGAAAAAGGTGTTGGTGGAACAAGGGAAAACTAGTGAGTTTAGTTTGGGAGCAGATGGAATTTTAAAGTGTAATGGACGAGTTTGTATACCCAACAATCTTGAGATGAGAAAGATGATTCTAGAAGAATCTCACAAGAGTGGATTAAGCATTCATCCTGGTGCAACCAAGATGTATCAGGACATGAAACAAAGATTTTGGTGGCCAGGCATGAAGAAACAAGTTACAGAATACGTTGCATCATGTCTAACTTGTCAGAAAGCAAAAGTAGAACATCAGAGACCTGGAGGGATGTTGCAATCCCTAGATGTACCGGAGTGGAAATGGGAGAGTATCTCTATGGATTTCATAGTGAGTTTACCCCGAACATCAAGGAATTTTGATTCGATTTGGGTAATCGTGGATAGGTGGACGAAATCGGCACATTTCTTACCTGTCAAGACGAACTACACAGTAGCAAAACTGACTGAGGTGTATATAAGAGAAGTGATTAGATTGCATGGAATACCCTCAAGTATTGTTTCAGATCGAGACCCGAAGTTTACATCGCGTTTTTGGGAAAGCTTACACCAAGCTTTGGGAACCAAGTTACGCCTAAGTTCAGCATACCATCCTCAGACGGATGGACAGACAGAAAGAACGATTCAATCGTTAGAGGATTTGCTACGAGCTTGTGTGTTGGATAATCGAGGAAGTTGGGATGAACTGTTGTCTCTGATTGAATTCACCTATAATAACAGTTATCACTCAAGCATAGGAATGGCACCCTATGAGGCTCTATATGGGAGGAAGTGTCAAACTCCTCTTTGTTGGTATCATGATGGAGAGAGTACAATTCTAGGACCCGAGGTTGTGCAAGAGACGACTGATAAAGTCAAACAGATTCGGGAAAGGATGAAGACATCTCAGAGCAGGCAGAAGAGCTACTCGGACAAGCGAAGATGACCTCTCGAATTTCAAAAAGGCGATCATGTGTTTCTGAGAGTCAATCCAACGACTGGGGTAGGCCGGGTAATGAAATCCAGAAAACTCACTCTTAAATTCATTGGACCATACCAAATTCTTCGGCGTATTGGTCCAGTAGCGTACCAAATTGCATTACCTCCTTTTCTTTCAAATTTGCATAATGTCTTTCATGTTTCACAATTGAGGAAGTATATTCCTGATCCATCTCATGTAATTGAACCTGATCGAGTACCCTTGAAAGAGAATCTGTCTTATGAGACCGCGCCTATAAGGATTGAGGACAAGAGAGTCAGACAACTGAGGGGAAAACAAATCTCTTTAGTCAAGGTTATTTGGGATGATACAACTGGAGAAGCAACTTGGGAGACGGAGGACAAGATCAGAGAGCAATATCCTTATCTGTTCACAGGTATGTAATTTCAAGGACGAAATTATTTTAAGGGGGATAGTAATGTAACACCCCGATTTTTCGTGCTTTCTAAGGACGATAAACTCAATTAATGAGTTTATATTTTTATCTGTGTTTTAGAAAATGATTTTGGGAAAACTAAAATCATAGTATTGTTGCATAAAATCGTAGGAGCCTTCGGTTAAGTTTTGGGCTGAAAACTCAAACAAAAACCGATCTATGTTTTTCAGATGATAGTGTTTTCTACTATCACGATCTAATCTTGACTAACGGACGAGACCATTAGTCTTAGAATTTGATCCTCTATCTTTTTCCTAAAATGTGTCCTGACGTCCAAAATATAAATAATATTTTATATTCGGGCCGATAATCGATCGAGGAGACGATTCGAGTTGTCTTAGGGTTTTTCGAGACCCACGATCAGATGTTTTTCATGCCAAAATTGTGTCAAGTTATTTGAGGAATTCATACCAGTGTCGGGATGATTTCAAATATCGGGATGTGAATTGACCAAATTGCCCTTGGTTAATTTTTATTACAAATTTACCTTTCCTATTATTAAACTAATAAAACCCTAAATATCTATCAACTTTTACTCTCATCCTCTCACTTTCTCCCCTTAGTTTTCGGCAGCCCCTCCCTCTCAACTCTATCTTCTTCCTTTCTCTCCTTTCTCTTTTTCTCTCATACAAAATCTCCATTTTTGAAGGTGAAAAGCTTGGCTTTTTGTGAAGCAACCTTCATCAAACTTGGAGTGGATCATCATAGGAGGTAGTATTCCATCTCTATCTCTCTCAATCTCTCCTTTCTCTCCTCATATTTTCATGATCAAGAATGTTTAGGTTTTTGTCCCTAAATCTTTGAAAATCCATGAAAAATTGTAGGAAAATCGTATCTGTACCAAACCAATTTCTATGGCCTAGGTTCATGACATACTTGTATGATCCAAGAGCTTAGAGCCAAGAAATCTCCCTAGCTATATTTTCTAGGTGGAGCCCGAAACCCCTCTATGTGTGTAGGGTAGGGTTTTGGTTGGTTTTAGATGTTCTGATCTGATATCTAGGGCTGTCACACTTAGTTAGGGTGTTATCCGAAAAATGAGAAATTTTGGAGCTCCCTAGCTATTTTTTTTAGTGTAATAGGGCCGAACCCTAGGGATGGAGCGTTAGGAGAAATCTTTGTTTTGTAAGTTAATGCCGATATGTTTTGCGTGTATGTAGTGATCGGCAGCGTGCGGGGACAGTGAACAAGTTGATCGGGTGTTCAAAGTTTTAGCTGGAAGCTATAAGAGGTAAGGGGATAAACCTGAGGAATTCCATTCCCGACAGCTATGTGCTGCATCGGTGTTTGTATTGTATGTAAATAGTTTGTATTCTGATGTTGGTTAAATACTTGATTGACTGCTGTTGATTGGAATATGTATTGATGTAACTGCTGATATAGTTGAATGCATGTCATACTTGCTGAATAGTTATATGGATGTATAGTGTGCCCTGCTATGAGATTTAGGCATTAGAGGACCTAATTTTGATTAGGATCCGACATCGTGTAACTTAAAAGCTTTAAAAGTCTGAAATGTGTTTTAATAATGAGAAGTGAAGTTTAAAAGTAAGTAGGGCATTAGAAACCTTCAATAGTCCTAATTTGATAAGTTAACCCTGTGAGCAAAGGCATTTTGAGAAATGTGGTTTTCAAAGTTAAACTGAGTTTTTGGAAGTTTTGTTTTAAGTCGGCATTTCACCGAAAAGCAACGAAAGAAAAAGAAATGGTCTTCAGACCAAGTTTTGTTTTATGGAAAAATCGATCCCGATGACTTTGTGTAAGTATCGGAGATTTGGGTTTTTGATTTTCGAGTTTGCAAGAAAAGTGGTTTAAAGCTTAGAAACTAGAAACCGAGACGTCGAGGTTCTAGGATTCTGTAGAACACGTGGATCAAGGATCCGTGTTAGTTTGTGGTCCGGTCGGCTTAGGGACAATCTTTGCGGTCCTGTAAGCTCGAGGACGTTTTTATGATCTTGAATCCGGCGTCCTAGACTGGTGCATCGGTTAGGGATGTTGGGATTTGAGTTGTTTTTGGACTAAATGTCCTGTTTTGAGAAAAGGTGTTTTGAGGCTTAAAGAGTCTAAGCCATTATAGTGGTTGTTAGCATTGATGCTACAACGAGAAAATATTGATGCGACAAAGATCAATTATCGGAAACTAGATAGTTTTCTCATGCATTAAATGCGGGGCAGACGTGCCTTGAAACGGGGGACCTTGGTAAGCAAGGAGAACCTGAGATGACTTATTTGTCATAACATTGTACCTTGATGGACAATGGTGTCATATGTGTTCTGGGAACGTATTGTGCCTTAAGTTGGGCAATATACTATGACCGTATTCTTTTGGAGTACTTCTGATTGCACCCCCATGTGAGAATCGCGTAGTGTCATGGGATTCAAAGTACTCGTTTCTGGGCCAAATATTGGTGATAATCATTAGAGCCTGTGGGCCTATGATTTAGGAGCCTGATCAGCTCATTGCGAATGGTGATGGGATTTCGGGAAATCTAGTTTGAATATTAGTTGAGATATATGGAAGTGCCATGCATACGTTTAGGAGATAACGTTGATTGTGGTGTACGAAGCCCTCGTGCCTTTACTGCTATTTGTACTTGTTTATACATGCTATACTATATGATGTATGATGATTTGAGTGAGTTACATTATATGAATCTGTTGTTTGGATTGGGCATATAGTTGTCGTTCATGGATTCATATATTGGTTTCTCACCCTTGCATGTTTTTGGACGGGTTGTCCTTTGGTATATATTATATCGTGTTTACAGATGGAGCCGACGCCAGATCACCTAGCACGCTCACTGATGCGCGTCCTAGTTTTTGACCGAAGGACGGACCCAGCCGCGTGGGTTATCCACCCAGGAGTGGGAAGCGCGGCATACACAGGACCGGTCTGCACCGTAAGTGGGCCCATAACCCACAGGTCTCAGGGTTCTTCCCCTGGTTCTAGCATTGGACCTCCCTCCGGGGGATTGTCCAATGGTTTCCATAAGTTGGACCAGCTTAGGGTGTAGACCTTCTTTTGAGGCAGCGGTTTTTGGGTAGTCTGTTAACGGCTACTGATGGCCATAGGTTTTAGAGATATGGTTCCAGACTGTCGCTGCCTAGTTTATAGTTTTAGTAATTCATCTTTTATCGTTCTTTTGTAACGGGACGTGTTGTCCAGAGTTCTAGTTGATGTATATATATATATTGTTATATATATGAGTAATTCTATTCTGTCTTAAGTGGTGGTTTATAGGTATTAATAAGAAAAAAAAAATTATCACGATTTTCAGAACCTAATTATATTAAAGGAATCGTTTTCCGAAAGTAAAACCAGGGAAAATTTATTTATCGTTTCATTAAGTGTGTTGAGTTACGAAAGTGGGACGGGTTTTGGAGGGTGTCACAATATCTCTCTCAGTAGTTAGGATTTATGTTTTACGTTATTCGGTTTTATTCCAATGTATGTTTAGGGATACCAGCTCTGATCATGTGACATCGGGTTTTGGGTTATACTTTATGTTTTATGTTTTATGTTTTTCCGCAGTTTGTTATATATTAAAGAATTTCGATTTATTCAGATGCTCATGTTATGTTTTTGGATGATGTGATACACTTTACTCTGAGATTTATATTATATTGATATTATTTTTAAAAACATGTATGATTTTCTTATGTATTATCGTACGCGGGGTAAAGGATGTCACACATTTCATAGAATATTGGTGAACTTGATATCCATTGTTTGCGCATATAATCATGAGTATGCTATTGCACAGTTTGATTCCTTTGTTATTAACTTGACATATTCATATTTCTACTTGTTAAAGAATCATTTTAAAAGGAAGTGCATTTCATATTTCATCATTTTGCGTATCTTTCTTCAAGAAAGTTTTTCATTTCTACTCTATACCTTGAAAAAGGGAGAAGATTATTTTGGAAAACCTTGTACTCAGCTCACCCCTCTTAAGGTTGTCCATTTAAACCAACAATTGGTATCAAGAGATTGGATCTTGAATAAGCTTAATAGCTTTCAAGAAGTGAAAAATGACTACAAACTCAAATGGGAACCATGAGTGCGTTTCCATTACTAAACCTCCCATTTTCAATGGTGAAGGATATGCTTATTAAAGGGAAAGAATGAAGATTTTAATTGAAGCAATTGATATGGACATTTGAGATGTTGTCTTGAATGCTCCCTTTGTTCCTAAACATGGGGTAAACAATGAAGAAAAATATAAGTCACGGAGTCTTTGGATTGATGATGATAAAAAGAAGGTCCAACTTGACTTAAAGGCAAAGATTATCATCACCACTAGTTTGGCTATAGATGAATTCTTTAGAGTCTCCAATTGCAATATCGCAAAGGAATGCGAGATACCCTGCAAGTGACACATGAGGGCACTAGTGAAGTCAAAAGAGTAAGGGTGAATACCTTAGCACATGAATATGAACTTTTTAGAATAAAAAAAGTGAAATCATTCAAGACATGCAAAAACATTTTACTCATATTGTGAATCATAATATTGCATTAGGAAAAGTGTTTTCTAATGAATCTTTTGTTAACAAAGTTTTGAGATGTCTTAATAGGTCTTGGCAACCAAAGGTGACGGCCATAACGGAATCAAAGGACTTATCCACCATGACATTGGCTACCTTGTTTGGCAAGCTACAAGAGCATGAGTTGGAACTCTCAAGATTGAATTAAAGTGAAGAAGTAGACAAGAAGAAGAAGGGGATCGCACTAGTTGTCTCTTCAAAGAAAGAAAATGATGATGAGAGTGATGATTCCAACTATGATGATCTTCAAAAGGAACACTTGAACTTGCTTGTTAGAAGATTTGGAAAATTCTTCAAGAAGAGAGGCAATAAGACGAACTTCAACAATGGGAAAAAGTCAACTAAGAAAGAAGGCACTTTTTCGAATCCTATTGCTATGAGTGTGGAAAAGCAATTCATATCAAATTTGAGTGCCCCAACTTTCAAAAGAAGAATGATAAAGTGGAAAGAAGTGAAAGGAGGAGAAGAAAGGAAGAAGAGCACTACAACAAATTTGTCATATACCTATGGATACTTTTAGTGACAGACGTTAAAACTGTAGGTATAAGTATTAATGTCAGTCAAACTGTAGGTAAAGATAGATGGACCGTAGATAAAACTTAATACAACTGTAGGTAAATGTATGTGGATCGTAAGTAAAACCTATAGTGACAGTCATTTCCCGTTGTTATTTGTCGCTCATAATGAATGGTTGGACCGGCCGTAGGTGAATATAAGTTTTACATATACTTATGGATTTTAAACATATAGTGACAGATTTTGTTTGTCATTGAAAGGCAAACTTCTTGTAGTGGAGCCTATGTAGCATGGGAATATAATATTTAAGCTCCTCAAGTGATGATGATCAAGAGAGTGAGCATGCCAACCTTTGCCTAATGGTAGGCCATCAAGATGAAGAAGATGAGGTAAGTAATGGTGAATTTTCTTTATCTTATAATTATGATGAATTGCATCAAGCATTTGAAGAATTGCACGAAGAGTTAATGGTCTTAGCTAGAACCAAAACTAAGAAAAAAACCACCATCTCTCATTTGGAAAATGAAAAATCGAAATTATGTAAAGAGATTGATGAGTTAAACTTAGAAGTTGAGACCATGACTATTATCTATGAATGTTTTTCAAATGATAAAGCAAGTTGTTCTACTTATGAAAATTGCAATAAGTTAGAGGATGTAAATAAGGATTTAAGGAACTCTCTTGCAAAATTCACTAATGGTAGGAACAATTTGAATGTGTTACTTGGTCAACAAAACATGTCATTTGTGAAAGCCGGTTTAGGGTTTAACCCAAATGAAAAGAAAAAGGCTCACAAGACTTATTTTGTTCCATCTAACAAACAAAGTAGATCTAATATTAATAGTTATTACTATAAAATCTACATATCATTTACTTATTCTATTTTAATTATTTTACTTTTTAAGATGTATTTTCAAAATTATCAATTAATAGTTATTACTATCAAATCATCTAATCAATACCATTATGTGGTTGGTCCGAGTGGTAACAGGCTCGGATCCCTTAAGCAAGTGGTCAGTTGTTCGATCCCTGACTCTTGTATACGGAGAAAATCAAGTTGAAAGATCATCCCTTGAATGTCGAACCTCGTAGGATTAGTCTCCGTAATAGTGTGCGGGGATACCATGAGAAACCTAAAAAAAAATCCTCTAATCATTAACTTATTTTCATTTAGTTCTTTTCCTTTATAAGACAATGATTTCTAAAATATAAATATCCACATATATTAAATTAAAATATACTCACTTAAAAGTGATTAAATCTCATAGACTACTCTCATTTATAGAATGACACATGTCATTCTTAATTTTTTCTTTTTAAAATCTTTAAATTTAAATTTTAGGATTAATTATACATATCTTCTTTTTAGATTCCGATATTTTCTCTTTTAATTATACTTTTGCAGATTCTAATTGAATTAAATATGCATATATGTTTTAAATTTTAAATTTAAATATTATTTTATATTTGTAAAAATATGCATGAGATTTTTTCTACTTTTCCTATTTAATAAGTTTAATAATTCTCCTAATTAGTAAAAGTAAAAAATTATTTTTGTTGTGTTTTTAAGATATATCAATTAATGCTTATTGCTTATGATTTTTCATTTAATCCATTTTACTATAAATTAATATTTAGGAGAGGATTTATTAAGATTGATATATCCTTTCTCATGAGGTATGTTTAACACATTTAGCTAAAAACTTGTTGAAAGCTGAAAAGCTGTTTAACTAGCTGAAACTTGGGAGTTGATAAACTTGTTGATTGAATTGAAAGTGTTTGGTAGAATTAGTTGATCAACTAGTTGGTATGTGTAAAATAAAATAAATGAACATGCTTATGTGTGTATAAATATATAAGTTTATTAAATCGTAATGACAATTAAAAATATATAAAATTATTATTATTACTATTATTATTATTACTACTTCTAGGATACGACATTAAGGCTAAAAATAAGAGTATTAATAGGGAAAGTAAAATGTTGTCATTTTTGGAAACAAACAAGGGCAAAATCGGGAAAAATCGTGCATCTCTTGATTTATTTTTATAAGTTACTTTTACTATCTTATCAAATAAGAGTTTTCTTCTCACCTTGAGTGCCTTCAAATCCCCTGAAGAATATTAGTTTCGGTATAAGATCGGGGATACTCCTTACGATCACATGCAAATCCAAAAAAAATAAAAGCTTTCTTTTTCAAAAAAAGTTCCCTCACCGGATGGTTTTATAGTCAAAAAGCTAAAATTGACTAGCTTATAAGCTATTGTGGTGTCTTTGCCAAACACAACCATATTATTTATTTTTTATGAACTTAATTTTGATATACTTTAAGTGTATTTTTTTTCATACTGTCAATCAATCATAAATCATCTCGTACATGACTCTTGACGTAATTTTTATAGGAGTCAATTTTTTTTGATAATGTGATAATGTATGAAAAATTTTACACTCACCCTGTATTATAATTAAATTCATTATTTATTTTATATATTCTAAAATTTGAACTCAAAGAAGGATTGTGATAAATATGATAATGTTCATATGAATAATTAAGTACTTAGCGTAAAAGATTGCATACAGTTTATTAATCATTATAACAGAACTTGTCTTTTTTTGAAAAAATAAGTTAGTGTTTTGGAATGATTAAAAGCTTACAAAAACTTGAAGTGACAAAAAAATGGAGAGAGAAGTGAAAGACATGTAATGGGGAACATTTGTTTGAGGCTTAATAACTAAGTCCCGTTGATTAAATAATTCCCAGCCAAATGAATAGATGATTGTATATTAGGTAATCTCTCCATTTCAAAATATATGTTGTGATTGTATAAGGATCTCTCCGTTTGAAAATAATTATCTTCAAAGAAGCTTTTATTTTATTTATTATTATAAAATTAAGAAGGTATTAATTAGTTTTTAAACATTTTTTTTTGTCTGAGACCCTCCGTATCCGAAAATTAAATTAGAATCCGACTAATCCGAGTTGAGCTGAGAAGACCCATTTAACAGGGTAAAGTTCGCTCGAGACCTATATATTTTTTTTATTCACAAGACTTGAACCCAAGACCTTGCTTAAGAAAAATCAAACTCCTTGACATATGGACCAACAAACGTTTGTATTAGTTTTTGGAGAATGCTAACAGGGCACTCGTTAAGGTTTCAAAAGAAGTAAGTTTGTACGGAAAAATGATGTATTTATTATTCTAAGATATTGTATATTTAGTTTTCTCATAAAAACATATTTTTTTTGGGTTCCTTAAAAAATACTCTTAGGACACTCGTTAGCAAGATCTATAGTTTTTTAACTTTATATCTGTCTTTTGATAATTTCAATGAGTAGTGACAAATAGCATTAATGGAGTGAGTGGAAATTTTTGTTAAACATAATAGCTTTTAGAGCAATTTTAATAAGAGTTACTTAACTAGTTCTAGAAAATAAGAACTGATTCTTGCTGGCTTGCACCATTGAAGTAAAATGAGGTGACATCCACATGTAAGAAGAGCTACTTATATAAGCAATCAATTCTTATACAATAACCCAATAAAAAAATCATAAAAAACAGAGAAAAACAAATGTAAATAAAGATGTGAGACAATTTCTAGAGCCTATTTATTGAACTTTTTAGAGTTGCACCATTGGAGTGAAGTGATGCTTAAAGAGTTAAAGTAATATAAAGTAAAAAGTGATAAGGTGACTTGGTGAACTCATAAAAATAGAAGTTAAATAACTCTAATGAGTTTCACCAATGAAGATGCCCTTAAGGCATGGTTAGCTATTTTTAGATTATTTTGTGGAAAAATAACTTTTTGTAAAAATAATAATAATCACTTTTAAAGATTTTCTATTTGTTGGTTTCAGCTTATAAAATAATTAGAATTTGAAAAAAAAAAAACTGAAATGTGATTATAATGAAAAGCTATATTTAGTAGCTTCTCATAAAAAATTGATGCTATAATCTCTAAAAATCTAATCTTTATGATTGTCAACTAATACAAATTAACTTTTATTTTACTTAAAAATCTCTAAGAAATAATTACTAGAAAAAATCACTTTTTTTAATCTTAGATAAATGGGCCCTAAAAGTAGAATAGTCTTAATTTTAAGATGTAACTACATTTAATTAAATTATTTTTATTAAAATACTTAAATATTTTTAGTTCGTTAATATTTTTCTCATTTTATTTAAGGAATATTTCAAGACACAAACATAAAATTAAAAAAAAATAATACTTTCTTAATTTTTTAAAATAACAGACAATTCGAAATAATGGTATTTTAAGTAACAGATATTTTAAAACGGTAGGAGTATTTTAAATAAATTGACCAATTGTTGATACACCCACCAAAGGGAATGAATGAATTACAGTAGTAGCTTGGGTTTTCAGCACTCAACATTCAGGTTGTAATAACCCTGGTTGGTGGGCGTTGGGGAAATGGGTGTCAAGTTGGCCAAGGCTAGTATTTGGTTGCGGTCTTTAAATTGTGTCCTCCTTATTAATCTTCAAATTTGGATCCACAAATTCCACTCATTCACTCTGATATAAATCATTAGATATATTTTAGTGTACATTAAATAAATGAAACAATATTGATCCAAAGGCGTATCTTAGTTGATACGGTAATGTGTGGATTTTGTAACCGTAAAAAACTCAAATCCTTAATCTTGCACTCTCTATTGCTTGGATTAGGATTCCTTGCGGTAGCTTATCTTTATCTCTCTCCACTTGTAGTTTATTGTTATTTTTTTGGATAAAGCAAATCAAGGGCTGAAAGTGTGAGAGAAGTAAATCTAATGATGATAGATTGCACAACTGCAATAAATACGTGAATTTGTTACTGTAGACAATCCGTATTACTATAGCTTGTGAATACATTTTGTTAGCATTTAAGTTTGTTTGGTATGTAAAAAATAAAAATTAAAAAATTAAAACAAAAGAAAAAGGAAATTATCCATCTTTTTTATATATAAAAGTTCCATATTGGTGTTTTTTAACTCCATTTTGCTAAGTCTCATATGGGAGAGAGTAAACTCATTTCCCCCCTCCCCTCCCCTCCTGTATCAGAAGATGATCCTCAAAAAAACATTGAAAAAACTTCAAACTTGGGCTTAAATACTACTACTGTAAGGTCTTGGGATTATGGGTCTGTTTGGATAAACGGTTTAATTAAGTGCTTATAGGATAAACGCTTATCATATAAGCGCTTATGTATAAGCTATTTTTATAATCAGAGGGAAAATATAATCAAACTATTTTCATATAAGTTATAAGCTGTTTTCATAAAATATCCTGGAAAGATTATCAAAATAAGCTGAAAACAGCTTATGGACATGTCATAAGCTATTTCCATAAGCTCTCCCAAACACTCTGACAAGCGCTTATGCCAGTAGATAACCCCAAATAAACTGTTTATAAGTCAATCCAAACAAGCCCTATATTAAAGAGTTTTGCTTTTATACATTTGGGCTTAATAGTAAATATAAAGGCTTGGGGTCGCAAGTTAAATACTCCCTTCTAAATTAAATTGTTTTTTTCAAAAATTTCGATTGCCTCCCGCCACAATGAGAGTTGCAAACATTATCTCATCTTAAATTATCACATGATAATGTTATAAGATAGATATAAAAATTTTAACAAAGAGTTTCACACATTTTTTTATGACCCACCGTAATTGGGGTATTTGATTTCCCGGTGGCATCATGGGTATCCCTATAAGTTTCGACCCTTTGGACCGGCTATGAGACTAATTCTCAGTCGGCTGCTTAGAGCAGAGAATTAACCCTTGATTTTTGTAATATCCCAAATAGAGTGTTTGCCACTAGGATTCGAACTTGCGTTCTCTTCCTTTATAGAGTCGAGATGCTTATCACTCGATCAACCCTTGGCTGGTAAAGAATTTCACACATTTTAAGAGGGTCTCACTAGAAATTTAAAATCTTTGTATCTATATCTTTCTATACATCATAAGATTACGCTATGTTTGGAATAGATGAAAGAAAAAGAAAAGATTGAGGAAAGATGGAAAACTCGCAAACCAAGATCCTTCCTCCATTTGGAATCACTGTCAGGAGGGAATGAAAACGAAAAAGGGGGCATGGGTTCCACAAAATAGTTTTCCTCCCATTGCTGGAGAGAAAACTCGCTAGACAAAAAAAATTTGTCTTTTTCTCAATTTTATCCCCACCTTTTTATCACATCTCATTCTTATTTAGGGATATTTATGTCATTTTATAGACATGCTTTTTTCTTTCCTCTCAGTTTCTATCCAATCAAACAGAGGAAGAGAAAGTGTTTACCTTTCTTTCCTTTCATTTTCTCTCCTACCAAACAACTAAAAAATTATCTCATTTTTTACTCTTTTTCTTTCCTCTCACTTTCTTTCCTCCCACTTTCTCTCCTAAACCAAACAAAGCATTAACAAAAGGATCCATTTCCCTTACTCTTGCATAATCAAATAAAAGAGGGCAAGTCCCAATAAAAGAAAGAAATTATGCTCCAAGCAACTAGACTGAGTTATTAGCTTTGTGACTTCCATTTTTTTTAACATTAAAAATTTAACATTCACTTAAGGATATTGTATTATATGTAAGTGTGACTCAATATTCTTATATATTATGTACTAAACTAAAATAAATCTATCTTATTCAATTGCAAAAAGTGTTGTATTCATCGAAAATGATATAGATGTACGAGATGATTTGAAGGAACAATTTTCCTAGTGAGACCTAATTTAGATAGCAGAATCGCAGCAAGAATTGTATGGTTTTAAGCAAGGTAACTTCAATGTCATTGATTATTTTACTGAACTTAGAACCCTTTGGGAGGAATTGGAGATTTATAGACCTATTCCCCAATGCACCTATGCTGTGCAATGTAGTTGTTTTTAGCAATGAGGAATTCCAGGTTTTTCAGGCAACAAGATTATGTGCTTAGATTTCTGATGGGATTGAATGATGAATTTGTAACAAGAAGATCACAAATCTTGCTTCTAGATCCACTTCCCACTTTACTGACACATTTTCACCCATTGCTAAGCTAGCCACAGTCCAGTTACTCATGGCACTTGCTGTTGGAACCAAAGTGATCATGGTCCAGATAATCCCTTAAGTTTTGATGTTAACAAAGAGCTAATTTAAGATGAACAAAGATTTGTTATGGACTAACGTGTTATATTAAGTGTGCAGGACAAATCTAAATTGAGTCCAAAGACTATCCATAGTCCAAAGACTTTGTCTCGTCCAACATAGTCAAAAGACGTTATCTCGTCCAACATAGTCCAAAGACGTTATCTCGTCCAACATAGTCCAAAGACTTTATCTCGTCCAACACCTATTCTTGGTTTACGACTGGACGATAACTTATAGAACCATTGAGTCCAAAGACTCTTTTGGTTACCTTCTGTAATAGCTAGTCCAATAAATGTCTTTTAAATTTCAAGCGCGAATATCTTTGTAAAAGCATTTGAAATTATTATTCCATGTAAAAGGCTTATACCAGTGGGACAAAACATTCTCTGTAAGATTCGTACAAAAGAAAAGCATAAGCCAGAATGTCTCTATCACCTAAAGAAGTTGACCTTCTTGTTTTGGATAAACAAAAGGCAACTTTCGTTCTACTCAGAGGATATGTCAGCACCACTTTTAGCTATCTCCCGGATAGTCTATTTTGCTGATCAGAAACTTCAGAAGCTATCAGACTCAACGGATCAAATGCATTCAATGCTCATCAGAACGGATCCTTTTCCATCCGTTGAAGACTGAAGACTGCTCAAAGAAAAGAGGCTATATATACCTTCATCTTTTGAAAGTGCATAATGAAAAAAAAACAGAGAACGAAATCGAACTTGAGCAAAAATACAAGTGAAGCTGCACATAGCATTTCAAAATCCTTCAAGAGATAAAAGAGAAAATCTCAAAGCTTGCAAAGCTAGAAAAGCTACTATGATTCTCACTTTCATATTACTCTCTGTGTAGAGTTGTTTTCAAGAGTCTAAGCTTTAGTTTCGAATTCTCACATTTAGTGAGTTAGTAGAACAATCTTTTTCAAAACCTTAGTTTAGTTGAGCCTGAAGAGGCTTGTCTGTAAAAGAATACTTAGAGAACCTGAAGAGGTTGAGAATACTGCCTGAAGAGGTGTTGAATACTTTGCAACAAAAGGTTTTTGTTATAGTGGATAAAGCTCTCAAGTAGAGAGGACTGGACGTAGCTCTTTGGTGAAGAGTGAACCAGGATAATATTGTTGTGTTCCTTTCTCTCCCTTATCTTACTTTAGTTTTTGTCTAACAAACTAACTGGGATTGAATTGCCTTTCATTACGCTGTCTTCTTATCTTAGTCAAAACTAAGTGAGCGTCCAACTTGGAGTTTGGAAGAGCTCTCTTTGCTTTTAATCGTCTTAAGCGTCCAATCTTGCGAAAATCATTATCTGCTTACGAAAAGAATTTAAAATCGCCTGAAACACAATTCAACCCCCCTTCTTGTGTTTCAAACAGGTTCCTTCAATTGGTATCAGAGCTCAGCCTCTGGGTTGAGCACTTTGCCGTGTAGAGGAAAAGATCCTACTGCAGATATGTCTGGACCAGGTATGCCAAGCGGGAGTCAACCAGTTATGGAAGGCACTTCCATGACCAGACCGCCGTTCTTCAACGGTACTCATTACCTGTACTGGAAGGAGAGATTCAAAGGTTTCATCCTCAGTACAAACTCAGCTCTCTGGGCCAGAATCACAAACGGTCCTAACGTTTGTCTCAACTCTGACGGGACAGACAAAGCAGAGGACGACTGGACAGATGCTGAACGGGCTAGAATGGAACAGAATCATAAAGCAAGATATGCTTTAATGTGTGCTCTCAGTCCTGACGAATTTCAGAAGATTCACGCATGTGAATCAGCCAAACAAATATGGGACACCTTGTCTAATCTCCATGAAGGGACAACCAAGGTGAAGGACTCTAAAATCATCATGCTGGTTGGCCAGTATGAAATGTTCACCATGGCTGAAGGAGAGTCCATCCTTGACATGATGGGTCGCTTTCAGACGATCATCAACAATCTGAAATCCCTTGGAAAGGTCTACACTACCAAGGAGAATGTCACCAAGATTCTTAGGAGTTTGCCTAAGAAATGGAGACCTCTTGTCACTGCAATCACCCAGGCCAAAGATCTCTCCACTTTGACTCTGGATGATCTTGTCGGGACGCTTCAAGTTCACGAGCAGGAGCTTCATCTTGACAATCCAGGAAAGAAGAACAAAGGGATTGCCCTGAAAGCTCATAGGTCCAACAACTCAAAAGCCTTAAAAGCTGATGAGTCCAGTGATGAAGCTGATCAGTCTGATGATGATGTATCAGACGATGACGAGCTATCCTTTATCTCCAGAAAGATTCAGAATATGTGGAGAAAGAAAAATGGAATGAAGAGAAGGCCATTCCAAAAGAAAAGCTTCAAGGATCATGCTGAACCCATGGATAAAAGTCAGCTGGTCTGTTTTGAATGTAACAAACCAGGACACTTCAAAGCTGATTGTCCTACGCTAAAGGATAAAAAGAAGTTCTTCAAAAAGAAGAAAAAGAACTTCATGGCAACTTGGGAGGACTTGAACTCTTCTGAAGAAGAAGAAGAAGAAACAAATGAAGAGGCTAATCTATGCCTATGGTCCAACAACCAAGATGAAGACTCTTCGGACGATGAACAATTTGATGTTCCCGGAGAAAGAAGTCAGGAGTCTACCTCTGGAAGAGGAAGGAATGTGAATGTTCCACCCATCTTCAAGGGAACAGACTATACTTATTGGAAATCAATGTTCCAATTATACGTCCAAGCTCAAAATTATGAGCTGTGGGACATCTTCACAAACGGAGATTATCGTCCAACGATTACCCATGAGGACGGTTCAACATCGTCCAAACATGAAACAGACTGGACGAGTGATGATATCAGACGATGTTCTCAGAATGCCTATGCCAACTAGTGTCTTGTCAATGCCCTTGATCGTCCAAGATTGGACATGGTCTCACAACTCCAAACAGCTAAGGAGAAGCTGGACGCTCTGGAACATCTGTTCAGACCAAGGAGCTCGTCTACCTCAAATCTCTGCCTAATGGCCAAAAGCTCTTCGGACGCTGAATCAGAAGATGACGAGGTATCCGTTTCTGACTCTCTTCAAGAAGCATATGATGAACTGCTAAATGATTCTTCTATATTGCATCATCAATACATCGTGCTTAAGAAAAAATTGTCAAAAGTAAATAAGGAGTTGGAAGAGTCCAACAAACTAAATAAGCAGCTTGTTGAAGAGAATAATAAGCTTAAAGCTGAGAATGTCAGTCTAACTGACAAACTCACCTCTGAGTCCAGTGAACCTCATGAGGTAACTAGACTAAAACAAGAGCTATCTGATCTCACCAAAAGCGTAACTAAGCTTGTTGGAGGATCAGAGAAGCTAGACCTGATATTGAGGTACACTAGATCACCTCATGATAAGTCTGGCCTAGGCTATGACTCTGAGAAACAAACTGCGTCTCAGAAAATATCAGGGTCCAACAAAAATCACAAGGCTTTTCATTCCTATGGAAAGCAAAAAGAAAATAAATTGCATGCATCCAGAACTTACTGTAAGATTTGTGGAAAGAGTGGTCACACTTCTTCAAAATGCATTTACAAAAATAAAAACAAAATGCATGGACGAAGACCACCAACTAACCCAAAAGGACCCAAGTCTATCTGGGTACCTAAGAATATGATAATACCTGTTGCAGATCTGCTTAGCAACACAAAAAAGACCCCAGTCCTGGTACTTAGACAGTGGTTGCTCACGTCACATGACGGGAGAAAGGTGTATGTTCCAAGAAATCCGTGAGAAGTCTAGTGGATGGGTCACCTTTGGAGGCAACCAGAAGGGTAAGATAGTAGGAATAGGTAAGATTGGTAAGCATCCTCTTCCCTCTATTGATAATGTTCTTCTGGTTGAAGGATTAAAACACAACTTGCTTAGCATAAGTCAATTATGTGACAGTGGGTCTGTTGTTTCCTTCAATAAAGGTGAATGTATGGTCAAGAACCCTGATGGGTCCATCTTATTCACTGCCAAAAGGCAAAATAATCTGTACAAGATTAATTTGGGGGAACTTTCAACTCAAAGTGTATCATGTCTGGTGTCTGTTGAAGATGAGCGATGGATCTGGCACAAAAGACTTGGTCATGCTAGTATGAGATTAATCTCTAAACTAAACGAGCATAACCTTGTAAGAGGCTTACCAAAGATTGTGTTTAGATCAGATGCTCTTTGTGACGCTTGTCAAAAAGGAAAACAAGTTAAGAACTCGTTTGAGTCCAAAAACATTGTTAGTACTTCTAGACCACTGGAATTGTTGCATATTGATTTGTTTGGTCCAACAAGGACGGCCTCTGTCAGTGGTAAGAAATATGGACTTGTCGTAGTAGATGACTATACTAGATGGACATGGGTTAAGTTCCTTGCTCACAAGGATGAGTCTATCAAGGTCTTCTCTATATTCTGTAAGCGAGTTCAGAATGAAAAAGGCGTATTCATCAGCTCGATCAGAAGTGATCATGGTGGCGAATTTGAAAATGAGCTCTTTCAAAGGTTCTGTGATGAAAGTGGTATTCATCACAATTTCTCTGCTCCTAGAACTCCACAACAAAACGGTGTTGTTGAGAGGAAGAACCGATCTCTTCAAGAGATGGCTAGGGCAATGCTCAGTGATAATTCTGTCCCTAAGCACTTCTGGGAAAGCTGTAAATACTGCCTGCTATATTCAAAACAAAATATACATAAGACCAATCTTGAATAAGACTGCTTATGAATTGTGGAAAGGACGCAAACCCAACATCTCTTATTTCCACCCCTTTGGATGTCAATGTTTTATTTTAAATACTAAGGATCAACTAGGAAAGTTTGATGCCAAAGTAGATAATGGAATATTGTTAGGATTCTCTGAAACGTTTAAAGCTTTTAGAGTCTATAACTCTAGAACGTTGATTGTTGAAGAATCCATTCATGTTAAATTTGATGACAAACAGCCTGATAAGAGATTATCAGAGCTAGATGATTCTTTTGCAGATATGAATCTGAATGATTCAGATGCTCGTCCAACAACCAACAAAGACGAGGCATCAGACGCTACGATGGACGCATCATCGTCTCAGCAAGCTGTAAATACCCCTCGTTCATGGCAATTCAGAACTTATCATCCCGAGGATCAAATCATTGGCAAACCTAATGATAGCGTCCGGACAAGGTCAACTTTCAGAGAGCAAGCTGACTCAGCCTTCATCTCTGAGATGGAACCAAAGTCTGTGGACGAAGCCTTATTGGACGAGTGCTGGATCCTCGCTATGCAAGAAGAGCTCAACCAGTTTCAACGTAGTGACGTTTAGATGCTGGTCTCCCTGCCAAAGGATAAGTCTGTAATTGGAACCAAGTGGGTCTATCGCAACAAGCTGGACGAGGATGGCAAGGTGGTAAGGAATAAAGCAAGGCTAGTTGCCCAAGGCTACTCACAAGAGGAAGGTATTAATTATACTGAAACCTTTGCTCCAGTAGCTAGATTAAAAGCTATACGCATCTTACTTTCATATGCTGCACATCATAACATCATGCTTTACCAAATGGATGTAAAAAGTGCATTTCTAAATGGTGTAATTAATGAAGAAGTATATGTTCTCCAACCACCCGGTTTTGAAGATCAGAACCGTCCTGAGCATGTATATAAGCTTAAGAAAGCTTTATATGGACTCAAGCAAGCTCCTAGAGCTTGGTATGAGAGACTCAGCTCTTTCCTAATGGAGAATGGCTTCTCGAGAGGAAAAGTGGACACAACTCTTTTTAGAAAAGTGAATAAAAAGGAATTTATTGTTGCTCAAATTTACGTTGATGATATAATATTTGGTGCAACTGATGAATCTCTTTGCCAAGAATTCTCTGAATTAATGCAAAGGGAGTTTGAAATGAGCATGATGGGAGAACTAAAATTCTTCCTCGGACTTCAAGTAAAGCAAACTTCATCAGACGGAGTGTACATTCATCAGACGAAGTACACAAAGGAGCTTCTAAAACGCTTCAAGTTGGACGATTGTAAACCTATGAATACACCAATGCATCCAACGTCCGTGCTAAACAAAGATGATAAAGATAAAAAGGTAGACCAAAAGGTATATAGAGGTATGATTGGTTCCCTCTTATATCTAACTGCGTCCAGACCTGATATCATGTTTAGCGTTTGCTTATGTGCTCGTTTTCAATTTGATCCAAGAGAGTCTCATCTCTCAGCAGTAAAAAGAATCTTTAGATACTTAAAAGGTTCTACTAATCTGGGTCTTTTGTATAAGAAAATTGATGAATACAGATTAGTTGGATTCTGTGATGCTGACTATGCTGGAGACAGAATAGAAAGGAAAAGCACAAGTGGAAGGTGTCACTTCATTGGTGCTAATCTCGTCTCATGGTCAAGCAAAAGGCAAAGCACAATTGCTCTATCAACTGCTGAAGTTGAGTACATTGCTGCAGCCAGCTGCTGCTCACAACTGCTATGGATCAAACATCAGTTGGAAGACTACAACGTGTTTGTAAGCAACATCCCTATCATGTGTGATAATACTGCTGCTATTAATTTGTCAAAGAACCCCATACTGCATTCTAGAGCAAAGCATATAGAAATAAAACATCATTTTATTAGGGACTATGTGCAAAAAGGAACAATAGATATTCAATTTGTTGATACTGACCATCAATGGGCAGATATCTTCACTAAACCTTTAGCCGTAGATAGGTTTATATTCATAAGAAAATATCTGAACATGCATTTCATTGATTAACTGAGAGTCCAATGCATGCGTCCAATATTTGCATTACGTCCAATATATGCTCGTCCAGTGTAATTTCTGAATGCTCATCTAATGCATTAATGAAACTCAATCTTTGTCGAATGAAATATTATCCTTCATTCCCTTAACTGAGTCAGTTCTTTGTTTTCTTTATTTGCCAAAAAATGCTTTTTACGGTTTCAAAGTCTGAACGTGTGTCAGACATTTAATGCATGTCGTTTCGCTCTCTCTCTCTCTCTTTAAAAATACGAAAGGTTTTCGCTCTCTCTTCTTCTTCCTTTTAAAACCTAAGTTTTGCTCTTTGATAAAAATCCAACCTTTACAAAAAGCTTTAACCTTTCTTCTTGCATCTTCGAAAAGGAAAACCCTTTCTGAAAAACCTTCTTCTTTAAACATCCTCTCTGAAACTATGGCAACCTCTTCTGCTGCTGGCTCTAAAGGTAAAGGAAAAACCTTCAATGCTCAGACTGCTGATGTTATGGTCGAGTACAAGTTTAACCTACAATTCCTGGCTGATAATGGGATTGACATCTTCTCTAACATCCATGCCGCTGGATGGTCAAGCTACTTTGAAGGTTCTCCGGTAATCTACCCTGCTCTAGTTAGGGAGTTCTGGACAAACCCCATTGTCTCTGCAAGAGAGATTCGCAACAAGGTGCTTGATACTGAAGTAATAGTATCTGAAGCAACTATCTCTAATGCAACTGGGTGCGCTCAATCAGGCATAACTGTTGAAGATGTCTGGGAAGAAGAGATTGGTGATGCTTCCACCATCAGAGATTGTTTGTTGAAAAACTCTGGTGACAAGCTCATAGCCTCAAAAATGACTGACAAGGCTAGGGTTCTTCACCAAATCTTGAACAAGGCTATCCTTCATAAAGTTGGGTCAAAGGATAATGTTTCAAAGGCTCATCAATTTTGCCTAGTTCATCTGATTCTTGAAAGGCAAATAAACCTTCCCCACCTCCTCTTTTCCTTCTTCAAATATGCCATTGAAAGCTCTGGGAAGAACACTGCACTCATCTATGGCGCTCTTCTTTCAAAAATATTTGAAAAGCATATGGTCTATGACGACCTAAAGAACTTGGCTCCAGAAAGAAAGTTCAAATACTACGGAGTTCATGGCATTGAACGTGTGCATCAGCCTGAGTTTAGCAGGCAAAGTTTGGTAATGATGCAGTTGGACTGCTTTAAAAAGTCCAAACTTGAGGAAAAGCAAAAAGGAGCTCAGACGCAAGGCTCAGAAGAAGCGTCTGAACAATGTGTCTCTGTTGGACGCTCTGCTGAACGAGCTCGTCCAATAGCTAAGACTTCTTCGTCTCGTCCAAAGCTCATCGTCCAACCTTCAAGAAAAAGGAAGCTGGTTCTAGCTCCCATTGATGAAGATGAAGAGGACAATCTACCCATCTCCAGGGTAGTTAAAGGACCAAGATTGGAAACTTCGTCTGCTGCACCTCTGCCCAAACCTTTGTCAACAAGGGCAAGGTCATCTCGAGCAAAGACGAAAGGTAATACTGAACCTATCTCCAGTTCAGTTATTATTTCTCCTATCGTCCAATCGTCTGAGATAGAAGACTTAACCTTTGAACCTTCCCTACCACTCTCACCCACTAACCTATCACAAACCCAAACTCTAGCTTCCCCAAATGAACCCGAAGACTGGTTCACACCCTGGGGAGATCATCCCTTCCAACCCTATGGTGCCCCCTACCCCAGACGGATCTTTCCCTTAAGCAAATATAGACGCCTCCCTGGAGTAGACTACAACAACAAATGCTCAATTTGGGCTGAAGTCAAACGCAAATTTCCTGTTCTATTCCTTAAACACTCACCCCCTACTACTGAACCTCACCCCAAAAGCCCTCTTCCATTACCCGAGTATGAATTTGAACAACCCTCCACATCATCCACCTCACCTCCTAAATTTGCCTACCAACCCATCCCATACACTTCACCTAAACCTCTGCCCTCTGAAACATACAATTCCCATGGACCATTGGTTACCTACCTTGAGAAGAAGACTTTTCCTCCAAGGAAAATCTTTCCCAACCTCATCAAGGACAAGGCATTCAAATGGTGCCACTACAATATAAAGAGGCATGTTGTTCTTCCCCATGAAGCCAAGAGAGGTTGCAAGACGGAGTATGAAAGAAGGGCAAGCACGGTTGGCTTAAGTAACTTCATCCTTGATCCCGACCTTTCTTTCATTCCAAGCTGTCCATCATCTTGGAAGGAGTATTCTGATGTCCGGGACTTTCTTCCTTACTATGCTGTGCGGAAGGAGTGTGACATGCCTCGAGAAGCTAAGATCCATCACAACCTTCCAAAGAGATTTTGGTCAAAGTCTTCTCGCACTAGCGTAGGAGTTGTTCCTCCTCGAGCTTGCCCAAGGCTCCCTATCCTAGATCCCAACAAGGATAAGGACCTTCGCAAAAAGCTTGAGTCATGGACGCTGCCTTACCAACATGCTTTTGATCCCCTGTTTTGGACAAAACATCGAGATGACTCTGGGGCTCTCGAAAGTATTTGGAAGAAAGATCCTCGCTTCAGATTTGACCCAGATGCTAGGATATATTGGGAAAATCACATCTGGAGATGCTCCCAAGAAGCGTCATCATCTGGTTTATCAGTTGAGGAGAAAGCTGAGATTCGCGTCTACCCGAGACAATATCGAATCCGTGAAGCAACCTTCATGATCATAGACGATATCTTTGGGATACCTCTTTATCCTAGAGATGTTCTGCCTATGCCTCCTATCAGATGGCGGGAAAATAAGTATGATGATGCTGATATCATACTTGAAGTGCTGCGTCCACCCGAACCTATTGTTGTTCCTCTTGCTCCTCCTACTCTTCCTCCTAAGCCGGTCATTCCTGAAGAGACTGGGTACACCGAAATTATCTATGCGGAACCCTCCTCTGAAACTCATGATAACGAAGTGGAACAAGTTGCAGACTCAGCTCAGTCCAAGTCTCAACCGGTCCCTCTCTCAATGGTCCATCCTGATGCTCCATCTCCTTCTCAGGCTCTGAGTGTAGTTCCTGATCAAAGAGGTGTGGACGCAACCCGGGCCACTGCTGAGAGCTCTGCCTCGGTTATTCCTCCTGAGTTTCAAGAGTTCGTTCAACGGACTATAGAAGCTAACAATGCGGTGCTCCTTCAGCAAATTGCGGCCATGTTCAAAGATTTCATTCCCAAACCTCCTCCCTCTTCTTAAAATTTTTTTTCTTTTGTTTTCAAATCAACTGACTATGATGTGTTTCTCACTCTTTTGTCTGATGACAAAAAGGGGGAGAAGATGGATTTTGATTGATTATTGATTGATTGATTATTATTGATTGATTGATTAAAGTTAAATTTATTGAATGAATCTTTAAATGATACATGTGCTCATATCTATGCTCTAAATGTTTAAATGATTAGAATGTTTGTCTTAGGGGGAGCCCTTCAGCTCTCTAGGACTCTTTGTTCAATCAAAATTAGCATGTTTTGTCATCATTAAAAAGGGGGAGATTGTTGGAACCAAAGTGGTCATGGTCCAGATAATCCCTTAAGTTTTGATGTTAACAAAGAGCTAATTTAAGATGAACAAAGATTTGTTATGGACTAACGTGTTATATTAAGTGTGCAGGACAAATCTTAATCGAGTCCAAAGACTATCCATAGTCCAAAGACTTTGTCTCGTCCAACATAGTCCAAAGACGTTATCTCGTCCAACATAGTCCAAAGACGTTATCTCGTCCAACATAGTCCAAAGACTTTATCTCGTCCAACACCTATTCTTGGTTTACGACTGGACGATAACTTATAGAACCATTGAGTCCAAAGACTCTTTTGGTTACCTTCTGTAATAGCTAGTCCAATAAATGTCTTTTAAATTTCAAGCGCGAATATCTTTGTAAAAGCATTTGAAATTATTATTCCATGTAAAAGGCTTATACCAGTGGGACAAAACATTCTCTGTAAGATTCGTACAAAAGAAAAGCATAAGCCAGAATGTCTCTATCACCTAAAGAAGTTGACCTTCTTGTTTTGGATAAACAAAAGGCAACTTTCGTTCTACTCAGAGGATATGTCAGTACCACTTTTAGCTATCTCCCGGATAGTCTATTTTGCTGATCAGAAACTTCAGAAGCTATCAGACTCAACGGATCAAATGCATTCAATGCTCATCAGAACGGATCCTTTTCCATCCGTTGAAGACTGAAGACTGCTCAAAGAAAAGAGGCTATATATACCTTCATCTTTTGAAAGTGCATAATGAAAAAAAACAGAGAACGAAATCGAACTTGAGCAAAAATATAAGTGAAGCTGCACATAGCATTTCAAAATCCTTCAAGAGATAAAAGAGAAAATCTCAAAGCTTGCAAAGCTAGAAAAGCTACTCTGATTCTCACTTTCATATTACTCTCTGTGTAGAGTTGTTTTCAAGAGTCTAAGCTTTAGTTTCGAATTCTCACATTTAGTGAGTTAGTAGAACAATCTTTTTCAAAACATTAGTTTAGTTGAGCCTAAAGAGGCTTGTCTGTAAAAGAATACTTAGAGAACCTGAAGAGGTTGAGAATACTGCCTGAAGAGGTGTTGAATACTTTGTAACAAAAGGTTTTTGTTATAGTGGATAAAGCTCTCAAGTAGAGAGGACTGGACGTAGCTCTTTGGTGAAGAGTGAACCAGGATAATATCGTTGTGTTCCTTTCTCTCCCTTATCTTACTTTAGTTTTTGTCTAACAAACTAACTGGGATTGAATTGCCTTTCATTACGCTGTCTTCTTATCTTAGTCAAAACTAAGTGAGCGTCCAACTTGGAGTTTGGAAGAGCTCTCTTTGCTTTTAATCATCTTAAGCGTCCAATCTTGCGAAAATCATTATCTGCTTACGAAAAGAATTTAAAATCGCCTAAAACACAATTCAACCCCCCTTCTTGTGTTTCAAACAAGTTCCTTCACTTGCTTCTGCTCATAATTGGCATTTTCACCTATTGGATGTGAACAATACGTTCCTTCATGGTGACCTTCGCGAAGATGTTTATATGATTGTGCCTCAAGGGATTACACCTCCTCGTCAAGGACAAGTTTGCAAGCTCCACAAATCATTATATGGGCTTAAGCAAGCTAGTCGTCAATGATTCGAGAAACTTAGTTCTCAGATGTTATCCAATGGATTTTCCCAAGCACATGTAGACCAATGGGCTTAAGTCCACCGTTGAGTCATTCCTTGCCCTACTCATCTATGTGGATGATGTCATTCTAATTGGTACCTCTCTTGCTGATTTTGATCACATCAAGGGTGTTCTGCATTTTGCCTTCAAAATAAAGGATCTCAACCAACTAAACTTCTTTCATGACCTAGAGGTTGCCCATTCTTCCAAAGGCATCTCTCTATGTCAAAGAAAGTACTGTCTTAAGCTTTTATCTGATGCTAGATTAACTGGTTGCGAGCCTTTGAACATTCCCTTTGACCATGCCACTCAGATCCACCGGGATGCTAATGCTTCACTCATTGATATTGGTTCCTATCGTAGACTGGTTGGCCAGTTGCTACATTTAACTACCACTTGGCCTGATATCAGTTTTGTGACCTAGCAGTTGAGCCAGTTCATGAGAAAGACAACTAAAACTCATTATCAGTTTGCTTTTAGTGTCCTACGTTACCTCAAGAAGGCACCTGGTCGAGGTTTATTTTTCCCATGCAACTCTACCATTTAGTTGTTGGGTTTTAGTGATGTTGATTGGGGAGGGTGTCTTCACTCTCGCTGGTCTATCACAGGGTACTATTGCTTCTTTGGATATTATCTCATTACTTGGAAATCCGAGAAGCAAACTATTGTATCTTGTTCTTCATCTCAGGCGGAGTACCGGGCCCTGGCAGCTGCTACTAAGGAACTTCAATGGCTCACTTTTCTTGTACATGATCCGCATCAGACTCCCTCACGTTCATCTATACTATATTGCGCCAACCAAAGTGCTTTGCACATTGCTGCCAATCCAGTGTTTCATAAACAGACCAAACACCTTGATATCGTTTGTCCCGGAGAGGGAAAAGCTCCAAGGTTGTCTCATGAAACTTCTCCCGGTTACTTCCTCTCATCAACTCGCAGACATCTTTACTAAGACATTGTCCCTTCATCCCATTCATGTTCTTTGTTCCAAGCTGGGGATGGACATTTTCCATCCTCTAGTTTGCGAGGGGGCACATGGATGAACCATTCGAATTAGCGAGTAGCAATGACACAGATGAATCAGATCATGCTGGTAGAAGTTGGTTATAAACAACAGTAGAAGTAAGTTATAATATGTTGCGAAATTTGGGCCACGAAAACACCTTTGTAAACAAACAAACAAACCAAGACAGCAACTATGCAAGAACAAGCAATGCACAATATGAAAAAAGATATAAACGCAACAGAAACTAAAACGATAAAAGAGATAAACACCGGATTTACATGGTTCGGTCAATGCGACCTACATCCACGGGAGAGAGCAGCCAATCGTCACTATCATGAACAAAGAGATACAAAACTTTACAATAGAAATCTCCACCTATCTTGCCTATTCTTGTACACCCATGTGATTTACATCATGCCTCCAAGAAATACCCCAAGATAGCTATTTCTACTCCTATGTACTTTCTCAATCTCTTACAAATCACTCTATGATTCTCTCAAGATAGAATTGCTATTCAAGAACTCTCACTCACAAAATCCCCTCTAAATCTCCTTTCAATCTCACTTTTTGAAGTTACATAAGTCTAAGCATGTATTCTGAGTATTCACAGTATTGCATCCATCTAATAACCCTTTATTTATAGATGCTTGAACCACTTGCGTTGTTTCTGGGGTTTTCCTGAAATGTCAATTTCATTTAGCGCGATTCCATTCGATTAGTGAAATTGAGACAATGATGCATAACTTGAAATTCCTCTGTCTCGCTTAGCGAGATCCAATCCATTTCGCTCAGCGAATTCTCCAGAATGATCTCATGGCAGATTTACCGATTTTGAGTCATTCATAACATAACAGTTGTCATTGTTAATTAGAAAGTTAGTTGGTTAGCTCTTTTGTTTTCCTTATAGCCAGCACTATATAAAAATGTACTCTGCTTACCAAAATATGTAATTTGATCAGTTAAGTCAATTGCAGAGAATTGTTCAGCGCGTTTTCTATCATCTATTAGTTCATTTTCCTTGCATGTTTTAAAACATTATTAAAAGCGTTTTATAATAATAATAATTGTTATAATCAAATTATTAATAATTGAGTATCACATCATTAAATGATAAATTTCTTTCATTGGTTTATATCTTAGCACTAACTCTATTCTTCTAACCATCTTCTTCAAAAAAAAAAAAAATCAGGGACCGCAATTCTGCTCATGTTCAAGTAGAGAATATGATTGTAGGGTACCAACTCTTAGGGCCATCTCAAAATTTTGGAAAATGACAATAACCTCTTAAATTTTGATTTTTTGTGTACCATATTTTTACTATAGTTCGATACTTCTAGGGCTATACACAAGGCTTGTAAGTTGTAAAGATTGAGATTGATTTTGCGACTTTTATGATAAGATAACGGAGCAATTAGATTAGGATATGTATTGTGAATATGTGATGTTAACTGGAGTTCAATGATTTCGATGTTATCCAGAAAGAAAAAGTGAGATTGACAAGTGGGTTTCATGGAATATTGGAATTGCCATTTCATGATTACATACACTTCGGCGATACACGTGAGGGCACGTGGACATGGACTCTTTCCAGTTCTCTCACGTAGCCCTGTGGTGTGGTTATTGGATCTGCCAGCCAGTGCATCTCCAATTATGGCTGTACCTGTAGGGAGCCATTTCTAATTTTCTATTCCCTCTCATCATTATATTCATCCTACTTCGTGCACCTCGTAAATTAGGCTACACCAATGCTCCTTTACATTGCTGCTGTTGGATATACTAAAAACAAAATGAATTACTATGATTTATAAGGTGTTATGTGTGACAAATTTATCATCATATTACTGTTTTATTTTTTATTTTTTAAATTATCATTATTTTCAGATTATATATCAAACTATCATCATTTTCAATAACAATGAGAAGTTCCTTTTGATGACAACGACTTCTCAACATGATTTAGGAAAATTTTTTATCATATCCAGTTGGAAAGTCTAGTTCTTCAACCACGACTTCTCAAAGTGGATTTTAATTTGGGGAAATTTTTTTGTCACATCCAGTTGAGAAGTCTGGTTCTTCACCCGTCTAAGCCTTCGTTCCTCTGATGGCTTTCACCTAGGGGTGGGCATGGGTACGGGTCGACCCGCGAACCCGGTGTACCCAATCCAACCCAACCCACAAATACTGGGTTGGTTCGGGTCATTGGGTTGGGTTGGTTTCTAAATAAGTAGACCCATAGCTTATGGGTTGGGTGCTGGGTCCAAAGATTGTAAACCCACTCAACCCAACCCAACCCACATATTGAGAGGAATATTATAAGTCCAGCTGCTGGAGCGTGGAGGGACTCTTCTATCTTGAATTTGATGACTCTTCTTTAATACTCAGCCGCCTAAATTGGAGTGACCATTTTTTGGGTACATGAGGAGAAATAGTTTGAAGACATGCAGAAATAGCTTGAAGACATAGTCAGTGAAATTGTTTAGGAATTGTTTGAAGACATTATTATTATTTTTTATTTCACTTGTTTGTTTAATTTTGATGGATATTGTGCTCCAAATTGAAGTGATATGCTTCATTTTGTATTTGGAAGTTCAAATTAATGCATTGGTAGTATTTTTCTTCCCTATTTTCCCCCCATTATTTGCTTTTGATAAAAACAAAATAATTTACTACCAAACCCGGTCACCCGACCCAAACCAACCCGTATGAGGTTGGGTTGGGTTGGTTTGGGTTACATGAAAATTTTCTAAGAAACCGATCCAACCCAACCCATATTTATTTGATTGGGTTGGGTCTTTAAATGCACCAAAACCCACCCAACCCGACCCATGCCCACCCCTACTTTCACCCGTCTAAGCTTTCAACCTTCTAATAAAGCTTTCACCCGTCTAAGCTTTCATGCTTTCAACCGTCTAATGAAGCTTTCAACCGTCTAAGCTTTCATGCTTTCAACCGTCTAATGAAGCTTTCAACCGTCACCCGTATGGGAGTGACATTTTTTTCCCCAAATCATGTTGAGAAGTCGTGCCCTCCAAAGGAGACTTATAATTGTAATTTGAAAATGGTGATAGTTTGGTATATAATTTGGAAATGGTGGTAGTTTGAAAAATAAAAAGTGAAACAATGATATAATAATAAGTTTGCCGCTATGTGCTAATTGTTGAATTAAGCTCATTATTTGAACAATAATTTGGAATAATAATAGCGACATCGTTAAGTACAAAATAAAATGCTACATCTTGTTGTGTATTATAGATTGAAGAATGCTAACCCGTGTTTCATCAAACAAAGAATGCTGACCAGTGTCTAAAGTTACAGAATTAAAGGGGGAAAAACTTTTCATTAGCAGGCCCAGCTCAACATCAAAGCAATTGAGACCATTGCTTTAGGCCTCTATAAAATCAATTTTTTTTAAAAAAAACTCATTTTATATCTTTTTATATCATCTTTTTGATATATTTGATACATCAATAAACATAAATTAGTCTATTTGGTATTAAAGATTGTCATCAGCTTCAAGGTCAAAGGATTAACTCTCATTGTGTGCAAAATAATTGTTTTTGTTTTAAAAAATTGTTGGGTTAATTTATTATTTTAAAAAGGCCTTACCACAAAATTTGTTTTATGTCTCAATAGGTGTTAGATCGGCCATCTTCATTACCAATCAGTGAAGAAGAGAGGGTGAGAGAGATAAACTTAAAAAGAAAAAAGAAGAGAAGGAAAAAAAAAAAAACCTATGTTATTAACAAACTTGACTACTTTTGATGTTAAAATTTCATTTCTCATGTTGAATTGGTAAGTTTGAGAAGTTTAATATTGTAAAATGGTATCTGGACAAGAAAAAGAGTTATTTGTGCATAAGTATTTATGAAGAAATCGTGAATCATAGAACATGAAAGAATGGTTGAGGACCGGGCGATGAAGCACCCATTGAACGAGTATGTCAAATGAGGGAGGACTTGTCTACCAGTTGAGATTGTTGGCCAAATTAGCTTCCCAAACTAGCTATAACCAAAAGCATGTATTAGCTTTAACTCAAACCCAAAACAACCAGTTTCGCCAGACATATCAAACAATCCAGATGAAGCTTCCTCTTGTATGGCTCCTCCAGCAGCAGAGATTCACATGCTAAACTGACAAAGCTTGAAAATCTCAATTGCAAGGACTCAAGTTCAAGTTTTCACAATTATAGACTTGACTTTGCAGGTGGAGAACTTTTATTTGGGCAGGGTCAATGACTATAGCTGTGTTTGTATTTCAGTCTTCTTCTTTTCACATTTGATGTGATTTTTATTACAAATCTACCACTCCAAACTTACTTTTGGTTGACTGAACGTCAGTCCAAAAACACTCTATATGGCGGTTGTTGAGTGCATTGGAGTCATCAAAGCCAAAGTTGAAAATGGTGGAGCTATCACCATATCCAATAGATGCAAGCCTTGTTGAGTAAAAAAGCTCACATGATGAGTTTTCCTTCATCTAAAGGAATTTGCGCCACCGGTAAATTTGAGATTTGGTATAGAAGTGATGTGTGTTGTCGCAACCATCCGACGGTCGCTACGAAAAAAGATGGATAGAAGAGGAATTGCCACCAAAGTTTTTTTAATTTGGGTAAAACATGAGGAAACCCATTTATCTGAAAAATTGATCTTTGAAAAAGAGATTGAACACAATACAACACTAATCAAGTAGGGAAGGACATCGTCAGGAAGAAAGACAGAGCTGTTATCGTATCTTATGACTCAGAATTTAACAATTAATTAGCAGAGAGTGTATTATATAATTTACAAATATGAATACTCAATTTCTCTTGCCAACCATTAATAAACCGTATAAATCCAAAACCAAATATTGACAAATGCTGCAAACCCTTTAATCCAATCCATTGTTAAAAAGCATTCAAAAGTAAATTCCATAAATCATGGGTGGTGTACAACACTAATCACCCCCTGATATTCTGAAAGAAAATATTGGCATTTGATTGTTATTGCCCTGCTACACAACTTCAAGACAAAATACCTCTTAAACATTGATTAACTAATGTCATTGATATCATGTCTCTTTTCTTATTAAAGCAACCAATAGATTCAACCCACGAACAATTTTCAGAAGCAACAAATTAGGTTATTAATTAGCCATCCAACACAAAATTCAATCATAAATTTAAACAGAGTGCACTTCAAAGGAAACCTTATGGTTCTACCATTTCATCAACCACATTGGAAGCAAGATTAAGAACAAACCCACTACCAACATTTTATGCAAGAACCAAGTCATCACATTAGACAATGTCACCAACAGTTATGCACAAACAAAAAATTCATGCCAACACAAACTTATCCATTTTCAAGCTGCTACAAGAAAAGCTCAACCTCATCCATCAATTTCCATTCACAGCAAAGACTAAAAAACGTTTAGGAAGGTTTTTATCATTCCCAAGCACACTGAAAACTGTATTCACAATTAAATAACAAACAAGTTGACATCTAATACAGATGCAACTTTCATGGAATTAGCATTTAAAGGGAGTATAGCATGATAATACCACATGGTAGAACAATATTTACAGATCTTATAAATGTATTTAATCCTTAAAGTAAAAAAATCAACTATACCTATTTGGCGTGCACAATGTTGCCAATAATCCCATCATCTCATCATGATATTTAAGTTAATTGAAGAGGGAGCAAGATACACCAGAGAAATAACCAGACATTAACCAATTTAGGATACCAAAGATAAAAAAAAGTCACGAAACATCATACGAGTAATCAACGGAATATGTATCTTTAGACATTCAGTTTAACAATTGCAACAGAGAAAACAAAGCAACATGTACTAATTCAGTTCAACATTCATGCACAAATTCAACATGTAATTTGAAATAGAATTCAAAGGTTATCAAAATTCGACCAGGCACAATAAATTTGATTAGTAAATGACTTAATTTTCATCAGTAACAAAATCCCGAATTTTAGCTTAGTCATTTCATCAAACAACTTATGTTCATTACAGAATACTCAAAGTCAAACGTAATAACCGATCAACAAGATTCATTAAAAATAATTTAACATTCCAGTCAAAAGGGGGAATAGATAAGAAAGATGCACTCCTGTTACCAATCAATAACTTGTGTTTGTTCATTCCCTATTAGAGTCTATGCTCTCAGTGAGTTGTATCGATGTATCAATAAACATTTTTGACCCCTTTTCCAGGGTTAGCTTTTGCTTGATTCTGTGAAGGTTTGCAATTGCGGCAACAAGAGAGGCAGATTAGCACACAGTGGATCGGGGTTGTGGGGCAAGAAGCTCTTTTTTTTAGATAGGGAAATGTTAGGTCAGTGAGAAAACAAACACGGTCACATTTTGGTATGTGAGAAATAAAAAATACCGGTTTGTTCATCAAAAATATAAAATGAGGATCAAATTGATCCCTGATTGGGATTAAAATATTTTTAAAAATTAAATTAAAAATGATTAATTTAACCCACATTTTACATTCTTTAGAATCAAATTGTTATTTTTCATTTCTTAGTGATCAAAACGTCACCGTATTTTTTTGTCAAGGACCAATTTGGATATTTACTTTAGTATTTTTGTTAGTGGGAAGGGTTTGAACTCTTAACCCACTTATCACTTCACTCCTTAAGTCCCTCACCCCAGCCACCAACCCAATCTTATAGCCCCTAAAATAAATTATTTTTAACTTATTTCAATAAACTTGTCATTTATAAAAATAAACTGTTTTTAACTTATTTAAAAAAAATTTATTGCATAAATACTTAATTAAACCATTTACAAACTTGTTGTAAATGACCTGACAGAAATTATGACAGGTAAGTGATAAAACACTTACCATTCGTCTAATGTTGTGCTACTGTACTAAAAAAATTAAACTAATCACATAAATTTGATTAATGGTTAATATATTTAATATATATATAAAAGTAACCCATTACTAATCCTAATTAGTTTTTTTTTTTCAATCTACTTCGAGAAGTATCCCACCATCAATCTGAGACGAGGACTAATCTCCTGTGGGAGTTTGTTCGATATCTCGATGGATGGCATCCCTCCCAGTTAAGATTTTTTTCATATCCAAGACTCGAACCCGAGATCTTGATTAAGGAGCGAGAGACCTTTAACCACTTACGCCAACCTCACTTGATAATCCTAATTAGTTTTAAAAACTTGATCAAATTTACAATCATTATATGATTATGTGCCAAATAAACTGGAAATAAAGAATACACATGACGTAACATGCTTATAAAATAAAGCACATGACGTAACATAACAATGAATGGGAAAATGGCATCTAATCACTTTAAACTTTCGCGCGCTTAATTCAAACAGTCGCATTAAACCTTCAAATCTTCTCATGTAGTCCTTAAACTATCCTAGTTTTTTGCAATTCGTTCTCCATTCAATCATCAACTGACTAATGTAGTACTAGGTCACGTAAGTACATGAAACATTAATTGATATGGCAAATAGATCATTAATAACTTGTATGCTTGGACATGACGGATGTGAAGTTCTTACTACACTACTATACTCCAATTTTAAAATGTGGTACCTACTTATAACTATACATATCATTGGATAAAAAGTAAAATATAATTAAATCAAATATGAAGGTTACAAATATGCCTAAAGTATCACCATGAGAGTATTTTAGAATTTCTCGTGATGCAGTGCTTTGTTAGTCAACTTAGATTGGACAAACGACAAAGGACTAATTGAAGTATGTAATTTAAAGACAAAAATGAAAGAAATGAAAATTTAAGGTGACTGTTTGCAACTAAATAAAAGTATAAAGTGGTTAGATGTTATTTTTCCAAAAAGAATAATAAATCATAATGTAATTTTTTTTGGGGGGTTTAAGATTGAGTTAGTTTAGTGGATTTTAATTCTTTGATGATATATATGTCTGCCTCTTGCTTCCGGCCCAAGTTTGATGAACACCACTTCCTTAGTTGTTGCCATGTAACTGTCTTATTAACACATTGATTCTAAAGATAAAGTGGTTTGGAAATTTTTAAATATTGGTCGGAATGTGGCAGACACATTTTCTATATAAATATCTGTTGGTCCATGATTCAATCTGATTTTTGGGACGGAAATCAGGTAAGACCAGTGTCCATTTCAGCTTGTCCACATGCGTGAAATTGAGGCCACAATTCTTATATATATATATATACCCTAAATCGATTTAGGGTATTTTAATTGTTCATACGATTCTTTTAAAATGATATAGGAGGGAGAACGTTGCCATATAATTATTAATTCAAACCAAAGTAATTGGAACGTGGACTCAACATTACTTTTTTGAAAACTAAAATTCAACCAAATGTATTGAGCCTGTAGTACGATTTATATGCATTGGGACATTGGAGAGTTTGGACTCTATGATGTTATATACATAAGGGAACGCCATTAAATTGTTTTAGGCAAGGATCTGTTTGAGAGTTGAAAAGGAAATAGAGGGAAAGGGTTTGTAGAGAATGGGAGGAGAAAGGAAGAATAACCTCCAAAGCTTTCCAACACCCTTCCCTATTTCATTTTTTTAATAAAAGAACAAAATCGTCAATTTGGGGATCTAAAAATAAACAAGGGAAGGGTTTTGGAGGACTTTGAGGGCTGTGTGTCCATTCTCATCCCTTTCTCCGTGCCTCCCTCCTCAAATTTATCCCCTCCTTTCCCCTTCCAACTTCCAAACAAACCCTAAGTGAGGGTTAGTAAAATTTTAAAATTCGGATAACGAGCAACCATATAATACTCCTTCGGCATTTTACTTTTCTCCTGCGCTTTCTATCAAGAATATTGGGAATGTGATAACAAGTAGGAACGCTTTTCGGGTGGTCCATTTAGTTTTGTGATTTCCTATTTTTATTTTTTTAAGTTTTCTTCTTTTTGAAAAAAAAAAAAATATACAAGGGAGCTTCTCTTTTTTTATTTTTCCTTTTTTGAAATCATAGCATTGATATCGACAAAGAACAAAACCGTATGAGAATACATCCTGCCCATCTACATTTGCTCATTATCTTCAAATGGAAGCGTAGAGAAAACTAAATAGCCTTAAATGTGACTGAAACAGCAACCATATATAGATGATAGAGATAGACTACACCAAACACACTAAAAAAAAACAGATGTGATGGGTAGAAAGCGGTCTGCATAACCATAAGTGGAGCTTCTCTCAATGAGTAACCCAAGTCGCAATTAATTCATCCGTAGCAAGATTGTATCAAATAAAAAACCAAGAGCACCGAATTTCTACGTGTCCATTCAGCGAGTAAAATTTTCAGTGTATAAAATAAAATCGTGAGCTGTTATTTCTTTTATGTTTTTCATTGAGTAAAGTAGAACTTCTCCTAGTGTAAATTCAGTTTCTGTTATCTGATATATCAACACTGCACACAATATATATATGTATATATATAAGAAGTTCAGCTTCTAACCATATAAGAAGAATAATATATGCTTTTGAATATTATAGATATAAGTTCAACTGCTGCCCGTCCCCTCCTCCTTATCTGCCTTCTTCTTCAACCTTGGATTCCAGAGTTAAGATTCTCGGGCACATCTGCAGAGATGTAAATGCGCAGGATAGTCCCATTAGGCTGCCTTCTCAGTTCCTTTTTCGCAGCACGGAACTGCGACTTGTTCTTGACTTTGACATCCATATACTGCTTGCTGGGAGAGTTTGTAGACGATGATGCATCCATTGCTTGGATATATAAGAAATTAAAATAAATTAATAACATAAAGAAGAGAAGGTACATAATAAAAAGCATACAGATCTAATAATTGAAGCCTCCAAGATCACTTATTATATACTTTAAAGCTATGAAACATGTCCCTCAGATGGCTACCTAACAAATAAATAATTTTCCTAAATAGATGGAATTTGAAGCAAGATAATAGATGAAATTTTGAATGAAACTAAATCTTTCTATATTGAAACAAAATAACATAAATTTTGACATCTCCCTTTAATTTCCTTCAGAGGTAAGCTGATGCAAAACTGAAACCCTCAAAACTACCCATAACACCTATTTTCCAGACTAATAAACTACACATGCTGTATAAAAAAATGAACCAATGAGGAATTAAAACTTTTAATATCAGGTGCTCTAAGTGCCTCATCTAAGCAAACATTCACATTATCTCTACCCTTTTATCATATATCTCAAATGTATTAAACACATATTATCCAATATGTTTGCCTCTTAACACCTAATAAGTCGAAGATATAAATATGTAATTCAGTTGTTCTAATAAACATAAAGAAAATTAAATAAAAGAATGAAGGGGAAAATCACAAAGCACAAATCCTTATTAATATCACATTGGCCAGATACTTGAAAGGCAAAACAACATTTTTGAATATTTACAGGGGAAGTTATCTCATTCTATAGTAAGGGCAAGCCATAGAGAAAGTTAACTCGTACTTATGCAGGCTAAACCACAAAATTCAAGAACAAAAATAAGAAAACATAACGTGAAATGTTACCTGCAGAAATTGAAGACAGAGCTCGAGATGAGAGGTTTTGTTTTGTGACGAAGGCCTTGCAAAGGAATCATAGTCTCATATAAATAGATTAGTGACTACTTGCAACCCAAGTTTCACTGATATACATAAATAGAATAGTGATAAGATAAGAAAATAACATCTCAGTTGTAATAACATAAATAGAATAGTGATAAGATAAATAAATAACATACACTAATATCACCATGTGTTAAAACATATTACTCAATATGTACAAAAGCCAACACTGTAGGTCGAATAGTAGTTTTGCATCATAACACACACAAGAATGAATGGGAAAATTATAAGACTCTAGGAGATGTGTCTGAGTACAATATTACTAATCTCTCATTGCCCTGATATTTGAAAAGCAAAACGATATTTTTTATTTATTTTTAGTAAGAAAGTTTAGAGGAGGGGAAGTTATCCCATTCTATATTAAGGGCATGCCACAAGTCTTACAGAAAGTTAACGTGTTACTTATGCAGGCTAGGCTAAACTAATACTTTAGTCCCTGTGATTTACTTTTAAGTTTCAATGTGTTGCTTGTATTTACAATAGTGTCAATTTATTTCCTATATTTTCCAATGCAATGTAATCCTCTTGTTGGCTGCCACTCCCACGCCACAAAAACTCGTCAAGCATGTTTATAAGTAATTTTTTTTAAACTTTTGCCCCTCAAAATATAACTGTACATTTCACAACGTATAGAAGCAACATTAGCAACTAAATCCCATCTCGGAGTAGTAAAAAAAGATTTGCCCATTACCCCAATTCATTGATTTTGAAACGCTAGAGATCATAATCAAGATGACTTGAGAATACACGAGGTGAAAGGCCACATTTTCTGGCAGGCACTAAAACAACAATACATAGTTTACACTGCACATTGCAAAAGTTAAATGGAGAGACAATTCAAGCACCAGATTAGAACCTGAACAAAAAAGTTAAATGGAGAGACTATTCAAGCATCAGATTAGAACCTGAACAAAATGATTTAAAAAAACCAACTTAAACAGTGAGGCTGAGAATTCATCACTGAATATCTAAAGGCGTAATACTGAAAGAAGTTCCATAAACATATGGCTCAGAAGATGCTTGATGAACCCTTCTAGTTTAAGTGAATAGTTTAAAAACCCCTAGTGACTCAAAAGTCAAATAAACAAGCACCAAATACAAGCAGAAAGGACATGAATAACTAAAATAAAGGTAAGGCGTATGATGAGCATGAGTATAGGAAAAACTGAAATTAAATATCCACAAATGACATGGCAAGTTTAACTTTAAACAAATGAGACTAATGAAGGCAACGACACCAAGATATTATAATCATATGTAAAATTAAAATTAAAACCTGAGTATACTAACACAAGAAAGAAAATAATACCCCCATGGAAGAACAATCAAGATGAAACAGTCAACCTTGTACAACACTGACCAGAGACATGTTCGATTTATCAATGACAAAACATTTTCGAACACATGTCAAGCCTAGAAACAATTGATGCAATTTCAAGAACCTAGCCATGAACCAATGTTTCTAACTGTTAACATATTTAGGGCCCCACTTATTGGAACCCTTATTCCCTACTCGCATGGCTAACAAGAAGTGCATGTAATTTACTCTCAAAACTAGCTCCTACCATTATCATATAATTAGAATTGGTTACTCAAATAAAAAAATAAAAACTATACTAGAAAGAGAATTTGCACCTAAATAAAGGTTATTTAGACTTAACAGGCTCACCTCAGCGACCTGAATCTCAAGTCCATCCACCTCAACTCAAATCTGCCAAGGGAAATCCGCATCTGTCCTATCCATAATACGGAATACCATTACCACCTTCTCTGGCATATAGAACTTTATTTAAAAACTGCATATGTTAGAGCGATTTTAGAATATTAAAGTACCAATACATATCATTTCATCGCAAACAAATTAACATGACCATGGGTCAAGATAACAGCTTATATTAACTGTAATACCAAACCCTCTACTTCAAGGTTCTGAATGGTAAAATTCATGTAATATCCTGTTCATATAAATTCATCAAATATTATTTTACATGTCAGTAGAACAAAATAGAAAGGAAAGATGATAGGGATTAAATGACACTGATATTAATATTGGAGAGAGAGTGTAGCATACACTCAGTAGACTAGCATGCATCATAGCACTGCACACTGCACCTAAGTTAGTTACACTAGAGTAACCGATTGTAATTAAGTTCAGTTAGTTAGTTAGTTAGACTGTAACTCACTGATATAAATATCAGATGAGTCCACATTTACTGTACACAATATTCATTTTCTCAGTTTCAATATAATCAACTACGAATTCTCTCTCTCTCTCTCTCTCTCGCTCTCACCATTAACATGGTATCCAGAGCTTTTTAGTTCTTCATGGCCGATGATTCCGATGCTCCACCACCACCGCCGTTGTGACCTGTTTCGTCCTCTGCTCCGATCACATTCTCGCATGCGATTACAAAGAAACTTGATGACAAGAACTTCGTTTTGTGGCGCAAACAAGTTGAGCTAGTGACCAAAGCTGGTCTTCATCACTTCTTGTATGTCCGAATATACCTCCTCGTCATCTCTCTGAATCTGACCGTAATGTCGGCATGGTGAATCCAGCATATCAAGATTGGGAAACGCAAGATCAAATATTGTTCTCATGACTTCAGTCAACTCTTTCTAGTGCTATACTCTCGCACGTCCTTGGTTGCATCCATTCCTTTGAGATTTGGGACAAACTTCACACCTATTTCTACAAGCAAACTCGCACGAAAGCTCGCCAACTACGATCTCAGTTTCGCACCACCGTTCCTGCGGATCGCCTGGTCTCTGAGAATCGAAGTGATGTTAGACTTGCTCGCATGTTTTGGAGATCCAGTTACTCTTCAAGAACACATTGATGTAATTCTTGAAGGCTTACCAAAGGAATTTGGATGCGTTATCTCTGTGATCGAGAGAAAATTTGAGCCCTCACCAATTGATGAAGTAGAAGCACCTCTCTTAGCTCATGAGCTAGGGCTCAACAAGTTTCACAAGAAGGAATTAGGTGATTCTAATTCGATCGATCTCACACAGAGTTCAGCACCACCTTCTTCTCACTCTACTGATCCAATTCCAGGTCAGGTAAATCTCACTCATAATCAAGATTCTACAGAGTTTTCTGGTTATCGTGGTTCTGGCCGTGGCTGTGGTGGCCAGTTTGGCCGTGGCCGAGGGCGTGATGGCCGCTCTAGTGTTCAGTGTCAAGTTTGTTACAAGTATGGTCATACTGCTGATATATGCTAAAACCAGTCCAATCAAAATTTTCAACCGCCTCAACAGAATTTTCAGGCAAATCCTCAAGGCTATCAGCCACAACATCATCCTTATCACTCCAGTTCTCAGCAACAAGACTTCCCTACTTCTGGTTCTACCTCACATTGGAACCCACTGCTACCTCAGTTTCATCCATCTCATAGCCACTTGACTCAACCAAGTGCCATGGTCACCAATACTGCACCTCAAGAATCGCATCAGTGGTCCCTGACTCTGGGGCCTCTTTTCATGTCACTGCTGACCCTCACAACATTCAACAGGCTACTCCCTTTGAAGGTTATGATCAGATCTTCATTGGAAATGGTCTAGGTTTGCCAATTCGATCCTCTAGTTCCACTTATTTTCAGTTTCCTTTCAATAATTTTTGCTCCTCTTGTGTTTTACATAACCTATTCCATGTTCCACAAATAGCCAAAAATCTTATAAGTGTTAGCAGGTTTGCAAAAGATAATCATGTTTATTTCAAGTTTCATGCTAATCATTGTCTGGTTAAATCTCAGGCCAATTGTTAAGTCCTCATTCGCAGTCAAGTTGGCTCTGATGGCTTGTACCAGTTTCCAAGCCTACAGTTGCTGCCTACCAGCTCTAAAGTTGCACCTAGTTTGTTTTCTAGCACTTCTATTCCCTTTCTAAACAACATTACATGTAATAATGGACCTGCTACACAGGCTATGTTGTCGATCGTGGCGCTATCACGCGCGATCGCAGAGGTGCGGTGCGGTTTGCACCCCCTCTGCTATGCTACTCGTTGGTGCGGCACGATTTTGGATCGCGGGGTTTGCGGCAGCGATTCGCGGCTGAATCGCGGTTTTAGCGGCCAGTAGCGGCTGCTACTGTGAACCGGGTCAGAAAAGTCTCTTTTGCCCCTCTAACAGTCATATTTTTTTGGGGCTTTTGGTCTTTTCCACCACCCATTTGATTTAGGTCTGGGTCACACCCATGAGAGGACCATTCACGTTGTCTCACCTGCGCCCCTTCTCCTCTTCTCACTTGCGTCCCTTCTCCTCTTCACTGCTCGTTTTCAAGTGGCAGCAACAGCGTTTTCCGCGGCGGCAACGACAGCGTTTCCGACAGTTGCGAAACGGCGACGACAACATTCTCTTCTCTTCTCTTTTCGAGGGCTGAAAGGCTCCTTTCTCTCCCACTCTGTTCTTGACTTCTCTCTATTTCAGAGTTCAGACTTTAGTAAGTTGCATCCATTTCCATTCAACCACCATGGCATCATCTCAACCTTCCACTCAACCACCAACACCCAGAAATGCTACTGCTTCCTCAACTGGTTCTACTGCACTGGTGAAGCCTACAGGTCCGAACCTAGATATGGCTTGGGAATGGAATTCTTTGAGAGACATTAACAACAAGAAAACTGTCACATGTGATTTTTGTGGCAAGAAATCAACAGGTGGAATTACAAGAGCAAAGAGACATCAAATGGAGGTAAAAGGTGACACTCTCCCTTGCCACAAAATACCATCTGATATCAAACAGAAAATTAAGGATGCCTTTGAGGAAAAAAAGGCAATTACTGATGTTGTTCAGTCTGAAGGAAATTTTAATGAGGAGGAGGAGGAAGCAATGCAAGAAATTGGGGTTTTAGGGGCTGGAAAAAGATCTGCAACTGCAGGTTTTTTTGGTGCAGCTGCTGCCAAGGGCAAGAGTAATGTTAAAGGCCATATTGATGTTTTTATGTGGCAACCTCCAAAAGTAACTATAAAGATAACAGAGGCAAAGTATAGGCAAACATCGATTAGAGATTGTGAGAGAGAGGCAAGGGACAAATGCATTCAATACATTGCTCGATGCTTTTATAGGAATGGTATTCCTTTCAATGTTTACAAATCTAGAAGCTTCAAGTTGATGGTTGAAGCTATAGGCAATTATGGTAAACACTTGAAACCTCCAAGCTACCATGAGTTGAGGTTTCCTTTGCTTAAAAAGGAACTAGAGTACACAAATACTACGTTGGAGGGGTTCGAGAGAGAGAGCTGAATATTGATGCTCTATCATGTCCGATGCATGGACGGATAGAAAAAATAGGACATTGATCAACTTCTTGGTCAATTCTCTGAGTGGGACGATGTTCATTCAGAGCATTGATGGTTCCGCATATTGTAAGATCAGGCCAAAGATGTTTGAGCTTTTGGACTCCTTTATTCAAGAGATAGGAGTGGAAAATGTGGTGCAAGTTATCTCCGACAATGGTAGCAACTATAAAATGGCGGGTAAGACTGTCATTGCTACTGTTTAAATTTTATAATACTATATTCACGCTCTAATTTGTTAATCATCTGCTTCATTTAATTTGGTCTTAGGTGGTCTTATTGAAGAGAGGTATCCAAAGATCTTTTGGACTCCATGTGCTGCGCATTGTTTGGATTTGATGTTGGAGGATATTGGAAAGCTGCCAAGAGTAAAGAGGGCCATAGAAAGAGGACAATTTCTTGTTGGCTTCATCTATAACCATACCTTGGCCCTAAACACAATGAGGAAATATACTGGTCAAATGGTATTGGTCAGGAGTGGAGTGACAAGGTTTGCCACAATATTCCTCACTCTTCAAAGTTGCACAAACAGACAAACAACCTAAGAAGGATGTTTCTATCAGAGGAGTGGCTTAACTCCAAGATGGCAAAAGAGCGCAAGGGGAAAAGATGTAATGATATTATCCTCATGCCATCATTCTGGAATGATATAATGTACTCTTTGAAGGCAATGGGGTCTCTTGTACAAGTTTTGAGACTGGTTGATAACGAGAAAAAGCCGGCCATGGCTTATATATATGAGGCAATGGATAAGGCTAAGGAATCTATTGCAGCCTCTTTCAACAACAATGCAGAGAAGTACTCAAAGATTTTTGAAATCATTGATAGAAGATGGCAGTGTCAACTCCATCATCCATTGCATGCGGCTGCCCATTTCCTTAACCCTCAACACTACTACAGTGACCCAAGTATTGCTAAAGATAAAGAAGTGACTGACGAACTCTATACAACCATTGAAAAGCTTTCTTTTGATGAAAAAGGTAATGATCAAGCTTTACGTGATCTAGCCCTTTATAGGAAAGCACAAGGTATGTTTTCCAAACCTGCTGCAATTAGACATAGGACCACTATGTCTCCTGATAAGTTACAATGCATTGTTTTGTTAAATTAAATTTACATGACCATTCTAAATAGTAATGTTAATTACTTATTGCATTACAGCTGAGTGGTGGTCCACATATGGACTTCATGTTCCAACTTTGCAAACTATTGCAGTCAAGGTATTAAGCTTGACATATAGCTCATCAGGGTGTGAGCGCAACTGGAGTACCTTTGAGCAAATGAGTAAATGTTAAATGGTTTTATTTTATACAGTGAAATATAGTGAAACTAAATATTTTTTTAAACTTTATAATATAGATTCACTCTAAAAAGAGAAGCAAGCTTGAGCATCAAAAGCTGCAAGACTTAGTCTTTGTGAAAGACAACCAAGCTCTTAGAGAATGCTTTGATAGCAAGGATTTAACTGATCCCATTCTCCTAGACAACATTGATGATTGCAATGAGTGGTTGGTAAGGGAATTGGGTGAAGATGGAGAAGCGGCTGAAGATGAGGTTGTGATTGGCAATGATAGCTTGACATGGGGAGTTGTTGGTGATGCAGTAGGAACTGGTGAACCAGCAAGACTTACTAGACAACATACTAGAGCTACACCTTCTACAATTGCACCTATTGAAGAGGAGGAGGAAGAACATTTCTTTGAATCAAGTGATGTACAAGAGAACGTTGAAGTTGATGTGGTTGAAGTTGCTGGAAGTGATTCTGATTCTAATTAAGATCACTTGTACTTATTTTGATTTTTGAATACTTTTAGAACAATAGAACTTAGGTTAAATTAGTAGTTAAGTACTTATGTTATACTTTTTAAAGTGGAGACATAATACTTTTTGAATGTTAGTGACTATTGAGTATTTTGAATGTTATGACTACCCCTTTAATTTTGTGTAATTTTTGGTTTTTGAGTATTTATGTATGTATATAATATAAAAATAAAATATGTAAGCTATTTTTTAGTCTTCGCAATAGCGGTCATCCCGCTACCGCTATCCCGCTATAGCGTTTTTGGGCTCGGCCGCTCCGCGCCGTTATTTGGGATTGACAACATAGTACACAGGTACTAAAATCTGTCTCCCCTAGCTCCGATTTACTTGACATCTTCGACTAGGACACCCTAATAGTCATACTATGAAAATTGTATTCCAACAACGTAATCTTTCAATATCAAATAAAAATGATACAAATTTTTGCTCAGCATGTTTGTGTTGGGAAAGCTCACAGGCTTCACTCCCCTCCCTCTACTACTCAATATCATTCCCCTCTAGAACTAGTTTATAGTGATTTGTGGGGTCCCTCACCCATGCCATCCACCAACAACTATAGATATTACATCACCTTTGTGGATGCCTTCTCACGGTTTACCTGGATATATCTCATCAAAAATAAATCTGATGCCCTTCCCATTTTTAAACAATTCAAGGCAATGGCTGAGTTGCAATTTGGTACAGCCCTCAAATGCCTCCAAACTGACTGGGGGGTGAGTATCGCCCTTTCCCCCAATACCTGAATGACCATGGTGTCATTCATAGGCTGATTTGCCCGCCCTCACACCACCAAAATGGTGTTGTGGAACGAAAATACAAGCATATTGTGGAACTTGGCCTCACACTATTAAGCCATGCATCCCTACCATTAAAATATTGGAACTATGCCTTTCAAAGGGTTGTCTATCTCATAAATTGCATGCCCAAATCTTCCCTCAGTTTTGCCATCGCATACACAATCTTGTTCAAGCAACAACCTGATTTTAACTTCCTAGAATATTTGGATGTGTCTGCTACCCTTTATTAAGACCCTACAACTCACATAAACTAGACTTTCAATCACAAGAATGCCTGTTTCTTGGCTACTCCACCTCTCACAAGGAGTACAAATTCATGTCATCAAATGAACGCTTATACATCTCCAAAGATGTCACGTTTAATGAGCCTTTCCAACACAACCTGCACTCTGTTTTGACTCCTTCTCCTACTCTCCCCTTTTGCCTTCATTCCCTTAGTTCAATCTCCTTCCTATTCCCCACTTGCACCTGTTCACTCTGTCTCCTCTCCTACTAGGGTCTCTCCTACACCCTCATCACCTGTTCACTCTGTCTCCTCTCCTACTAGGGTCTCTCCTACACCCTCATCATCCCAACCCCTCTCCCAACCTAACCTTGCTGCTATAACCTCCAGTTACCCCTCCTCTCCTCCTCCTCAACCACCTAACTATCATCCTATGCAAACCCGCTCTAAGCCTGGATAGTTCAAGCGCGTGTTAATCCTAGTCTCCTTCTAACCCATGTGGAATCGAGGACAACAAAGCAAGCTCTTAGTGACCCAAATGGTACATGGCTATGCAAGAAGAAATTGCTGCCCCTGCAAAACAATAACACTTGGTCCCTTGTCCCTTTGCCCCCAAATCAACCCTGTTGGCTGCAAATAGGTTTTCCGTATAAAAGAAAATCCTAATGGCTCTATAAATCATTACAAGGCCAGGTTAGTGGCCAAAGGTTTCCATCAATTACATGGCTTTGATTACAATGAAACCTTCTCCGCGGTTGTTAAGCTTGTCACTATCAGGCTCATTCTCACTCTTTCCCTCATTCGGCAGTGGACATTACAGCAGCTGGACGTTAACAATGCCTTCCTAAATGGCCTTCTGGATGAAGAAGTTTATATGCAGCAGCCTCTTGGCTTTGATCCAATGGTCTGACTCTTGTTTGCAAGCTTCATGAGGCACTTTATGGCCTCAAGCAAACCCCACGACAGTGGTTTGAGCGCCTCAAGCACAACTTAGTCACTCTTGGCTTCAAGGACAGCAAGTGTGATCCTTCATTATTTGTCTACAATCAAAACGGAGCAGTAGTTTATCTTTTGGTGTATGTTGATGACAACATAATTACCGGCAGCAGCTCTCCTCTAGTACATGATCTCATTCAGAAGCTCAATGCAGTTTTTGCCCAAAAACAGCTTGGTAATCTCGACTACTTTCTTGGTATTGAAGTTCATAAACAAACCAATGGCTCTCTATTTCCCACTCAAAGCAAATACATTCGTGATCTCCTGATCAAGACAAACATGGCAGAGGCTAAACCTATTTCTTCCCCTATGACATCAAGCTGTAAACTATCCAAAACGGGGTCTGACACACTCTCTGATCCTTCTATGCATCGATCTGTGGTTGGTGCTCTTCAATATGTCACAATCACAAGATCTGAACTCAGTTTTTCGGTCAACAAAGTATGCCAATCATGGCTCATTCGTTAGAAGCACACTGGACTGCTGTAAAATGAATCCTTCGTTATCTCAAAGGGACCTTGCATCATGGCCTCCAATTCTTCCCTGCATCCCTGCACCACCCTCTATCTTTGAGAGCATTCTGCGACGCTGACTGGGCTGCTGACCCAGAGGACCAAAGGTCCACCTCTGGCGCTACCGTGTATCTTGGTCCAAATATTGTGAGTTTGTGGTCTCGCAAAGAGCATGTTGTGGCTCGGTCCGGCACAGAGGCCGAGAACCGCAACCTCGCTAAGGTGAGGGCAGATATTCTTTGGATACAAACTCTGTTGCAAGAACTTGGTTTGCATTCTCAACCCCGATTGTTTGTTGTGACAACCAAAGTGCAGTTGCACTAGCTCATAATCCGGTTCTCTATGCCCGTACAAAGCATATGGCGATTGATCTCTTCTTTGGATGTGAGAAAGTCCTTAGCAAGCAACTACAAGTCTTGAATTTACCCTCTCAAGATCAATGGGCTGATGCCTTTACTAAACCTCTATCACCTGCTAGGTTCCTCTGCCTTTTCCTAAGCTAGAGCAGAGAGCATTGGTTTACCCTTCTAAGGCTGAGCTGCAATCTCTACATGGCTGGCGTGGCTGGTCTCCAGACGAGACACACGACATAGCAAGGGGGTGGGTCTTTTAGCCAGGTAGCTCGCAGTGCAGAGTTAGAGAGAGAATTTGATGGAGATGGCTCGGACGATGCTGACTTGGAGCATGAGGAGAGACTTGCTGACATGCTGTAACAATCTCTTAGTTTATTCATTTGAGTTATGTGATATGTAATCATTTGATGTCATTGAAACTCATTATGCACTGCTGTAAACATCTTATTTGCTGAATGAAATGTGGTGTTTTGTTAGTTGTGTTGGGTGATTAATTGAATTACTTTTTGTCCTTGTTAACTTACTTAATTATGAAAATTAAATGGCTAACATTTAACAAGTGTTTTGGTAATAAAGATGCCTCCAAGGCGTGTTCCTCGCAGGCGTCATCCTTATAGGTGAGGTGAAGCAGTACCTAACATCCGAATACAGAGAAATCCGGAATCTGATCTTCAAAACGAGATTTTGGAGATTGCTAGGAAAGGACGTGTTCCTTTTCCTAATCTGGAGCTGAGGATTGAGGAGGACGACGGCACGGATATTGAATACTTGCCATTCCTCTGCGGGCTGAACAACCTAGCCAATTAGGAAATTGAAGAACACTTTGGAGCAGTTGAAGACCCAGATACTCCTCCACCTCAAACAGAGGAGGTCATTCTGGATGAGACCGAGCCATTGAGAAGGGGAGTGATGCCCTAGAGAAGGCACCTCGAAGATAAGACGTGATGACAAGAGAAATTACTGAGATAGAAATCACTCCCCTCCTCAATGGCTCGGTCTCACATAGAATGACCTATATTTAAGGTGGAGGAGTATCTGGGTCTTCAACTGCTCCAAAGTGTTCATCAATTTTTTCACGGGCTAAGTTGTTCAGCCCGTTGAGGAATGCCAAGTATTCAATATTCGTGCCCTCGTCCTCCTCAATCCTCAGCTCCAGATTAGGAAAAGGAACATGTCCACTCCTAGCAATCTCCAAAATCTCGTTCTGAAGATCAGACTCCGAATTTCTCTAGATTCGGATGTTAGGTACTGCTTCACCTCGCCTATGAGGATGACGCCTGTGAGAAACACGCCTTGGAGGCATCTGTATTACCAAAGCACTTGTTAAATCTTGCAATGTTAGCAATTTAATTTTTATGATTAAGCAAATTAACAAGGACAGCAAGTAATTCAATTAATCACCCAACACAGCTAACAAAACACCACATTCCATTCAGCAGATAAGATGTTTACAGCAATACATAATGAGTTTCAATGACATCAACCAATCAAATACATCAAATGATTACATAACACCGAACTCAAATGAATAAAAGAAGAGACTGCTACAGCATGTCAGCAAGTCTTTCCCCATGCTCCAAGTCAGCATTGTCCGGGCCATCTCCACCAAATTCTCTCTCTAACTTTGCACTGCGAGCTGCCCGCTGAGCTACCTAGCTAGAAGAGTGTTTGAGTCTTGTTGCATTGGCAAATGGCATAGGCAGACACACAGGCATATATGTCGTGCTTCATGCCTTCCTAATAGAAAATGGTGGTCATTCTTCTGTAGGTTCCCTCCACTTCTGAATGCCTCCCCACAGGATGGAATGAAATTCTTCCAAGACCCTAGGAATGCAATTTGCTCCCTTGGGTAAGAGAGAGAGAGAGAGAGAGAGAAAGAGAGAGAGAGAAGTAAAGGAGATGAACTATCAATGAGCTTAGATTAGATGTCGTGGCCAATAAACTGGGCCTTTATAAGTAGCCTTTAGATGTCACGGCCTATTTCGATTAAGATAAAAAAAACGTCACAAAGTTTGAAGGGATGAAAACATTTTTCACAAGTTTGAAGGGATGAAAACATTTTTCAAATAGGTGTAGGACATCGAACATCATCCAATCCCACAAAGTGAACTAGAAGGAAGAGCTACAATAGTCTTGCATTGCATTACAAGAGCAGAAGGGAGAAAAGAAGTTTACCCATACAATGAATTGTCCACATCCTCTCCAAACTCACTCCGTTTACTAGTGAGGGTATTTGCAAAACAATGTAGAAAGAGATACACGGTTAAACATGGGAAGACCATAAGGTGTTTTACTAGCGTGTTGTATTAATTCCACGTGGCATTGATTGTGAGAGCATTTATGACATCAACACATTTGGAACCAAAACCATCAAGAAAATCAGCCAATATCTTACCATTGAGTTATTGAGTCCCTCCCCCCATGCGACAATCTTGGGGCCTTCCATGCTCCAAACTTAAGCTACACATAAAAGTGTAAGTAATAGAGTGTAGATGTAAATCCATCAAATTGAAAAGCTGATAGGGACCTAGAATAAATAAGGTGTACGTGAGGAGAGAGAGAGGTGCAATGTAGGGGATTATGACCCAATGCAACTAACTGCTGAGTTGGCAGCAGAGAGGGTCAGGAGAGTGTGGGAGTTAGTTGTAAAATGGGTATATAGGGAAGGAATGGGAGGGGGGAGAGGTAGGCTGGAATTGGGATTTTGGAACCCTTGGGAGAGACTAGGCCTCTCGAATTGCCTAGCTATCAATGTATTTCTTTCTTCTTCCTCAAGCTCTGTATTACACTGCTACAAGCTTGATTCCATCAACAATACTATACAGATTTCCTATATTCTCTCTATTAATTCTTAGTTCCTAACAAAAGCACAACAAAATGTCATTAAATTCAACCCAAAACAACAAGTACATAATCCTCTATGGAATGGATGCTTATAAGATTTACATTTGACTAGTCCTAGTAAAGTTGTGACATATATCACCAGTTTCGTGAACCCCATAAAAGCAAGATACACAAACCTCAATTTGCTTGCCTCGTTCGAAACAAAACACTAGTTCTCTCGTTCGTGAGAGGTAGGGTTAAGGTTAAATTGAATCAAATCCAGCTGAGATTCGGGTTGGGAGGATGAGAAATCTATTATCTATAATATCCAAAACAAAACCTTCCCTTGTTTCTCGTAGTATAATATTCTTTCCTTTTTAGAGATAGATTTATTTATTTATCCCTTAGGAAGGAAGGAACACTTGTCACCACATCTTATTATCTAAGTGTCCTCCTTTTACCGTGGCATGGCTGTGATGTTCTTGAAAGGACACAACCACACGTCAACTATTCTATGAATTTCACCCACTGCCAATAAACATTTTAGCTCAAACGATTCATTTGCTCCCTACATAGGAGGGTTTCGGTGCGCTCTCCATTAGCTAGCTTTCCGATACGCGGATCTTGTGGGAGCAGGCAGTCAGGTCCATGTGTGGATAGACCTTCCACATGTTACACTTGTGGTCATCATGGCCATTTCAGCAAGGAATGCCCCACAAAAGGCAAGCAAGAAATCGTATCTAGTGCTAACTACTTGTTTAAAAACACCAAGGTAGAAATACTTTTAAAAAATATAGTGATTTCATGTCGAACTCCAAACTGACAATTCCTTCATCTTATATTGTATGACATTTTTAAACAATATCATGCCAAATGGTTTGAAGTCCAAATACAAGCACATAATACGTAGCCAAAAAAAAAAAAAAACTATACCAGAAAGAGAATGTGCACCTAAATAAAGATTCATTTAGACTTAACAGGCTACCTCAGGGTCGTCAATCTCAAGTCCATCCACCTCAACAGGTAAATCCGCATGTGTCCTATCCATAATAGTTTTAGCACCTTCTCTACCATTAGAACTTTATTCATAAACTGCATATGTTAGAGTGATTTTAGAATCTTAAAGTGCCAATACATATCATTTTATTGCAAGCAAATTAACATAACCGTGGGACAAGACAACAGCTGATATTAAATGTAGTAATACCAACCAAACCCTCTACTTCAAGGTTCTGAATGGTAAATTAATGTAATATCTTGTTCATGTAAATCCGTCAAATATTAGTTTACATGTCAATACAACAAAATTTAAAAGGAAAGACCATTCATCACATTGGCTCGAAATCATCATAACTTGAAAAGCACAACAAAATGTCATTAAATTCAACCCAAAACAAGAACTACAAAATCTATGGATGCTTATAAGGTTTACCTTTGACTAGTCCTTTCGTTGCCAATGGCTATCATAGGCCACACTACTTATGACGGTACATCCAGCAGCAATATCAACCATCCGCACTGCCAGCTCCGCCTTACCACTCTCACCTCAACCATCGCCTCTGCTACAGTTTCTTGGGTTTCCATTCCATCTCTGGCACCACCTGCCTTTAGAATCCTCACCACAGGCCACGGTTGCCACTTCCACCATCACGGTGCCACTCACCATCTCGCTGTCGACGCTGCTAACCTCTCCCAGAGATCTGACCTCTACGCCATAGATCAGATCTACGGGGGAACGGTCATGAGAGTTCTCGATTTGCCGCGTGCAAAACAAAACCCTTCCTTCGACCTAGTTCTCTCTCTGAATCTGACCGTAATGTCGGCATGGTGAATCCAGCATATCAAGATTGGGAAACGCAAGATCAAATATTGTTCTCATGACTTCAGTCAACTCTTTCTAGTGCTATACTCTCGCGCGTCCTTGGTTGCATCCATTCCTTTGAGATTTGGGACAAACTTCACACCTATTTCTACAAGCAAACTCGCGCGAAAGCTCGCCAACTACGATCTCAGTTTCGCACCACCGTTCCTGCGGATCGCCTGGTCTCTGAGAATCGAAGTGATGTTAGACTTGCTCGCATGTTTTGGAGATCCAGTTACTCTTCAAGAACACATTGATGTAATTCTTGAAGGCTTACCAAAGGAATTTGGATGCATTATCTCTGTGATCGAGAGAAAATTTGAGCCCTCACCAATTGATGAAGTAGAAGCACCTCTCTTAGCTCATGAGCTAGGGCTCAACAAGTTTCACAAGAAGGAATTAGGTGATTCTAATTCGATCGATCTCACACAGAGTTCAGCACCACCTTATTCTCACTCTACTGATCCAATTCCAGGTCAGGTAAATCTCACTCATAATCAAGATTCTACAGAGTTTTCTGGTTATCGTGGTTCTGGCCGTGGCTGTGGTGGCCAGTTTGGCCGTGGCCGAGGGCGTGATGGCCGCTCTAGTGTTCAGTGTCAAGTTTGTTACAAGTATGGTCATACTGCTGATATATGCTAAAACCAGTCCAATCAAAATTTTCAACCGCCTCAACAGAATTTTCAGGCAAATCCTCAAGGCTATCAGCCACAACATCATCCTTATCACTCCAGTTCTCAGCAACAAGACTTCCCTACTTCTGGTTCTACCTCACATTGGAACCCACTGCTACCTCAGTTTCATCCATCTCATAGCCACTTGACTCAACCAAGTGCCATGGTCACCAATACTGCACCTCAAGAATCGCATCAGTGGTCCCTGACTCTGGGGCCTCTTTTCATGTCACTGCTGACCCTCACAACATTCAACAGGCTACTCCCTTTGAAGGTTATGATCAGATCTTCATTGGAAATGGTCTAGGTTTGCCAATTCGATCCTCTAGTTCCACTTATTTTCAGTTTCCTTTCAATAATTTTTGCTCCTCTTGTGTTTTACATAACCTATTCCATGTTCCACAAATAGCCAAAAATCTTATAGTGTTAGCAGGTTTGCAAAAGATAATCATGTTTATTTCAAGTTTCATGCTAATCATTGTCTGGTTAAATCTCAGGCCAATTGTTAAGTCCTCATTCGCAGTCAAGTTGGCTCTGATGGCTTGTACCAGTTTACAAGCCTACAGTTGCTGCCTACCAGCTCTAAAGTTGCACCTAGTTTGTTTTCTAGCACTTCTATTCCCTTTGTAAACAACATTACATGTAATAATGGACCTACTACACATGCTATGTTGTCGATCGTGGCGCTATCACGCGCGATCACGGAGGTGCGGTGCGGTTTGCACCGCCTCTGCTATGCGACTCGTTGGTGCGGCACGATTTTGGATCGCGGGGTTTGCGGCAGCGATTCGCGGCTGAATCGCGGTTTTAGCGGCCAGTAGCGGCTGCTACTGTGAACCGGGTCAGAAAAGTCTCTTTTGCCCCTCTAACAGTCATATTTTTTTGGGGCTTTTGGTCTTTTCCACCACCCATTTGATTTAGGTCTGGGTCACACCCATCAGAGGACCATTCACGTTGTCTCACCTGCGCCCCTTCTCCTCTTCTCACTTGCGTCCCTTCTCCTCTTCACTGCTCGTTTTCGAGCGGCAGCAACAGCGTTTTCCGGGGCGGCAACGACAGCGTTTCCGGCAGTTGCGAAACGGCGACAACAACATTCTCTTCTCTTCTCTTTTCGAGGGCTGAAAGGCTCCTTTCTCTCCCACTCTGTTCTTGACTTCTCTCTGTTTCAGAGTTCAGACTTTAGTAAGTTGCATCCATTTCCATTCAACCACCATGGCATCATCTCAACCTTCCACTCAACCACCAACACCCAGAAATGCTACTGCTTCCTCAACTGGTTCTACTGCACTGGTGAAGCCTACAGGTCCGAACCTAGATATGGCTTGGGAATGGAATTCTTTGAGAGACATTAACAACAAGAAAACTGTCACATGTGATTTTTGTGGCAAGAAATCATCAGGTGGAATTACAAGAGCAAAGAGACATCAAATGGAGGTAAAAGGTGACACTCTCCCTTGCCACAAAATACCATCTGATATCAAACAGAAAATTAAGGCTGCCTTTGAGAAAAAAAAGGTAGTTACTGATGTTGTTCAGTCTGAAGGAAATTTTAATGAGGAAAAGGAAGCAATGCAAGAAATTGGGGTTTTGAGGGCTAGAAAAAGATCTGCAACTGCAGGTTTTTTTGGTGCAGCTGCTGCCAAGGGCAAGAGTAATGTTAAAGGCCCTATCGATGTTTTTATGTGGCAACCTCCAGAAGTAACTATAAAGATAACAGAGGCAAAGTATAGGCAAACATCGATTAGAGATTGTGAGAGAGAGGCAAGGGACAAATGCATTCAATACATTGCTCGATGCTTTTATAGGAATGGTATTCCTTTCAATGTTTCCAAATCTAGAAGCTTCATGTTGATGGTTGAAGCTATAGGCAATTATGGTAAACACTTGAAACCTCCAAGCTACCATGAGTTGAGGTTTCCTTTGCTTAAAAAGGAACTAGAGTACACAAATACTATGTTGGAGGGGTTCGAGAGAGAGAGAGCTGAATATTGATGCTCTACCATGTCCGATGCATGGACGGATAGAAAAAATAGGACATTGATCAACTTCTTGGTCAATTCTCTGAGTGGGACGATGTTCATTCGGAGCGTTGATGGTTCCGCATATTGTAAGACCAGGCCAAAGATGTTTGAGCTTTTGGACTCCTTTATTCAAGAGATAGGAGTGGAAAATGTGGTGCAAGTTATCTCCGACAACGGTAGCAACTATAAAATGGCGGGTAAGACTGTCATTGCTACTGTTTAAATTTTATAATACTATATTCACGCTCTAATTTGTTAATCATCTGCTTCATTTAATTTGGTCTTAGGTGGTCTTATTGAAGAGAGGTATCCAAAGATCTTTTGGACTCCATGTGCTGCGCATTGTTTGGATTTGATGTTGGAGGATATTGGAAAGCTGCCAAGAGTAAAGAGGGCCATAGAAAGAGGACAATTTCTTGTTGGCTTCATCTATAACCATAACTTGGCCCTAAACACAATGAGGAAGTATACTGGTCAAATGGTATTGGTCAGGAGTGGAGTGACAAGGTTTGCCACAACATTCCTCACTCTTCAAAGTTGCACAAACAGAAAAACAACCTAAGAAGGATGTTTCTATCAGAGGAGTGGCTTAACTCAAAGATGGCAAAAGAGCGCAAGGGGAAAAGATGTAATGATATTATCCTCATGCCATCATTCTGGAATGATACAATGTACTCTTTGAAGGCAATGGGGTCTCTTGTACAAGTTTTGAGACTGGTTGATAACGAGAAAAAGCCGGCCATGGCTTATATATATGAGGCAATGGATAAGGCTAAGGAATCTATTGCAGCCTCTTTCAACAACAATGCAGAGAAGTACTCAAAGATTTTTGAAATCATTGATAGAAGATGGCAGTGTCAACTCCATCATCCATTACATGCGGCTGCCCATTTCCTTAACCCTCAACACTACTACAGTGACCCAAGTATTGCTAAAGATAAAGAAGTGACTGACGAACTCTATACAACCATTGAAAAGCTTTCTTTTGATGAAAAAGGTAATGATCAAGCTTTACGTGATCTAGCCCTTTATAGGAAAGCACAAGGTATGTTTTCCAAACCTGCTGCAATTAGACATAGGACCACTATGTCTCCTGATAAGTTACAATGCATTGTTTTGTTAAATTAAATTTACATGACCATTCTAAATAGTAATGCTAATTACTTATTGCATTACAGCTGAGTGGTGGTCCACATATGGACTTCATGTTCCAACATTGCAAACTATTGCAGTCAAGGTGTTAAGCTTGACATATAGCTCATCAGGGTGTGAGCGCAACTGGAGTACCTTTGAGCAAATGAGTAAATGTTAAATGGTTTTATTTTATACAGTGAAATATAGTGAAACTAAATATTTTTTTAAACTTTATAATATAGATTCACTCTAAAAAGAGAAGCAAGCTTGAGCATCAAAAGCTGCAAGACTTGGTCTTTGTGAAATACAACCAAGCTCTTAGAGAATGCTTTGATAGCAAGGATTTAACTGATCCCATTCTCCTAGACAACATTGATGATTGCAATGAGTGGTTGGTATGGGAATTGGGTGAAGATGGAGAAGCGGCTGAAGATGAGGTTGTGATTGGCGATGATAGCTTGACATGGGGAGTTGTTGGTGATGCAGTAGGAACTGGTGAACCAGCAAGACTTACTAGACAACATACTAGAGCTACACCTTCTACAATTGCACCTATTGAAGAGGAGGAGGAAGAACATTTCTTTGAATCAAGTGATGTACAAGAGAACGTTGAAGTTGATGTGGTTGAAGTTGCTGGAAGTGATTCTGATTCTAATTAAGATCACTTGTACTTATTTTGATTTTTGAATACTTTTAGAACAATAGAACTTAGGTTAAATTAGTAGTTAAGTACTTATGTTATACTTTTTGAAGTGGAGACATAATACTTTTTGAATCTTAGTGACTACTGAGTATTTTGAAAGCTCACAGGCTACACTCCCCTCCCTCTACTACTCAATATCATTCCCCTCTAGAACTAGTTTATAGTGCTTTGTGGGGTCCCTCACCCATGCCATCCACCAACAACTATAGATATTACATCACCTCTGTGGACGCCTTCTCACGGTTTACCCGGATATATCTCATCAAAAATAAATCTGATGCCCTTCCCATTTTTAAACAATTCAAGGCAATGGCTGAGTTGCAATTTGGTACAGCCCTCAAATGCCTCCAAACTGACTGGGGGGTGAGTATCGCCCTTTCCCCCAATACCTGAATGACCATGGTGTCATTCATAGGCTGATTTGCCCGCCCTCACACCACCAAAATGGTGTTGTGCAACGAAAATACAGGCATATTGTGGTACTTGGCCTCACTATTAAGCCATGCATCCCTACCATTAAAATATTGGAACTATGCCTTTCAAAGGGTTGTCTATCTCATAAATTGCATGCCCAAATCTTCCCTCAGTTTTGCCATCGCATACACAATCTTGTTCAAGCAACAACCTGATTTTAACTTCCTAGAACATTTGAATGTGTCTGCTTCCCTTTATTAAGACCCTACAACTCACATAAACTAGACTTTCAATCACAAGAATGCCTGTTTCTTGGCTACTCCACCTCTCACAAGGAGTACAAATTCATGTCATCAAATGAACGCTTATACATCTCCAAAGATGTCACGTTTAATGAGCCTTTCCAACACAACCTGTACTCTGTTTTGACTCCTTCTCCTACTCTTCCCTATTGCCTTCATTCCCTCAGTTCAATTTCCTTCCTATTCCCCACTTGCACCTGTTCACTCTGTCTCCTCTCCTACTAGGGTCTCTCCTACACCCTCATCATCCCAACCCCTCTCCCAACCTAACCTTGCTGCTATAACCTCCAGTTACCCCTCCTCTCCTCCTCCTCAACCACCTAACTATCATCCTATGCAAACCCGCTCTAAGCCTGGATAGTTCAAGCGCGTGTTAATCCTAGTCTCCTTCTAACCCATGTGGAATCGAGGACAACAAAGCAAGCTCTTAGTGACCCAAATGGTACATGGCTATGCAAGAAGAAATTGCTGCCCCTGCAAAACAATAACACTTGGTCCCTTGTCCCTTTGCCCCCAAATCAACCCTGTTGGCTGCAAATAGGTTTTCCGTATAAAAGAAAATCCTAATGGCTCTATAAATCATTACAAGGCCAGGTTAGTGGCCAAAGGTTTCCATCAATTACATGGCTTTGATTACAATGAAACCTTCTCCGCGGTTGTTAAGCTTGTCACTATCAGGCTCATTCTCACTCTTTCCCTCATTCGGCAGTGGACATTACAGCAGCTGGACGTTAACAATGCCTTCCTAAATGGCCTTCTGGATGAAGAAGTTTATATGCAGCAGCCTCTTGGCTTTGATCCAATGGTCTGACTCTTGTTTGCAAGCTTCATGAGGCACTTTATGGCCTCAAGCAAACCCCACGACAGTGGTTTGAGCGCCTCAAGCACAACTTAGTCACTCTTGGCTTCAAGGACAGCAAGTGTGATCCTTCATTATTTGTCTACAATCAAAACGGAGCAGTAGTTTATCTTTTGGTGTATGTTGATGACAACATAATTACCGGCAGCAGCTCTCCTCTAGTACATGATCTCATTCAGAAGCTCAATGCAGTTTTTGCCCAAAAACAGCTTGGTAATCTCGACTACTTTCTTGGTATTGAAGTTCATAAACAAACCAATGGCTCTCTATTTCCCACTCAAAGCAAATACATTCGTGATCTCCTGATCAAGACAAACATGGCAGAGGCTAAACCTATTTCTTCCCCTATGACATCAAGCTGTAAACTATCCAAAACGGGGTCTGACACACTCTCTGATCCTTCTATGCATCGATCTGTGGTTGGTGCTCTTCAATATGTCACAATCACAAGATCTGAACTCAGTTTTTCGGTCAACAAAGTATGCCAATCATGGCTCATTCGTTAGAAGCACACTGGACTGCTGTAAAATGAATCCTTCGTTATCTCAAAGGGACCTTGCATCATGGCCTCCAATTCTTCCCTGCATCCCTGCACCACCCTCTATCTTTGAGAGCATTCTGCGACGCTGACTGGGCTGCTGACCCAGAGGACCAAAGGTCCACCTCTGGCGCTACCGTGTATCTTGGTCCAAATATTGTGAGTTTGTGGTCTCGCAAAGAGCATGTTGTGGCTCGGTCCGGCACAGAGGCCGAGAACCGCAACCTCGCTAAGGTGAGGGCAGATATTCTTTGGATACAAACTCTGTTGCAAGAACTTGGTTTGCATTCTCAACCCCGATTGTTTGTTGTGACAACCAAAGTGCAGTTGCACTAGCTCATAATCCGGTTCTCTATGCCCGTACAAAGCATATGGCGATTGATCTCTTCTTTGGATGTGAGAAAGTCCTTAGCAAGCAACTACAAGTCTTGAATTTACCCTCTCAAGATCAATGGGCTGATGCCTTTACTAAACCTCTATCACCTGCTAGGTTCCTCTGCCTTTTCCTAAGCTAGAGCAGAGAGCATTGGTTTACCCTTCTAAGGCTGAGCTGCAATCTCTACATGGCTGGCGTGGCTGGTCTCCAGACGAGACACACGACATAGCAAGGGGGTGGGTCTTTTAGCCAGGTAGCTCGCAGTGCAGAGTTAGAGAGAGAATTTGATGGAGATGGCTCGGACGATGCTGACTTGGAGCATGAGGAGAGACTTGCTGACATGCTGTAACAATCTCTTAGTTTATTCATTTGAGTTATGTGATATGTAATCATTTGATGTCATTGAAACTCATTATGCACTGCTGTAAACATCTTATTTGCTGAATGAAATGTGGTGTTTTGTTAGTTGTGTTGGGTGATTAATTGAATTACTTTTTGTCCTTGTTAACTTACTTAATTATGAAAATTAAATGGCTAACATTTAACAAGTGTTTTGGTAATAAAGATGCCTCCAAGGCGTGTTCCTCGCAGGCGTCATCCTTATAGGTGAGGTGAAGCAGTACCTAACATCCGAATACAGAGAAATCCGGAATCTGATCTTCAAAACGAGATTTTGGAGATTGCTAGGAAAGGACGTGTTCCTTTTCCTAATCTGGAGCTGAGGATTGAGGAGGACGACGGCACGGATATTGAATACTTGCCATTCCTCTGCGGGCTGAACAACCTAGCCAATTAGGAAATTGAAGAACACTTTGGAGCAGTTGAAGACCCAGATACTCCTCCACCTCAAACAGAGGAGGTCATTCTGGATGAGACCGAGCCACTGAGAAGGGGAGTGATGCCCTAGAGAAGGCACCTCGAAGATAAGACGTGATGACAAGAGAAATTACTGAGATAGAAATCACTCCCCTCCTCAATGGCTCGGTCTCACATAGAATGACCTATATTTAAGGTGGAGGAGTATCTGGGTCTTCAACTGCTCCAAAGTGTTCATCAATTTTTTCACGGGCTAAGTTGTTCAGCCCGTTGAGGAATGCCAAGTATTCAATATTCGTGCCCTCGTCCTCCTCAATCCTCAGCTCCAGATTAGGAAAAGGAACATGTCCACTCCTAGCAATCTCCAAAATCTCGTTCTGAAGATCAGACTCCGAATTTCTCTAGATTCGGATGTTAGGTACTGCTTCACCTCGCCTATGAGGATGACGCCTGTGAGAAACACGCCTTGGAGGCATCTGTATTACCAAAGCACTTGTTAAATCTTGCAATGTTAGCAATTTAATTTTTATGATTAAGCAAATTAACAAGGACAGCAAGTAATTCAATTAATCACCCAACACAGCTAACAAAACACCACATTCCATTCAGCAGATAAGATGTTTACAGCAATACATAATGAGTTTCAATGACATCAACCAATCAAATACATCAAATGATTACATAACACCGAACTCAAATGAATAAAAGAAGAGACTGCTACAGCATGTCAGCAAGTCTTTCCCCATGCTCCAAGTCAGCATTGTCCGGGCCATCTCCACCAAATTCTCTCTCTAACTTTGCACTGCGAGCTGCCCGCTGAGCTACCTAGCTAGAAGAGTGTTTGAGTCTTGTTGCATTGGCAAATGGCATAGGCAGACACACAGGCATATATGTCGTGCTTCATGCCTTCCTAATAGAAAATGGTGGTCATTCTTCTGTAGGTTCCCTCCACTTCTGAATGCCTCCCCACAGGATGGAATGAAATTCTTCCAAGACCCTAGGAATGCAATTTGCTCCCTTGGGTAAGAGAGAGAGAGAGAGAGAGAAAGAGAGAGAGAGAAGTAAAGGAGATGAACTATCAATGAGCTTAGATTAGATGTCGTGGCCAATAAACTGGGCCTTTATAAGTGGCCTTTAGATGTCACGGCCTATTTCGATTAAGATAAAAAAACGTCACAAAGTTTGAAGGGATGAAAACATTTTTCACAAGTTTGAAGGGATGAAAACATTTTTCAAATAGGTGTAGGACATCGAACATCATACAATCCCACAAAGTGAACTAGAAGGAAGAGCTACAATAGTCTTGCATTGCATTACAAGAGCAGAAGGGAGAAAAGAAGTTTACCCATACAATGAATTGTCCACATCCTCTCCAGACTCACTCCGGTTACTAGTGAGGGTATCTGCAAAACAATGTAGAAAGAGATACACGGTTAAACATGGGAAGACCATAAGGTGTTTTACTAGCGTGTTGTATTAATTCCACGTGGCATTGATTGTGAGAGCATTTATGACATCAACACATTTGGAACCAAAACCATCTAGAAAATCAGCCAATATCTTACCATTGAGTTATTGAGTCCCTCCCCCCATGCGACAATCTTGGGGCCTTCCATGCTCCAAACTTGAGCTACGCATAAAAGTGTAAGTAATATAGTGTAGATGTAAATCCATCAAATTGAAAAGCTGATAGGGACCTAGAATAAATAAGGTGTACGTGAGGAGAGAGAGAGGTTCAATGTAGGGGATTATGACCCAATGCAACTAACTGCTGAGTTGGCAGCAGAGAGGGTCAGGAGAGTGTGGCAGTCAGTTGTAAAATGGGTATATCGGGAAGGAATGGGAGGGGGGTGAGGTAGGCTGGAATTGGGATTTTGGAACCCTTGGGAGAGACTAGGCCTCTCGAATTGCCTAGCTATCAATGTATTTCTTTCTTCTTCCTCAAGCTCTGTATTACACTGCTACAAGCTTGATTCCATCAACAATACTATACAGATTTCCTATATTCTCTTTATTAATTCTTAGTTCCTAACAAAAGCACAACAAAATGTCATTAAATTCAACCCAAAACAACAAGTACATAATCCTCTATGGAATGGATGCTTATAAGATTTACATTTGACTAGTCCTAGTAAAGTTGTGACATATATCACCAGTTTCGTGAACCCCATAAAAGCAAGATACACAAACCTCAATTTGCTTGCCTCGTTCGAAACAAAACACTAGTTCTCTCGTTCGTGAGAGGTAGGGTTAAGGTTAAATTGAATCAAATCCAGCTGAGATTCGGGTTGGGAGGATGAGAAATCTATTATCTATAATATCCAAAACAAAACCTTCCCTTGTTTCTCGTAGTATAATATTCTTTCCTTTTTAGAGATAGATTTATTTATTTATCCCTTAGGAAGGAAGGAACACTTGTCACCACATCTTATTATCTAAGTGTCCTCCTTTTACCGTGGCATGGCTGTGATGTTCTTGAAAGGACACAACCACACTTGAACTATTCTATGAATTTCACCCACTGCCAATAAACATTTTAGCTCAAACGATTCATTTGCTCCCTATATAGGAGGGTTTCGGTGCGCTCTCCATTAGCTAGCTTTCCGATACGCGGATCTTGTGGGAGGAGGCAGTCAGGTCCATGTGTGGATAGACCTTCCACATGTTACACTTGTGGTCATCATGGCCATTTCAGCAAGGAATGCCCCACAAAAGGCAAGCAAGAAATCGTATCTAGTGCTAACTACTTGTTTAAAAACACCAAGGTAGAAATACTTTTAAAAAATATAGTGATTTCATGTCGAACTCCAAACTGACAATTCCTTCATCTTATAATGTATGACATTTTTAAACAATATCATGCCAAATGGTTTGAAGTCCAAATACAAGCACATAATACGTAGCCAAAAAGAAAAAAAACTATACCAGAAAGAGAATGTGCACCTAAATAAAGATTCATTTAGACTTAACAGGCTACCTCAGGGTCGTCAATCTCAAGTCCATCCACCTCAACAGGTAAATCCGCATGTGTCCTATCCATAATAGTTTTAGCACCTTCTCTACCATTAGAACTTTATTCATAAACTGCATATGTTAGAGTGATTTTAGAATCTTAAAGTGCCAATACATATCATTTTATTGCAAGCAAATTAACATAACCGTGGGACAAGACAACAGCTGATATTAAATGTAGTAATACCAACCAAACCCTCTACTTCAAGGTTCTGAATGGTAAATTAATGTAATATCTTGTTCATGTAAATCCGTCAAATATTAGTTTACATGTCAATACAACAAAATTTAAAAGGAAAGACCATTCATCACATTGGCTCGAAATCATCATAACTTGAAAAGCACAACAAAATGTCATTAAATTCAACCCAAAACAAGAACTACAAAATCTATGGATGCTTATAAGGTATACCTTTGACTAGTGACTAGTCCTTCCGTTGCCAATGGCTATCATAGGCCACACTACTTATGACGGTACATCCAGCAGCAATATCAACCATCCGCACTGCCAGCTCCGCCTTACCACTCTCACCTCAACCATCGCCTCTGCTACAGTTTCTTGGGTTTCCATTCCATCTCTGGCACCACCTGCCTTTAGAATCCTCACCACAGGCCACGGTTGCCACTTCCACCATCACGGTGCCACTCACCATCTCGCTGTCGACGCTGCTAACCTCTCCCAGAGATCTGACCTCTAAGCCATAGATCAAATCTACGGCGGAACGGTCATGAGAGTTCTCAATTTGCCGCGTGCAAAACAAAACCCTTCCTTCGACCTAGTTCTCTCATTCGTCACAGTTGAGGTTAGGTTAGGGTTAAATCAAAACTCAAAACAAAACCACAACACTAAATTATCAATTTGATTGTGAAATTGTATAAATTTGTCAACTTGATCTCTAAATTTAACGAAATTTAAAATTAGTCCCTCAAGTTTTCAAACGTTAATCGAGTTGTTTCTTCCGTCAGACTCAGTTAGTTGACAGTGTTAACGGCTCTGAGGTGATACGTTATCTGTCGCTTGTCAAGGGATACTTGTGTCCATGTTATTGGACCAATTTAAAGGATCATTTTGACCAATTTCACTCACACTTTTGATGTTATGTTAGGTTTTTGTTTTTTGAATTTCATTTTGACTTTTCCTCCCTAATTTTTCACCTTACCACATCATTCCTCATCTTCCCTCTTCAGGGTAATAACCGAATGGACTCAAGACATTACTCATGATATATCTGTCTCATTGCCATTGTTAAATGCAACACTCACCATCTCCATTATACTACTATTAGTGCTTAATTTCTTCAAACCAAGATCCAAATCTCTCTTTGGTTTCCTCCACATCAATCTTGGAATAGTTTCATAACCATTACACACTTTGACAATAGTTTCAAAATTCCACTCTCATTCGTCACTAATATGTCTCCATGGTGCACTATTATTGTGATTTCATAACTCATTCTGCATATTAAAAAAGAGGTATACAATCAATGCAAAATTTATCCCTTTGTTACGCACCAAAAAACAAGACCTAAGAATAAACCTACCCATTCACAATGACGAGGATGAATGCGAAATAATGGGCAAAAAAAAACTATGGCAAAATTCTAAGTATAAAGGTAACAATGAGTGACCTCCATAATAAAACCCCCATGCACGGTTAAGGGAAGAAGACGAACAAAAAAACCATGGACAAAAACACAATGAACAAATAAACACAAAATGGGTGGACGAAATACCAACCTCTAAGATCGACGGCGAGTTACGGTGAAGTTTCGACGAGTTTCCGAAAGAATTTACAAGTTGCAGTTGGAGAGGGAAGGAAACCTTGGACAGAGGGAAGAGAAGAGGGCGAAGATGGGGAACAATAACGGTGAGGTGAAAAATTATATAGGGAGATAAGGTTAAAATGAAATTCAAAAACAAAAACCCAACATAGTATCAAAATAGTCCCTGAAATTTGTCCAATGACATTGACACTAGTTATCTCTTGATATGTGGCAGATAATGTGCCGCCTCAGTGCCGTTAACATTGTCAACTAACTGGGACTAATAGACAGACCAACTTGATTAACGTTTGACAACTTCAGGGAGTAATTTGGAATTTCATTAAATTTATGGACCAAATTAACACATCTTTACAATTTCAGGGATTAAATTGGTGGATTTACTCAAAACCAAAACCTTCCCTTATTTCTCATAATATTCTTTCTTTTACATATACGTAGATTTATTTATTTATCCCTCAGGCTATGTTTGCTTCAAAGGAGGGGAGGGAGAATTTTAATGGAAGGGAGGGAAGAGGATTTAATTAGTTATTGTGTTTGGTTAAAAGGATGGGCGAGCAAGGATTTTCATGGAGCAGAAGAAAAATAACACTTTTTATGTTTGATTCACAAGGAGAGGGTAGAGATTTTAAAACTTACTTTTATACCCTTATAATTTTGGATTTTAAAATACATAAGTAGGGATATTTTGGTCAATGCATTCAAAATGTTTTAAATCAACTTCCATGGTTCACATTACACGTGTAGTAACATGTGTGTATCAATCCAATGCCAATTTTGCAAGCTCGAAGTCTGAAACCTCTTGGTTAAACCATACCAACATATATAAAAGTCATATTAGAAAAAGCGATACATAAAATTATTTGAGGTGCCAATGCTGCTATGCTAGCAATAAAGCATGAATAAACTAAATAAAGTTGCTTATTGGCCTAACCAACTATATTGTCAGAATGCAATTATCTGTTAAGGCAAACCATTCAAACGAAAAAAATTTAAAAAATTTAAAAGTATTATGCATGAGAGTGTAGAAATTACAAAAGTGGCTTACTTGAGCTTCCAAATTGTGATCAAGAAGAATGTTTGATGACTTAAAGTCTCGATGAATAATGCATGGATGGCCTAATAAATTAATTTAAAAGAAATAAGAAAAAGGAGGTTGAACATAAAAACGGGGGTGAAGAAGATATTGATTGGTTGCTTTTAACTCGCATTAAGCTTTTTTGTTATATGGTCAAGAAGCCAGAAGCATTCATCACACATCCTTAATTAGCCTTGTCCCTCTTAAAGATATCACACAATGTGTTTCCAAGTTAAGCATACTGCAGTAATCCTAATTAAGTAATAGTTAAGTTTTTTTGGCAAGACAAAAAGAAGTATTTTTTCGTGACAAAACTAGCGATCTCACATGCATGGCAATGAAGAAGGCTATATACAAGACACCATTGTTGGGATGAAACTTATTTAATTTTTGGACATTGCTTCGGTGCCTATAGAAAATAGAGGACATTAATGTCTTTTCAATGTAGACCAATAGATTGATGTCAAATATTTAAAAATGTCACATCATTGTTATAAGTGGTTTTGCTGAAATTTTTTTTTAAACTGCACAATAATCCTTAGAGCTTTTTCAAAACTACAGGAAAGTCATAAAAACCCCAATCCAAATTTGTGGTTTCTGGACATCTAATCTCAGCTTTTCTTCCATATTTGAACAGTCTCACTCTTTGCTTCATAATTTGTGTCTTCTCCATGCTTAATTTAACTGCATATTTCACTCATGGTGTTTCACTCATGCCTTTACCAAAGGACGGTGACGAACTTTGCGATGTAAGTGTAAACGTCAGGAAAGTTTTCAGTTTTGGATACGAATATGGGAGCAATTCTTTGAAATTTCAACCAAAAACGAAGCAAAAAATACCCATTTCAATCTCCCAATTTACGTTCATTATTTTCAAAATTTAGTTGGGGATTCCTTTACTTGGTATTATACGATTACAATACTGAAATATCAAATCAAATAGTTGTCTAAATTGAGAGATCGGTACGGGTTTTTTAGCGGCTTGTAAGACTCGTTTTTCTGCAACCGGGTGAGGAAGAAGAACTTCCTCCGCAAACTATACTATGTTAAAATAAAAAAAAATAAAAAAAGTGTCAACAACAATATCAAGTTTGGTGCGGGGCGCAATGGTTCGCAACCTTGATTCGTTCTAGCATTTTATGGGTTCGAGGCTCTAGTTTTACATTTTTGGTTACCTTGTTTTTTTTTAAATAAAACAAGGTCGATTGTGAGAAATACAAAAGTAACGGCAATTGCGGTTCGAACACACAACCAAGGCGTCGGAGACTTGAACGATAGCCATCAGTGATACCGTTTCATTTTACAAGCTTTTAGTTATACTTAATCATTGGTTATAACATGTATAATCTAAATTTATATTATGAATTCTTTTTAATACTTAAACAAATATTTTCAATTGTCCCTTAGTTTTAATACTTATATATGATATGATATTAAGTGCGTAAATTGACGTTAATTATTATGAGATTTTCATTTAATTTGTTAGGATAGTTCACTCTTCCGGTGCCTCAATCTAATTAAAATAGTTAATATTTAATTATTTTTGAGAAAATATTATCTAGTATTGATGTTTCACTAATTAAAGTGAATGTATGCAACCATAGTGGTTCATTCACAGATTTCAATGGAATTATATGTTAATTTTTCTTGGATGTTATGTTTCTTGAATAATTTATAATTTAATTTACCCATACAAAAATAAATTATGAGTTATTCTTATGACATGGTTTATTGCCATTGGGGTAACCTAGACATGTTTATGAGTCACTCACATGTGGGGAGAAGAAATTTTACCTAATAAACCATCTAAGTTAACACATTCCCAATAAACAATGTCTCAAGAATAACTCATAATTTAATTTCACTTGGATAAATTAAATTATAAATTATTCAAAAAACACAACATAAAAAAAAACTAATATGTAATACAAATTTGTGAATGAACCACATGGTGGAATACATTCATTTCAAGTAACGAAATTCCAATATTGGATTGTATTTTCCTATTTAAGATATACATGGTGCTATTAAGAGATAGTCTCATATAAACTCAATTGGTCATCTTTGGTAGACCTAATTTATCGACCACATCCTAAATAACATTAGTCTCACTTAGACTCGATTATTTATCTTTCGTTCACCTAATCGCTCGACCACATCCTAGATAACATTAGTCTCACTTGGACTCCATTGGTCATATTTTGTTCACTTAATCTCTCAACCACATCCTAGATAACGCTAGTTTCACTTAGTTGGTCATCTTTCATTCATCCAATAGTTGGACCACATCCTAGTTAACGATAGTCTCGCTTAGACTCATTTGGTCTTCTTCAATTAATCTAATCGCTCGACCACATTCCATGTAACGTTGGTCCATTTACACAGACTTGATCTCACTTTATATACAAAGTCGGTTTAGAAGAGCTAAATCTAACACTACTCTGACTCCTTTTCGGTTTGTGTACCAAATATTTCTAAAATTAGAAATATAATTAAAAATAGGATTAGATTGAAATGCAATTTTGTTGTAAAGATTTTTACCATTGTTAATATATCAAAATTAACACTGAAAATATATTAATCTATGATAATAACCACATATGAAGTTTAAACAATTACATATAAATGATAAAGAAAAAGATATTACATAAATGTTCTTTGGCAGAAAAAAATTACAGATGTTATAACAATAGGTTAAGTATATCTAAAAGCAGATAATTTTTCAAATGAAATGGTATCACTGGTGGTCAACGCTTATGTCTCTATCTGTTGGGTTATGTGTTCCAACCTTGATTCTGTTGCTTTTGTTTTTCTCACAATCCTTAAAAAACAAGGTTACCAAAATTGTAAAATTTGAGGCTCGATGCCGACATGCTAGAACGAATCAAGGTCCCGAACCATCGTGGCGCGCAGCAAGCTTGGTTTTATAGTTGACACTTTATTTATTTTAATGTAGTATAAAACTCGATCAGATCTCTCAATTTAAGCAACTATTTGATTTGATATTTCAGTATTGTAATCGTATAATATCGAGTAAAGAAAGCCCCAACTTAATTTTAAAAATAATGAAGGTAAATTGGGAGATTGAAATAAATCTTTTTTGCTCCGTTTTTGGGTTGAAATTTCATAAAGCATGAGAATTTTTTTGAATAGCATCACTGAATTGAATTGATAATGAAGGAAAGATGACATGATCTTATATAGAGGTCTGCTGATGAAGCTAATGACAAGACGCATACTAACTAAGCATACTAACTAACTAATCATAACCGCAACCTCATAACTAACAACTAATAGTAAAGTAACAGAATATAAAAAATTTGGTTACTATCTAACTAATATCCCCTCAATCTGGTGTGTATATATTTAGTACATCTAGTTTTGATACAAATTTGCTAAAAGTAGGAGAATCCAATGGCTTGGTAAACATGCCAGCCAATTGGTGGGAACTAGAAATAGGTAGTAAATGAAATAGGTTGTCTTGTAATTTCTCGTGAACTATATGACAGTCAAGCTCTATGTGTTTGGTGCGTTCATGAAAAGAGGAATTGGAAGCAATATGTCTTGCGGATTGACTATCGCAATACAATAGAGCTGGAGAAATGAATGAAACATGTAGATCCTTTAACAAGTATGTAAGCCATTGGAGTTCCAAACGGTTGAAGGCAAGGCACGATATTCTGCTTCTGAAGATGAGCGAGAAACGATCGGTTGTTTCTTTGATTTCCAAGAGATAAGGAATCACCAATAAAAATTCAAAAGTCGGTGACCGATCTTCTTGTATCAGGGCAGCTAGCCCAATTTGAATCGCTAAAACCTTTGAGTTGAATGGATGATGCAGAAGGGTAAAATAAGGCCTTGTGCAGGAGATCTTTTGATGTATTTTAAGACAAGAAGGGCTGCTTCATGATGTAAAGATGTAGGAGCACTTAGAAACTAACTTAGTTACTGAACCACATAACTAATATCAGGTCTGGTAGTGGTTAAGTATAGAAGTTTTCCAATTAATCTTCGAAAAGATGTTGGACCAGTCAAAGCAGTGCCTTCATCTTTGAGAAGTTTGGATCCTTTGATCATTGGTGTGGAAACTGGTGGAGCAGCAAGCAAACCACATTCAGCCAAGATGTCTAGAGCATATTTTCGTTGGTAGACATGGATTCCTACCTTGGATCTTGCTATTTCAAGTCCAAGAAAATACTTTAAATAACCCAAATCCTTGCTTTTGAAGTTGTTATCCAGGAATGCTTTCATGGTTGTGATTCCAGTCAAGTCATTTCCTGCAAGAATTAAATCATCAACGTACACTAATAATCTCAATGAATAAAGAGTGATCAGAGGAGGATTGGCAATATCCTTTGGAAGTAAGAGCAGTGGACAGTTTTGTGAACCACTGTCTACTTAACTGTTTCAATCCATAAATTGAGTTGTGCAATCGACAGACTTGTTGAGGTTTGGTTGTAGTAATGCCAGGTCGTAGTTGCATATAAACTTCTTCCTCTAAGTTGCCATGGAGGAAGGCATTACGAACATCAATTTGGTGTAAATGCCAATTTTGGGAAGAAGCAATTGCAAGTAGAAGTCTGATGGTTGTCATCTTTGCAACTGGAGAATAGGTGTAAAAAAATTGATTCCTTTTATTTGATTGAATCCCTTTGCTACAAGTCTGGCCTTGTAGCATTCTATACTCCCATCTACTTTGTATTTGACCCTATACATCCATTTACAGCCGATGAGTGTCTTACCTTGAGGTAAATGAGTAAGAACCCATGTATCATTGAGCTTAAGAGCTTCTAGTTCAGTTTGCACAGCTTGAATCCATTATGGATATTAGATGGCTTTCTTATATTTAGTTGGTCCAATATTAGCACTAATGGGTAAGGAAAAATGTTGATGATTAGGAGAGAGCTTAGTATAAGATAAGATAGAAGACAAAGGATATAAAATACATGTTGATGGATAGCATGTTTATCAGTGCTAACAATATTATTACGAAAAGAACTTTGTGAAGATTGATTGAGGATGTAGAGATTATTATGAATCACAGCATGCCCAATCATCTTCAGGATAGTCAGGTCCTGTATATAACAAGAGTTTGGTGAGAAAATCAACCTGCAATTGAGAGAAAAGGTCGATTTGTGAACAAAAATTAATGGAATTCTGATATATGCAGTACGTCTTGAAGATAAAAATGAGTCAAAAGGTGTATTGTGCCAGAGTAATGTGCATATGCAGTGGATCCATTTGGTAATTTTACAGAACTTCGGAAAATTTTCTGAGAAGAAGAGAAAAAATTGAGAAAGGAGATGATAAGAACCCGATTCGATAGTGAAAGAAAAATTGTACTTTAGATTGAAAGAAAAGAGAAGAACCCATATAGAAAGAGAAACCCCCTTGTAATCCCAAAGCCTCAGCTACTAAAAGAAACAATTTTCTTTGCCTAATCACAAAATTGCAACTAATTTCCTACCTTTCTCTCCTTCCTCACTCCCTTTATAACCACCTCACCTCATTCCCCAATGATTACATAATCTCACTCTCCATAAATCATTGAATAATAATGTTCTCCACTAAAAGGACATTATAGGCAATAGGGGTGGGCATGGGTACGTGTCGACCCGCGAACCCGGTGTACCCAATCCAACCCAACCCACAAATACTGGGTTGGGTCGGGTCATTGGGTTGGGTTGGTTTCTAAATAAGTAGACCCATAGCTTATGGGTTGGGTGTTGGGTCCAAAGATTGTAAACCCACTCAACCCAACCCAACCCACATATTGAGAGAAATATTATAAGCCCAGCTACTGGAGCGTGGAGTAACTCTTCTATTTCGTATTTGATGACTCTTCTTTGATACTCAGCCGCCTAAATTGGAGTAACCATTTTTTAGTTACATGAGCAGAAATAGTTTGAAGACATGCAGAAATAGCTTGAAGACATAGTCAGTGAAATTGTTTAGGAATTGTTTGAAGACATTATTATTTTTTTGATTTTACTTGTTTGTTTAATTTTGATGGATATTGTGCTCCAAATTGAAGTTGTATGCTTCATTTTTGTATTTGAAAGTTCAAATTAATGCATTGATAATATTTTTATTCCCTATTTTTTCCCCATTATTTGCTTTTGATAAAAACAAAATAATTTACTACCAAACCCGGTCACCCGACCCAAACCAACCCGTATGAGGTTGGGTTGGGTTGGTTTGGGTTACATGAAATTTTTTGAAGAAACTCATCCAATCCAACCCATATTTATTTGATTGGGTCGGGTCTTTAAATGCACCAAAACCCACCCAACCCGACCCATGCCCACCCCTAATAGGCAAGACCCAAAAACTAACATTAACTTACTAATTAAATTTTAATTAACTTGTTAAGGGTGTGTCAAGTTATACACTATTTTATTGATATCTTAATATCATAAATTAATTATAAGTGATCATAAAATAAATTAATTATCACCTAGTATATCAATTGCTGACATAATTATAATTATTAAAATATGCGGGTATGACAGTTATGCACTAACTCTTTTTTTTAGGTCTTAAAATCATTATCTAATTCTTTAAAGAAAAACTAATAGCACGCTTAGATTATAGTATACTTTATTAATTAAAAGCATATTTGTAACTTTAAAAAATCACTTAACCTTTATACAAGGAAAAAATTATTGAACATAACATCATTTAAATCTTATAATTAAATTATTAATATTATCTGGTATTATAAGGATGGAGGTAATAAGGGTTGCTGGTGTTTTGGCTTGAATCTTTAAATGTTGGTGAAGCCGTCCCACTTGAGCTATTGTCATCTTTGCTGGAATTTGTTGAATCAGCAGCCATGGAAAGCAAAGAAAGAATATGGAAGCTATGTGTAGAATGGTAACTCTGATACCATATTATGATAAAAGCATAAGAATATTTCTGAATAACATCACTGAATTGAATTGAATTGATCATGAAGAAAAGATTACATGATCTTCAGTAGAGGTCTGTTAATGAAGCTAATGAAAAGAAGCATCCTAACTGACCATACTAACTAACACTAAATAGTCATTACAGCAACCTCGTAACTAACAACTGATAGTAAAGTAACAGAATATAACTGTTGTGATTGTGTCAAAGATTGACACAGAACTAGGATCTAGAAAGAGTAATCAAGATTGAATGCGATTAATGAACCAAAATATGCAGTATCGTTAATGAAACAGTAAACAAGAATTAAGAGAACGAACACACCAAGAATTGATTACGGAGTTCGGCCAAATAGATGCCTACGTCTCCGGGACTTTGAACCAGCTTAGTCCAACTTTATTGAAGAGCCAAAATAAAGTTACAATCAGTTCTGCTTTCCCTTTTCCCTCTCTTATGAGTGCACACCCCTTGATCCCAATTACACCCAAAGAGTATCCTCACTGAATTCTCACTTGTTCAGTCTCACCCTCTCTTGGTCACTTTGTAATTTTTCAAGCTTATTGTGTTCTTCCTCTCTGTTGCTCTCTCTCTGAGTTATGCTTATATATGCATACTGCAGAACAACTGAGCCACTAACATAAGGGATCGAGAAAGCATAAAGTAACTAACTTAACTAACTAGTTAATCACCTAACTAACTAACTAACTAACCGTAAAGAGAATTAACTGAACTGCTATATCAGCTACAATCTCCACCTTGGCATGAAGTTAATGACCCTCAACAAAAAATTGCTTGAACCTGTTGCTGTCCAACAATAGATGCTCAAATAGCATCGATCCTGAGCAAGTCAAGACAATGCTTGAACTTGCTCAAGGGAACAACTTTGGTAATAAAATCAGCTGCATTTTTCTGATGTATGAACCTTCTGAATTTGAACCTTTCCACCAGTAATGATGTCTCTAATCCAATGTAGTCTAGTGTCAATGTGTTTTGTCCTCTCATGATAAGAATGATTTTTACAAAGGTGTATTGCACTTTGGTTGTCACAATACACATTAACACTATCTTGAGCTACTCCCAGTTCACCTATCAATCCTTGTAACCACAATGCCTCCTTCACAGCTTCAGTGACCCCTATATACTCTGCTTCAGTAGTAGATAAGGCCACCACGTGCTATAAAGATGCTCTCCAACTGATTGTATTTCCAAACAATGTAAACACATATCCAGTAAGGGATCTTCTCTTGTCATGATCTCCAGCAAAGTCTGAGTCTACATACCCCAAAACTCCACCTGAATTCTGATCTTTTCTCCCATACTTCAGTCCCATATTTGCAGCTCCCTTTAAGTACCTCAATATGTGCTTCACAGCAAGCCAATGCTTGTTTCCAGGATTTGCCACGAATCTGCTGACAAGGCTGACAGCATAGGCTAAGTCAGGCCTAGTACACACCATGGCATACATTAGACTGTCCACAGCATTGGTATGTTAGCAGGCTTTGCTTCTGTCATGCTAAACTTTCTCAGCATCTTGTTGATGTAATTTTGTTGAGTAATGAAAATAGAACTATCATCATGCTGCCTTGTTATCTCCATGCCCTGAATTCTCCTTGCTTGACCCAAATCCTTCATTTCAAATTCTTCTTGCAGCAGCCCTTTAAGTTTCTGTATTTCAGCCCTGTTTTTGCTTGCAATCAGCATATCATCTACATACAAGAGTAGATAAATGTAATCCTTATCACTTATTCTTTTGTAATATACACCGCTATCATTATTACTCCTCTTGTACTCAATGCTTATGCTGTAGCTGTCAAACCGTTTGTACCACTGCCTTGGCGATTGTTTCAATCCATAAAGAGACCTTTGAAGAAGACACACCCATTTCTCCTTTCCTTTAACCTCAAATCCTTCTGGCTGTCTCATGAAAATTTTCTCTTCAAGCATACCATGCAAAAAGGATGTTTTCACATCCATTTGCTCAAGATGAAGATCAAATTGAGCAACTAATGCAAATAACACTCTAATGGAACAATGTTTTACCACAGGAGAGAAAATCTCATTGACATCCACACCTTCTCTTTGAGTATAACCCTTGGCCACTAACCGGGCCTTGTACCTTGGAGGATCCTTGTCTGAATTACCTTCTTTCCTCTTGTAGATCCATTTACAACCCACCAACTTAGCATTTGTAGGTTTCTGTACCAGCTTCCATGTCTTGTTCTTATACAAAGAGTCCATTTCATCAATCATAGCTGACTGCCACTGCTGACAGTCTTTGCTTCTCACAGCTTCCTTATAACTTCTCGGCTCCTCATTAGTGAATGCTATAGCACTTGTCAGAGCATATGCAGTCACACCATCATCATGCCCATATCTATTAGGAGGTTTGATCACCCTTCTAATCCTATCCCTGCTCAGCAGATATTCTGGTTCTTTTTCACTGTCAGAATCACTGAATTCTATCTCAGTTTGTTCTTCAGCAGCCTTGGTGATCTGTTCTTGTAACTCCACCTTAATTGGATGATCTTCCTGCCTTGAAGTGTCCCTAAGAACCTCACTGACTTGCTCACTGTTGAACAGTTTTGACTCCTTGAAAACCACATCCCTACTGATTATGCATTTCTTTCCTTCTAAGGACCATATCCTGTAACCTTTGACACCATCCGGATACCTAATGAACAAGCCTCTTTTTGCCCTTGGTTCAATTTTACCTTCACTCTGGACACCCAAATATCCTCAGCATTCCATAATCAGCTGGCTTCCCATTCCACACTTCTTGAGGTGTTTTGAACTCTAGTGCAGTAAAAGGACTTCTATTTATGAGATAGCAAGCTGTAAGGACAGCCTCACCCCAAAAACTCTTGGAAAGCTTGACATTAGATAACATACATCTAACCCTTTCCAATAAAGTCCTATTTAGCCTCTCAGCCAAGCCATTTTGCTGAGGAGTTCTACTCACTGTTTTAATCCTATATATTCCATGATCTTTACAATATTGGTTGAATTCATCATTGCAAAATTATAAACCATTGTCAGTTCTTTAAGCCTTTACTTTCATATCACATTGTTTTTCAACTCTAGTTTTCCATTCAACAAAGGTTTTGAAAGCTTCATCTTTGGTTTTTAACAAATAGATCCATACTTTCCTACTAAAATCATCTACAAAGGTTATGAAATACCTTTTTCCACCATGGGCATGTGTTCTAGATGGCCCCCACAAATCTGAGTGAATGTATCCCAACTTCTCTTTAGTTTTGTTAATGGCAGTAGTGAACTTGATTCGAGCTTGTTTCCCAAAAACACAATGTTCACAGAATCCTAGACCTTGAATCTTATCTCCACCCAACAGCCCTTGTTTCTGTAGTTCCTTTAGCCCTTTCTCACTCATGTGCCCGAGCCTTTGATGCCAAAGTTCTGTCTTGTCTCTGCTAGATGTTTCTGTAACATTTGCAGCACCCGTAACTGTATTGCCTTGCAGCACATAGAGGCAATTTTTCCTTCTTTCTCCCTTCATTACCACCCTGGATCCTTTCACAATTTTGAGCACTGAGTTCTCAGCCTTGTAACTGAACCCAGCTTCTTCAAGAGTCCCTAGAGATATCAAACTTCTCCTGAGATCTGGCTCATGCCTCACTTTGGTCAAGATTTTCTCTGTACCATCAGTGAGCTTCAGCTTTATAGTACCAATTCCAATGACATTGCATGTAGCATTGTTTCCCATCACCACTTGACCTCCATTTAATGGTTTGTACTCATTGAACCACTCCCTGACAGGACACATGTGATATGAGCAGCCTGAGTCCATTACCCATTCGGTTTCACCTTGACAGTTTGCAGCAACCAAGAGCTCAGAGTTCTCATACCCATTAGAGGCAACAGCAACACTGCACTTTCATCTGGATTGTTCTTCTTCTTGAATTTTCGATCAGGGCAATCTTTCTTGAAGTGACCTTCTTTATGACAAATGAAGCACTTGAATTTTGTTTTTGATTTTGATCTGTATCTATTCTTGCCTTTTCCCTCTTTCTTTTCACTCCTTCCTCTAACCATGAGATTTTCCCCTGACTCAGACTCCTTCCCCTCTAATTTCTTGGACAATTCCTTCGCCAGTAGAGCAACTTGAACCTCCTCCAGAGATATGGAATCTTTGCCATATATCAGTGTATCTGATAGAACCTCATAAGAACTTGATAGGGATCGAATTAAGAGTAGGGCTTGATCCTCATCCTCCAATTTCACATCAATGTTCTCTAGGTCAAGAATCAACCTATTGAACTCATCAATGTGATCAGCAATTGAAGTTCCCGATTGCATCTTGAATGTATACAATCTTTGTTTGAGATAGAGCCAATTAGCTAGAGTCTTGGTCATATAAAGATTCTCAAGTTTTAGCCATATAGCAACAGCGGTTTTTTCTTTTGACACTTCCCTGAGAACTTTATCTCCCAAACACAAGATTAAAGCACTGTGAGCCTTGTTCATAAGATCTTTCCTCTCCTTTTCTATGAGTGTACCCGGAAGTTTCTTCTCCCCTTCCAACGCATCTTCAAGGCCCAGTTGAACCAGTAATGCCCGCATTTTCATCCTCCACAGAGCAAAGTCATTCTTTCCATTGAACTTCTCAATGTCGTACTTTGCCACTGCCATCAATCTTCCTTCTTTCTGATAGCTCTAATACCAGTTGTTGTGATTCTGTCAAAGATTGACACAGAACCAGGACCTAGAAAGAGTAATCAAGATTGAATGCAATTAATGAACCAAAATATGCAGTATCATTAATGAAACAGTAAACAAGAATTAAGGGAATAAACACACCAAGAATTGATTACGGAGTTCGGCCAAATAGATGCCTACGTCTCCGGGACTTTGCACCAGCTTAGTCCAACTTTATTGAAGAGCCAAAACAAAGTTACAATCAGTTCTGCTTTCCCTTTTCCCTCTCTCGTGAGTGCACACCCCTCGGTCCCAATTACACCCAAAGAGTATCCTCACTGAATTCTCCCTTGTTCAGTCTCACCCTCTCTTGGTCACTTTGTAATTTCTCAAGCTTATTGTGTTCTTCCTCTCTGTTGCTCTCTCTCTGAGTTATGCTTATATATGCATACTGCAGAACAACTGAGCAACTAACATAAAGGATCGGGAAAGCATAAAGTAACTAACTAGTTAATCACCTAACCAACTAACTAACCGTAAAGAGAATTAACTGAACTGTCATATCAGCTACAATAACAAATTCTGCCTTACTATTTAACTAATACTTCATAATTGTGATAAAACTTAGCTCACAGAGGGACAGATCCGGTAAATTTGATTAGTGAGGGGAAGATTATATATTTATAAATATTTTTAGGTGAATTTTATGATATCACGAGGGTAACTTTACCCTGTCTAGGTGGTTCAATTAGATGGTGTGAATCATTTGACTTGACCAACCAATACAACTCATTTAACTGAGATGGCGTATTCTGGTTAGACAGGATAACTTTTACCCCAAAATTATTAAGGGTACCCAAGAAGACACCTTTTTTTTTTATAAAAAAAATATAAATCCATAAGCGAAAAATAATGACATCATTATCATTAAGCCAAAGTTTGAATATTGAAAAAATATATTTTGTATATCCAAAAAATTGAAGACACCTCACCTTCTACAAATTATAACTACTCTCTACATGTCTTCATATTTTGAAATTGTTGTATGATTTTTTTCATTTTCAACACTAAAAAGTCTTTCTATGTATCATGTATGTAACAAAACAATCATTCAAGAATTAATCTCTTATATGATTGCGCACTTGATTCTTCACAAAGAAATGAAAATGTATTCTTAGAGTAGGGTCGTAAGACAATAGGAGCAACATTTATTTTTCAGTGGGGGCAACATTTAATTTTCAGTGGGGCAAAATTAAAATTATCAACATTTACTAATTATTTTTTTACTTAGTGGGGACAAGTGCCCCCATTGTCATACACCTGGATCCATCCCTGCCCGGAGGACATTGATCATCGATTTGGTTATTAGTTAATATATGTGTTTTATTTTGGTAACTTGTTTTTTTAGTTTCCAAAATATCTTTCATGTGCAGTTGTGGAGAACTGCGGAGAGTAATTTCCTGAATCGAGTAGGACCATAAGGACAACAAATCTCTCTCTATAGAATTTTAATACTGCTGAATTTTCAAGGTTAAGATTCAGACTTAAGACGATTGATTAAGCTGTATGAAAGTTGTATTATCTAATATAAATTTTCGTAACTTTAGAATATTATGTTAGCTGATTAGCTGAATGTGCTTTTATTTGCATTTGAATTGCAATGGTGTACGGGATTAGTGAGACAGAGTATCCTAAATTGCTTGGTTCAACGTTGGGAAAGAGGTTATTATTCTAAGTTGAGGTTGACACAGCTAGATCGTCCAATCATGATAGCTCGCAACTTCGACTCAAGTTGTTGAAACAGAAGACTCAAATAAAATAAAAAGAGACAAAAAACTATAGTTTTTTAAACATAAATATGTATAGTATCATAATTATACTAGCAAAATAAATAAACATACGAATTATATCATCACATATTTCTCAAGTTATGGTAAAAATCAACAACATTATATATCTTTAAATATTTTTTCACAATATACATAAAAAAAATAACAATAGTTTACGATTTTTTTCAAAGAAACACTTACGATTTTAATTTTTAAGTGAATAGTTATATAAAGATAAAAAAGGAAGTAAAACATATCTTGTTTTAGATTTTGCTCTTATCTTAATAAACTTCAAAATAGTAAAGTGGGATTATTTTTCTAAAATAATAGACTTAGATACAACTAAAAACATTTGGAGGTAGTTATATTTTAATGGTTTAATTGCACTTTTGATCCCCTGGATATTGCGTTTGTATAATTTTAGTCCCCAAGATTCTAATTGTGCCAATGGGATCCCCCAAATATCATGCTTGTGCAATTTTGATCTCGCAGCTTTCAATTGCGCCAATTAGATTTCCCAGGTACCACTATTGTATAGTTTTGGTCCCCTAAGTATCACGATTATATAACTTTTAATGTCAATGACCTACGAACCACATGTGGAACTGATTTGGCATTTAATGGAGTCAGCTTGATAGCTTATGTGTCATTCCTATGTGATACTTAGTGATGTGTATTTGATCATTAAAGTGTGTGAGATGTCAATGATGCCATATAAGAATATCTTGTAAGGTGCCAAATTAACCCCACTAAATGCCGAATCAGACCCACATGAGCCATGTAGACCACTGACGTTAAAAATTGCACTATCGTGATACTTGGGTACCAAAATTACACAGTCGTGATATCTGGGAATCCAATTAGCACGATTGAAACCTGGGGGGACCAAATATTGCACAATCATGATACTTGGGAATCTCATTTAGGACAATTAAAATTCGAAGGATTAAAATTATACAATCATAATAGCTGAGGGACCAAAATTACAATTAAATCTATTTTAATAGTGTTTTTTTTTTTTAGAAAACCGACTGAACCAAAGCAAAATTTAAATTGTTTTACAATCAAACATATATGCAGCCGGATTGTTAATTGTGCGCAACAATATGGTAGTCAAATGCATATTATTGCGATGATAACAAGTAATAAAATTATCAGCAATGCTAATATTATTCTATCAATTAGTAAAACAAAACATGTAAAAAAAAATATACACTTATATGAGTATAACTTTTGCTCGTCCTACCATCTCTTCACCTTGAAGCTTCTCACGAATCCTTTCATGCCCATTTTGAAACCACATGGGATCAGAAGTCCAATCATCTGAGTCATCGTCTAACCAATAGGGACTCAAAACTATTCGCTCAAGTTTGCGGGCATATTTTACAACATTCATAACAAACTCAATTTCATACCCATTACCAACACAACCTCCCATTTCAATAACTTTGACCTCCTCATGAGAGAATATTTCAATATCCTTGATAACTTTCTGGTTTTCAAAGAACTTTGGATCTTTGACCTGAAAAAAAACAGTAAAATAATAATAGGAAAGGTGGCGAAAGCTGGGAAACTTGTACTAATGAAGAGTTGCAACTTTCGGGAGGAATCATGTTATAGGTTAGATATGGAAACATAAAGGACAACCAAGTTCAATAAGCTAAAACCATTTTGGATTATAAGGATGACTAAATATATGGATAAAAAAGTATAACCTTATTCATGTGCCATGCCTCTAAATCAGAAAGATAACCATAAGATACAAAATAAAACATGTTTATGGCCAAATCATCAATGTGTTTCCTTTTTCTATATTTCACAACACATATTTTTCTCCATGCTTTCCCATGAACAGAGTAACAGAATGTCTAAACCCAGGATTCACTCTTTCAACATAAAAAGAGGAAGCAATCTTACAGCACATACCCAGTCTCCTATTTTAATAAACTTCCTATCTTCTGAAAGTTGAAGCTTCAAAATCCAATTCCAATTAGATAATAAATATCAGGTTATAAAACTTATCTAGATTCTTCTCCAACAGATTATGAATATCCAAAGCAACCTATGCATCACAACCAATTCCTACAACCAAATAATTGTAAGATTCAAAACTAGTCAAGATGATGCAAGAGGTATACACGGCTTGACATCATTTTAATCTGGGCTTGACATCATATTCATGGCTTCCATAGATTCGCTTAGATGACATCACCCAAATTGGTTTAGATTAAAATGATAGGATTGTGGAGCCAACTGCTAAAATTGGGTATGCCTAAAGGAGGGAATAGCAAATTATGTAATTTTCTAAATAGGGAAGTTACAGGGGGAGAGGAATTATGTAATTTTCTTACGGTTTTCAGCTTATAGCTTAGGGCCCAAGGAACTCTCCTTGGCAGAGAGCAGTTGCTCTTACTTTTCTGTCATATTCCCAGTTTTCAATCTTAGTTCCAGTTTTATTCTTAATTCAACCTCTATTTTTCTGTCACCCTAAAGGAGTACGAAATTGGTGATCAACACCATACTACTACTGCCTTACAACGGGTTTTGCAAGCAACTGGACAAGACAGTGCAGGAAATCTCCAAGTAATTCAAACTATTGACTCAGTAACAGCAAGAACAAGGAGCTTAGAGGATCAGCAGTCAACAGATTTGAAATGGGTTTTGCAAGAATTTACCTTCTAAAAGGGACCATTATAGTGTTGGTAGCAGGTACAGCAGTCAACTGATTTGAAATGGGTTTTGCAAGAATTTACCTCCTAAAAGGGACCATTATAGTGTTGGTAGCAGGTACAAGGACCTATGAGTGTGAGACCATACAAGTATGCCTATCATCATAAAGATGAAATAGATAAACAAGCGAAAGATATGCTCCGAACAGGAATTATAAGGCATAGAAATAGTCCTTTTTCTAGCCCAGTTATTTTGGTTAAAAAGAAAGATGGCTCTTGGCGGATGTGTGTAGATTATCAAGCCTTTAACAAGGTCATAATCCCTGATAAGTACAAATATTCCTACAATAAATGCAAACCAATATGTCTGAGAAAATTATCTAAACTAGCAACAAAAGCTTCTATAATTATATATATATATATATATATATATATATATATATATATATATATATATATATATATATATATATAAACTTCAAATGAAGAGTTGGAAAGATAAAGGACAGTCAAGTGCAATAAGCTAAAACCATTTTGGAATATAAGGATGATTAAATATATGGACCAAAAAGCGTAACCTTATTCATGCGCCCTACCTCTAAATCAGAATGATAACCATAAAAAACAAAAATAAAACATGTTTATTAACCATGTTCACTCACCATGACTGAGAGTTTCTGCAGAAGAGGAGAAGCTTGAAGGATGGTTAAAATCCACAAAAGATCAAACTCTACCCCATCGAAGTCATCCCAGTTAATGATGAAGTTCAACTGTTTAAGATGTTTGAGTGGTTGAGTAATTTTTAGGGAAGGTGTGACCTGATCAAGTAACATGTAAGATTTAATATCATCTTAAAATGCCAAAGATCAATATGTAAAAATTTCACCATTCCAACAGTTTCAGGCTAACCTTTAAATAGATGTTCAAATGCAGAATCTCAAGTTCAGGAAGAGTTGCGAAGAGGGCAAATGCATTAGGTATTTTATGAAATGAAATGGAGTGGTTAATGCTCTTCAGCATAGGGGTATTAATGTACAAGGACTCCAAATCCAAGCCGCATCCATGGTACTCCAATGAAGTGAGTTTAAGGCAATCCAATGAACTCAAGTTTACATGCTTTCTGATTATATTGTTGGATACGACAAAACAAAGTGTAACCTCTAGATGGCATAAGGATGAACTTACTATCTTCGGCATTGAAGATTTGAACTTGCAGAAAATTAAGCTAAACTCTTCAAGAAGAAGACACTTAGATAACAGACTTGTAATAAACATTTCATCCACCTTTGCATGATCAAGTTTAAGAGACCTTAAATTTGTGAATGGAATAAAGTCAAAGTTGGTGGGATGGCAGACAAGACAACGTTGTAGATGCATATGCTTTAGAGTTGAAGCATTAGACTCCGAAAATAAGCAAAAGGGAAACTCATAAGGTTTGTAGTTCAATGCATCACGATGTGAATAAGGCCTGCCTAGAAAGAGTAGATTAATTCTTCCAACCCCCCTTCCAATTGCAAAACTGATCCATTGATCAATAATGCTGCTTTGGCTACAATTTAAATAGAACTCCACCACGAAAGAATCAATCTTTGTACCCTGAAAATTCTTGACAAATTGATCAACTCGTTTGACAAATTCATCCCTACACAGATCCAAATCAACATATCTAACCATAGTGGAATCGCTGAGGACATCGACAAGATATCCAGCTTCTAGCAATTCCTTCTCGCTTCCGAACACATTGTGGATATCAAAGTTGAGATCTCTCCTGAGAGCCCAAAGCTTGCACCACCTTCTAGATAGTATACTGGTTTTCATTAGATCTTTCATGGATAGCATTGATAGGATATAAGACAAGATGCAGTCCGGCAATTGACTAAGGCAATCCATCTTATGCTGAGAAAAAGGTTCCAAAATTAAGAATTTTTAAAATTAAAATGGCTTGGAATTGCATAAAATGACTAAGCCATGCAAACAACAATAAGGATACAATATCATGAAGTCCACCAATGGGTTGAATCAAACTTACACGCGTAAACAACTAATTTCTTGTCAAGTCAGAAGGAGCATATACTCACCAGATCTTAAGCATAGGCTTTTAATATTGGGAATTCACACTATAGTCCCCTTGTTGAGTCATTGTGATTGAATTTAGTAACAAAAAGCTCATTAAGTACATGAAGCATTGAGCACTTACTTAATATTTTTGAAGGTAAGGGAACCAAAATATGTTTCTGAATATCACTGATGTGAAATGCAATACAGGGGGCAAAGCAAAAAGCAAGCAAACACCAAGAAACTGTCCAATTTGTAGAACATAACCCTGAATGAATGAGAAAGAATTGATGCAATTTACAGAAACATGATATTTGCTAGTTCAAATACAAGTATCTGCAAAGTGAGGCATCAACCATAACCAAGTAAAGAAAACAAATCATAGACCATAATAATAATAATAATAATAATAATAATAATATATAGATCAACAGTAAAATTGATACGCCACAGGGACCAAAGAAAAAATAAATCAGAATATGTGGTCTGCTAAAATTACTCACTAATTGAGGCCTAATCTTCTGAATCTGAGTATCTCTCTCTACTATCGACTCGCCGTCCCTTACTCTTTTGAGAAGTAAACCCAGACGGATTTTATAGTGAATTCATTCTCTCTCTCTCTCTCTCTCACATTCAATAAATCAATTTCATTCTACAGAATCCAGCTCAGATGTGGGAGCATGACGAAAAGATATCTATTATTATAATATAATAATAATAATTTATTAAAATTATAAGTTTTCTTAATTAGGGAATCTACATATGAGAATAATTTCATTTCCATATTTGCCCTCCACTATTTGTTCATTGATTTAATTGATATGCACTATCAGTGTAAAATTCTTATACATTATCAATCAATCATAAATTTTCATATCAGTAAAAATGTTTGACTATTATTCTAACTACCTTTAAAGACATCTATAACATAATTTGTGATTGGTTGACACTACATAACGATTAAATTCTTTATTATTATCCTCATATAATTTTCCTCTACTATTTGTTTATTACAATATTATTAATTCCCATTCAATTTTCTCGAAATAATTGGGTTTTAAAAAATTAATTTTGAAATATGAATATTTTATCTAATAGCGTTTGGATGAGATGACACAGGTCTCTTCTACCTTAATCGGCAGTCTCGAGTTTGAATCTTAGCCTGCAACAATGTTAAAACTCTTCAGGGAGAGCTTTATCGTCCTTGTGGTCCTACCCGGCTCAAGGGATTAGTTTCCGCAGTTACGCATGGAGGATGCTTTAAAAACCAAAAATATATATAAATGTTTTAAATTCTCTTTTTATTATCATTTAATTTCTTTAACACTCTTTTATTTTCTTTAATACCTTAAATTATTTTATTTAATTTTGAACAAGATTTCTTCATTCAATCAAAATTAAATGCAAATAATTTTGAAATATGACTTCTTGAGTCGATTGGCATTTGTTGAAATATGGCATATTTTATGTATTAACTAGTACGATACCCGTGCATTCGCACGGGTCGCGTTGATTTTTATACATGTTCGTAAACGGCATCTATATATACTAAATTCATTCATCCATTTCATTACTATTAGATACTAATAAGCTGATATTCATACATATCACATGAAGATTAAGTTATCTATTTTTTATGTGCAAATGTTAAAACTATAATTTCGAAGCGTACGAATTTTTATGCGAACAAAAGGATTATGCGTTTAGTAAAATGCATGAGCCACCTAAACACAATCAAATATCTCAACCACAACACCAAATCAACCTAGGCCCTACAAAGGCAACTATCAAAAAACAATGTCCTGATCAACAAAAAAAAACTATATATGACAGAATACATCAAGCTCCATAAATTAAATCTAAACAAGCAATATCAAAAAACACAACCTTCAATTATTGAGCTACAAATCAATAATAAGTTAATAACTATAAAGAGATAGAATAAAAATTGGGCATTAAAGCAACACAATAAAATTAAGGATACTCTTTTTCCTTATTGATGTTTTTTTTCCTAAGGAGGATTTTGCATCATAAGATTTTAATGAGGCCCCATTTCAAAAAAAAAAAAAAAAGAGTTAGATGTTATTTTTAATTATTTTTTTAATATTATTTGTCAAAATATTCAATATAATTATTTATTTAATAATATAAATCATGAAAGCCATCAATAAAATGTTCTTGTAGAAGTATAAGCTAAAGCATGAAAGTCATTTATATCAGCCTGAATGTGCAAGCCAACTGTATGTTATTCTTCTCAATAATTAGTAACCCTTTTACAATTCAACATCAATATCAACTTAGTAACAAAACTAAAGACAAAGCTATATATCAAGAATTATGGTGAAAATTACCTAATGGGCTTAGAAACTACCATGTGGTGTGAGAACCATGTTACTTAACCTTTTTGTTTAAGTTGATTTGGTGGGTAAAGAGGACATGATAAAACATATAAAATGAATAAAATTAACTTGCAAAAAATGTGGACATTGTGGATAATATCACTTGCACCCCGCGTCAAATTGATATTCTTACCTACAAACGGTAGACATTGGATCCAACACCATTTGCATTATTCTGTAGCAAAGTCTACCAAAATTCATTACAAACTCTACCTTAATTTAATTTTCTTGGCTGGAAGCTCAATTTACAAAATGTAAGAGATCAGAGAATAATTATCATGCACCGTGATTTACTAAATCCCGTCCAATGTGATTGCTAGTGAGTCAAGCATATACGGGACATCTAATATGGTTTTTAGGACTATCTTGCTTTATATATAGGCTAGCTAAACAACATGTGAATAAAAGTATACGAATTCAAAAAAAAACACGTTAATAGCTTCACAAATGAATGAAATGATAAGCGTTTGAAAAGTCTGAAGCCAAATGCTAACCATATTACTTAGAAAACTGGTGTATGTTCAGTATGTTGCTTAGTAAAAAAGTATGAATTTGATGGTAAATATAATGTGTTACAAATAAATATTGAGAAGACATATAATGCCTCCAATACTCTAAGTGCGCCTGCAACTGTATTTACATACATCTAGACAACACTAAGACCCCTGAATCAAAATGAACAAAATCCATCAAGTTTGGGTTCTGCAATTTCATACTCTTGCATAAACAAACTTCATCTTAAATTAAGAGGGATCATTCTGACCCAAAATTAATACATTTACTATCCAAAATTATGTTATTTTATTCAATATCACCTATTTTAATTTCAAATTCTTAAAATGAAAGATAGAAACTTTCTATTAGACACAGGACATAATATACCTTTCTTGGTCAATAATGTCCTAGTTTGAAGGCAAGAGCCACTTGAATTGCATATTGTATTAAAAAAATTACCTGCACAAAGGAAGGAAATACTAAATATGTTGTGTTGAAGAAGGAAATATTAACTATATTATAAAGTGTTAAATTGGTTTTCTAATCTTACTCAATCCAAAAAAAATATTATCCAAATAAGTTCAGTGTAAAATAATTTTATTTAAGTTTGGTATACACCATATAGTGAAAACTTTAAGCCAACAAATCTAACCGATTATGATTATGAGTACTTAACAAAAGTGAAGCAAATTAATCAATCAATTAAAACAAATCAAGTTTATACGAAAATACATTTTGTTTATAATTCAATTCAATTTAAGCAAAGAAAAGAAATTCATCACTATCCAAAGAATCAGTCCAAGCAAAATCACTTATATCACAAAGCTCCAGAGCACTACAATCACAAAAAGTTATACAATTTGAAAGCATTATTTTAAAATATATATATATATATATATATATATATATATATATATATATATATATATATATATAATTGGGATAAATAACGTACAGTTGCAAAAATGTTGCAATTCTTGAAACTTCATATATTGTCATCCAAGTCCTTGCCTTCCCCTCCCCCTACCTTTCCTCCACAGGCTCAACAAACTGAATCCATCAAAGAGGTGCATATGTTCTTGTTCATCTGTTGGTGTTGGCAATTTATGGGCACATAAATTGAACAGGTCCTCTTAAGCACCTTCCTAAATAAGGGCTATAATAACTAAGAACAGGTCCTCTTAAGAACCTTCCTAAATAATTGTATAAATGTATCTTGGAAGATCTTCCCGCTGATAATTGCCCACACAATTTATTAACATTAACATTGGTAAAAATATTAAATGAGTAACAAATTATTTGACCAACAAACTTTAGTTTATTCTTGCACTTCCTTAATATGGAGAGATTTGAAATCTTGAACAACAATGTAACATCTTCTGTAAGCTGTCATGTTTATTGATTTTACTGTACAATATTTACTAACTCTAATTAAGCTAGTGAATTCAACATCAATTGATGCAGTGAAATTAGGATTAAAGTTGGGAGACCAATAGTAGGACTTGAAAGGAAATCAAATATGAGATAATAGTAGAGACAAAGGTAGAACCTGGTGTTAGAAGTAAAAGAAATAAAAGCTCCAACTCACAGGAAGAATTCCAGGATATGACATACCTAGCATAAAACAAAAATTCCGAAATTAAAGTGGAGAAATTTTAATAAAAACATTTATTCAATGAAATTTGAGCAAGTGACAATGTAATGAAGAACAGTTCCTACAAATTAGTAATGGCATCCATATTTTTTTTAGTACTTCTCATGTTGAAGATAAATCTTCTCTTCAAGAAAGCATCAAGTTCTTCAATATTATATGATGTTTGATTTCCATCATATTGAAACATAAATTTATGCAGCAATCAATTGAAAAAAATGTTCTTAAAGAAAATTGCAACAATGATTCTCCAAGAAGTTAATGTGTTTCATCATCTTTGAGGCAAGTTTTCCATAAATTTGTCTAGCTTCCTTATCAATGATATTCCAAAGTGAAGACACTTGCCTCCCCGTGCACAACATTTTGTTTAGAAGAAAAGTTGTCTTTTTCTTTCTATCGTAAGACATAAAAATAATTAACCAATATAGAAAATACTCTTACTCAAAAAATAACTTGTGAATAAATAGACTTGTTAAACTAATTAATAAAGACAACTATTTGCGTTGAAAAACTTCAAAAAAAAACTTGCAAATGAATGGACATAACCTATAACCTATAAAGGAACAGATAATTTGAATAATACTTGTAAATAATTCCTAATATAGAACTTTAAAAATCCCAAAATCCCATGGGACGATCATCAGGATTGACTTGAAGGCACTGCAGGATAAAAGACCTTGAGATTGAAGAAGCCGTGTTGGCTGCCTCATTCAAAGATGTATCTAGCATATTCTTCTGAAGCCATTGGATAGAGCTTGTTTGGTGTGGGCCTGATGCGTCTTATTCTTTTCCATCGACTTTTCCCTCCATAAACAAACATGATGTGCAGGCAATATAAGCAGGACTTTAATCCCGCGCGCTTAGTGCTAGAAGCTATTGGAGGAAAATGAGCAAATCTGTAATGGGCAAAACATTCCTTATAATGCACTTTTTTTTTTTTTTAGGTTAAAGTAATATTTTGGTCCCTATACGTGACACCAATTCTTCATTTAGTCCCTACACGTAAAAAGTTATTAAAAAGGTCCTCATACGTGCAATCGTTACCCATTTGGTCCCTCCCGTTATGTTGTCGTCTCTAATGATCCGTTAACTACTACGTATAGGGACTAAATGAAGAATTTATGTCACGTATAAGAACTAAATGTAGAATTTGTGCCACGTATAGGGACCCAATAATTTAGGTTAAAGTAATAATCTGGTCCCTATACGTGACACAAATTCTTCATTTAGTCCTTATATGTGACACAAATTCTTCATTTAGTCCCTATACGTAGTAGTTAACGGATCATTAAAGATGACGGCATAACGGCAGGGAGCAAATGGATAAAAATTGCACGTATGAGGACCTTTTTAATAACTTTTTACGTATAGGGACTAAATGAAGAATCGGTATCACGTATAGGGACCAAAATATTACTTTAACCTTTTTTTTATTCTCTTCATTGTACCCCAGATGTTCAGTGATTGTGGGACTAAAATCTAACAATTATGATTGAAGTAGGATCTTGATGATTGCATGAACATGCTCAAGAAAGTTTTTGGATAAAATCAAATCATACAAAGCACAAGGAATAAGTCACTTCTAAGCTTCGACATATATAAATTTGAAATTTGATAGGAAACTGCTATGAAGAAAAATATTAATCCAGTGAATAATGTCGAAAATACTTATTTAAGTAAAAGGATAGCTTCTGAGTTTGAGTACTGTCACCTTGAAAGTTATGTTACATTCACCTTGAAAGTAAGTTGTGATGAAACAAAACGACACTTGCGGCCGGAGAAGAAGAACAGACCTCTGGGCAAAGAACGAACGTACAGCAAGTTAACGATCATAAACTCATATGAAACTACATCTTAATAGACCAAAATCTTATAAGACTTGTAGATTGGCCACCAATTAACATTAAAAAAAAGGTAGAAGTAGCTATTGGGGTTATGGTACCCACAACACAAGCAACATTATCAAAAGTTGTGTAACATTCTTCTATGCAAAGAATAGCCAAGCAAATATGAAGTGTATAAAAATAGTGAAGGTAAATTATAAAACTACAGATAAGCAAACTAAAAATGAGTAGAAATAGATTTTAAAAATAGGATCTTATCACTATCAGAAGCTAAGCACACATTTTTTGTTCAGATTTAACCTCATCTTCAATATACTAATGCATATAAAAATCCGCCTTTGAAATATCAGAATTAAAATCTGTAGTAAAAAAGATATAGGGGCAACCAGGGTTGTAAGCTTTGCAAATGATAAAGAAAGATATTCTAATCCTAATCTCTTTGAAGCTAAGCTTGACAATGATTGATTCTTATGTCAACTTATATGTCCACCACAATCAAGCACAGGCAGTTGAAAGAAATGCTTAAAAGAGATGTCAGAAATTGCACTGCTTTGAAAGATGAAGATGGAGGCAATGCATATTTAATCCATTTTCAATGATAACCTGTGGAAAATTAAGATTAATAATTAACAAAAACTCAAGTAAAACTGAAATCGTGATAGAAGCAACAATATATCAGAGGGATCGAGAATAAAACAATAATAACCTGTGGAAAATTAAGATTAATAATTAACAAAAACTCAAGTAAAACTGAAATCGTGATAGAAGCAACAATATATCAGAGGGATGGAGAATAAAACAATAATAATAAATAAGAGAATAGGAAAATCAATAGAGATAAATTTATCAATCAATTTAAAAATTAGTACTGAAATCAGATATACTCAAACCTCGTAATAACCATGATAAGTATGAAGAATAAATAACAAATAATATATGAAAGACTAAATGAGATCATGAGTGGAAGATTTAACTCGCTTTATGCGGTGGAAGAAAAAATTAGGGAGAAAAAATGGAAACTTAGTCCAGTAACTTATATCATCCTCTGTTTGAAAAAATTGAAAAGAAGAAAAAAGAACAAACAAAGTTTATCAAACATTTAGAGGACATCTGCCTGTAGATTCATGAGGCAAATATCAAAGAGATAAGATATTATGAATTATGATTCCTTCATTGTCATAATCACCCTACAAATTATAATCTACCAGAAGTTCAAAAGTAATTGAATGTAATGTGCAGAACATACCATTATACAAAAGAACTATTTTATTGATATTACCCATTGTGCTAAGAATGGAAATCGTTCACAAAATCAAACTAATTCTTAATACTATCTCCATACTTATTGTGCAGTGCCAGTGATGATGGGGAGAACACCATGTTGTGATGAAAGTGGAGGCGTAGATGTTACACCTATCATGGATATTAATCAAGAGCAGTTAATATATGTTACACCTATCATGGATATAAAAACAATTATCTATTGAAATGGGCATAGTACTATTCCTCCTGTATAGGAAAATATCAATCACATTTAAAAGGAGGAAGATGTGTAAAAATATCAATCGTTAATTCATTAGTAGCTACTACGGTGGGCAAGTCCAAAAAGAATGACTATCATTAGTACCTCCATGGGCTTGTCACTTATGAATAGCTAAAATGACATTTATGCAGTGTAATAGTATCATGTGACAGATGGGGTGTATGCTTTTCTTGTAATCTCAATTACTTACAGGCATTGCCAAACACATCTAATGAGCAACAACAGTAGAAAAGCTAAATAGGTATTTCAGTAGCACTGCCATAGCATGTTTGTTATAGGCAATATCAACCATGAATTCAAATTATAGATAACAGAACCTATTACTATATTACTATATATTTAAATTTCAGATGCTAATTAATACGCAAAATGCGAAAAAACTAATATATCTCAAAATTAAAACAACCAAGGTGGAAGAACCCAAATCTAAAGAACCAAAAGATAATAGAACCAAAGTAGAAGTAATCTGAATTAACAGGGCCAAATTGATTATTGAAGTATAAGCTATCATCCTCTCCTATACTGTGAAAAAGAAACTTTTAGTCAACCCGTCCAGCTATGTTAAGAAATTAGCCTACATCCTAAATCTTTCCACCCCATCCAGCTAAAATCTCTTAAATATGTGTCCATTATGGTGATTAGACAGGGCTTACTTGTAATGGTGTCTATCCTTGTGACTTTAATATTCTCGATGATATTTGAACACAATACATCTTCAGTGCTATGTGAAAGTAAGGAATCCTTAATTTTGTTGAGGTTTTACCTTTGTTTTCTAAAAGCTAAAACTCACCAATTATCCCGTACCAGTGACAATCTTTTTTTCCAGAGCCAACACCTGCAAAATGAAGTTGACTAATGAATAAAACATGTTGGAAAACCAATGAGTGCAGTGCCTAACTTTGACATTGCATCTAGTGCATCATATATAGTAGTATAACAAAAGAAACAAATAAAGCTAAATAAGCATGGAGGCATGAGGTGTATCGTTGAAGCTCGTACTGCTACGACGCATGCGACTTCCCTCACACGCAGAGATCATTAATGAAAAAACCAACTAAAATTGAAAACACAATAACCTCACATATCAAAACCTAAAATTGAAAAAAGCCTTCTTTTTTCTGCACAAACATAGGTCACACGCAGAGACCATTAATGAAAACACCCAACTAATAAACAATATTTTCAATTCTCATATTTCATCAACGTTGTTGCATAATGGACCCACCCAAACAAAAAAAATGATTCATATGACAGGTGACCCAAACAGATTCAACAAAAAAATCATACGAAAAATAAGAAACAATTTTTGCATATTGAAGCCATATGAGCAGATGAAAAACTAATGCGAAAAATGGAATGAAAAAATTTGTAAAGTGAGGGGAAAAACCTTCGATTCAGATAGAGGTTGTCACTATGAAGATTCAACTGGGTAAACGATCTTGCTTTGGTCAATGATCCCGGGCCACAAAGGGAAAGAACAAATGCACCTTAGGTGAGAAAAATATGGGACAAATTTGGTATGAAGGAGAGGAAGTGAGAAACAATTTGCAAAAAAAATAGAGACCAGAACATTAAAGAGGAAAAAAGAGAGAGATTAAAGAAATTAAGAAATTTGTCCAGAACATTCTATCATTTTGAGCGGGAAAATTTTTGTTAAGGAGGTGACACGTGGACATTAAGGGTAAAAGGGTAATTGAGACAGGACCTGATTTTATTATATAGGTAATAGATTTTATGGAATGCTTTAATATAATATAGAGGGACTTGAATTCTTATTCTCCAATTAAGGATGCCTTCCTACAAATTTGCATTACATTGAGCACTTCTTCTTCAATATAAATCTTTGGAGAATTAAGTCATCAAAATGGGATTTTTGCACCATTGAAACTTGGTATACACCAAAGTCGTATGACCCTAACTCTGATCTTCCAAATCCTCTCAGGTTTTTGGCTTAAATTCTACATTATGGCATGCCAAACAAGGTGACAGGGACATGACTACTTACTATAAAGAAACTAATAACTCTATGGCATGAATTGAACCTATGCTGTGAGGACAATTGGAAGTGTACTGAGGATAATGTTATGTTTGTTAAAAGACAAGAAAATGATCGTGTGCTTATGTAACTTGTTGGGCTAAATAAGGAACTTGATGAAGTAAGAGACAGAAATCTGGGGAAGACACCTCTGTCAATGATTCGTGAAACCTTTTTAGAGGTAAGGAGAGAAGAGGTCCGACAAAGAGTTATGATGGGTAAGTCAGGCCCAATTTCAAAAGTGGAGGGCTCTGTTCTTGCTACTAGCTAGAAACTACAATGAAGAGGGGGAAGAGAGATGGCAGAAAATCCGATAAGCCATGGTGCGATCATTCCAAGCGTATGTGGTGGCATACTCGTGAGACATGTTGGAAGCTCCATGGCAAGCCCTCGAATTGGAAGAAGAAAGGTGGAAGTGAGGGTCGTGCATTCCAGGCTAATACCTCTGATAAAGAAAAACAATCTTCTTTAAGTTTGTTTCCATTCACTAAGGAACAACTAGGCCGGCGGTACAAACTTATTGAGCTTCAAACCCCTTCTTGCTCCATAGGCCACAAAGGTAATTTCTTTAAAATTGTCCTTCTTAGTGTCAACCCCAACCATACTTGGATTGTTGATTTAGGTGTTACTGATCACATGACAGGGGAGTCTAGTCTTTTCTCTTCATATAGTCCTTGTGCAGGTAAAGGTTCTATTGATGGGAAAGGTTCTAGTGTTCTATCCCCAATTTTAACTCTCCAAGATGTCCTTCATGTTCCCAATTTGTCTTGTAGTCTATTATCTGTCAGTAAATTAGCCCGGGATAAAATTGTCAAGCTAATTTCTTTTGTTCTCATTGTGTGTTTTGGATTTGAGCTCGAGAGAGAGAGGTGATTGACAGTGCTAAGGAGAGTGGAGGACTCTACTACTTTGACGATGGACTTAGATCAAGGCAACAATCCTAACCAAAAAGTTACTTCTTTGAATCTATTTTTGTCTCTAATAGTAATGATGATATTATGTTATGACATTTACGATAAATCACCCAAGCTTTAGATATTTAAAACACTTATTTCCTAAGTTGTTTTGTAATAAAGACTCTTCTTTGTTTCATTGTGAAACCTGCGAATTTGCAAAACATCATCGTTCTTCTTTTCCTTTGCAACCATATAAGCCATCAAAACTGTTTTCTGTTATTCATAGTGATGTTTAGGATCCTAATAAAACAAGTAGACTCTCCAATAAAAAATGGTTCATCCCTTTTCTAGATGATCATACTAGACTTTGTTGGGTGTACTTGTTAAAAGAAAAATATGAGGCTCATCAAGCTATAAGAAATTTTTTTAAAATGGTGCAGATTCAATTTAAGACAAATATTCAAGTCTTCAAAAGGGATAATGAAAAATAATACTTTAACATGATCTTGGGGGAATTTCTTCTTGAAAATGGGATTGTGCATCATAGTTCTTATGCTAATACACCCTAACAAGATGGGATTGTGGAGAGGAAAAATTAACACCTACTAGAGGTGGCTAGAGTTACTCTTCTCAACTAAAGTTCTCAAATACTTGTGAATAAAAAGTATACACTTTGATTTTTCAAAGTGTGAGAAAATTTTACCATTTTAAATTTGAAATTTAATTCAGAATCTAAAAATCAAAATAAAATTAATAAGAGAAAATTTTGAATTAATTTCATGACCACAGGTTGACACTCACTCGATAACGATTTATATTATTATTGGTGCCGAATTAAGTCAAAAATCAGAATTTTTGACGGTAGAAGTTTTATTTAACTAATTCTAATATTTCTAATTTATTCTTTTATATTTTTATCAACTTTAAAAATGTTAGGGTGTTACAGGCGGGATCATAATAAGTAAAAAAAATTGTCTAAAGGGTATTTTTGACTGTGTATACAGAACCATTTAATTATTTAATTGCATAACATTATTGTTCATATTAAATATTTCCTTTAGTTGATTCGGTGTCATCCTCTTTACCTATGCAAGAGTGTCAAGATTTTTCATTTGCCTATCGATGGCACAGATCTAACCTTAGGAGGGGTAGAACCTCCTGCTTTGACTGCTCAATGTACTGTTTCTGATAAGGCTTCTCGTGAAAATGGGATCACTCAAATAGGGGATGTATGATGGTTATGAAATACACCATAAAGAAGACAATTAGATAGAGCATCACAGTTTGATGTACTGGAGATATCCTATAATACTCAGAAAGATGAGAGGATAATTGATGAGATGATTGCCATTGTCACTCAAAAGGAAAAGTCTACAAAGAAGGGTAAGTCTCACACTGCTCAATTTGTTGCTCCTAGCATCAAATCGAAGAATGAAAATAAAACTTTTAAAGCTGGAAAAGGCAATCCTCAATTTGATAAAAGGAAACGAACAAAATACTTAGAGTCTAAGAAGAAATTCTTCAAGGGAATTTGCAGATATGGTAAAAAGTATAGTCATAGGATGGAAGACCGCTTTCTCCTTAAGAAGAAATGTGAGAAAGAAGAAGCATCAGTTTCAACTTTAGATAACTATGGCTACACTTTTGAATTTGGCAATTGAAAACTTGTTGTTTATTTTAATTCAGTTATTGTTGGTTCACGAGTTTTTGTGTGACGAGCTATATAAGTTGAATCTAGATATATATCTATTTGTTTTGTTGTTGGAAATAAGTGTAGCAGCATTGATGAGAATTCTTCTATGTTATGGCATAAGCGTTCAGGGTATGTATTTCTTCACCACGAATTGAAAGGTTGATTAAACAGGGTATTCTGCATAATTTGGTTTTTTATGACTTTTATACTTGTATTGATTGCATTTAAGGGTAAACGAATTGTCAAAGTTAGAAACAAAGGAACATACTAATGTTGGGACTCACACTTGAGGGGGAGAACGTAGGAAATTCAAGTGAGTGTTGGAAGTCCGACATTGGTAAATAATGAGTTAAGTGGAGAATTTATAAGCCGGAAGAAACCAAGGATCCTTCGCCAGATTTCTTGAAAAATTTGCAATTGAAGCTCAACACACTATATTTGGTACTTCTAAGCAAAATGGACTTGAACAAAGACAAAAAACGCGATATCTTTAATGCTTTAATCCGGAAAAAAAAATGAGATTTGGTGTTTTCTTCTTTAATTGAGGATACACAAGGTCTAGAAATCATCATACAATCAAAACCCTGATTTTATTCATTCAATTAAAGTCAAATTTTAAATGATGTATATTAGGGTTCATGATTTGGATTTTGCGAAAATATATTTATATACGATATATATTCATAGAACAACAATAATACGAATCTACCTAGGTTGATACCAATTGATGGAATTATAATAAAATCTAGATCCAAAACTAATCATGTAGATACATAATACAACATGTTCACCATATTGACATAACACATGATTAAAAACAAAATGTGTACCTTGCACTAAGGAGGGATCCATCTTCTTGTTCCTTAAACATGTGATAGGGTCAATTGATAGAATGTGGAAGACATTCATCTCTATCAATGATTATCTTTTGGATTGTACAAATTATTATTTTAACCCTTGTTTTTGAAAACTTTTTTACTTTGAATTATTTTATATAAAAATGAGTCATCAAATTGTTCAAGTTAAATAACTCGAATTGTTGGATCAACTCAGAGAAGACACAAGATTCACGGCAATAGTTATTGAGGGCATCGCACCAAGCATCAGAGTTATAATATTAAGAGTGAGTTTGTTTTAGATTATTTGATCATAAAAATCATTTTTAGTGGTCTTAATTGTGTTTGTTTAAGATTTTTTAGGAAATCATTTTTAAAAAAAAATCATTTTTATGGCTAAAATGAGAAGCTATTTCATTTAGCTTCTCACTAAAATCTGATTCTATATAGGAGAGAGAAAATATGTTTGTTACAGATTATAAAAAAATGATTTTCATTTAATCTCTAAATTATTTTATATGAAAATCATTTTTTTATAATCTGTAACAAACTGGCCCTAAATTAATCATCTATTGACAATTTAAGAATCTAAATCTCTTGAAATACAGAACTATGCTTGATGGAACTAAAAGCTTAAACAATTGAGCGGCAGGAATTATAATTATAATAGTTTAATCAATATATGCATTCAGTCATCTTGTGGTTTCACCAACACAATTTACCCTTACTCAATAATCAGACAAACAACAGGTTCAATTTTAAATGTTAAAAATAAATAAAAAGGATCACACAATTTTCAATTTTTAATCCCCTTGCTAGAAATCCAAAAAAAATTGATACATCAATCTCAGAGCGAATTGCTATTTGTTTTTTTTTTTTTTCAAACACGCAGCGGCAAGCGAAATCAGGTTGATGAAGCGTTTTGGATGTTAAGGTTGTTCAAGTTTCCTAGAATTTATTTTTATAGTGTTTAGATCAGTGCTTCAATAATTGTTTTAGTGTAATCGTGGACTGTTAACATCTCCCAACGTTAATTGTGTTATAATTCAGATTCTTTTCTCTGGTACCAACATTGCACACAAGGCAGAGGATAAGGCCTAAGGGATGAAGTGAGATGATGAAAATATAAAAAGATTATGAATTAATTTTTTTTAAAGCTAAAGTGCACTCTAAAAAAAACAATACATTTTTAGTTTTGAGATTTCTTACTGTTATTTTTCAAGTTTTAGCTTCTCTTTTTTTTTTTTTTATTTTGAAACATTGATATTGGCAAAGCACGCTAAAAAAAAGACGTGACGAGTAGAAAGCGGTCAGCAATAGCATAACAATGAGTGGGGCTTTTCTCAAAGATTAACCCAAGTTGCATTTAATTCAGAGTACCAAATTGTATCAAATAAAAAACCAAGAGCACTTGATTTCTACATGCCCATTCAGCCAGTATAATTCAATGTATGAAATAATATATAATATATACTTCTAATTATTATATTATATTATATATATATATATATAGATATATATATATATATATAATATAATATAATATAATATAATATAATATAGATGCGCAGTGTCTCCCTAAGTTGGCCGGTCACATCCTCAGATATGTAGATGCGCAGGACGGTCCCATTAGGCTGCCTATTCAGTTTATTTTCAGCAGCCCTAATCTGTGAGCTGTTTTTAACTTTAACATCCAGATATTGCTTGCTCGGACAATTGGTGGAGGATGATGCATCCATTGCTTGAATATATAAAATTAATTAATAACTTGGATATATAATAAATTAATAACATAAAGAAGAGAAGGCACATAATAGAAAAGCATGCCTCCAAGATCACTTTAAAGCTATGAAACATCTCAGATGCCCACCTACCCAGTGAAATAACAGTACCATTTTTCTAAATAGATGAAACTTGAAGCAAGATAATAGATGAAATTTCGATTGGAATTAAATATTTCAATCTTGAAACCAAATAATAGAAATTCTGACATCTCCCTTTAATTTCCTTCGGAGGTAATCTGATGCAAAACTCAACCCTCAAACCTACCCTTTAATCTGATGCAAAACTGAACCCTCAAACTCAAACCCACCCCTAACACCTATTTTCCAGTCTAATAAACTACACATGCTGCATAAAAACTGAACAAATGAGGAATTAAAACTTTTAATATCAGGTGCTCTAAGTGCCTCATCTAAGCAAACATTCACGTTATCTCTACCCTTTTATCATATATCTCAAATGTATTAAACACATATTATCCAATATGTTTGCCTCTTAACACCTAATAAGTCGAAGATATAAATATGCAATTCAATTGTTCTAATAAACATAAAGAAAATTAAATAAAAGAATGAAGGGGAAAATCACAAAGTACAAATACTTATTAATATCACATTGGCCAGATACTTGAAAGGCAAAACAACATTTTTTTTATATTTATAGGGGAAGTTATCTCATTCTATAGTAAGGGCATGCCATAGAGAGTTAACTCGTACTTATGCAGGCTAAACCACAAAATTCAAGAACAAAAATAAGAAAACATAACATGAAATGTTACCTGCAGAAATTGAAGACAGAGCTCGAGATGAGAGGTTTTGTTTTGTGACGAAGGCCTTGCAAAGGACTCATATAAATAGATTCGTGACTACTTGCAACCCAAGTTTCACTGATATACATAAATAGAATAGTGATAAGATAAGAAAATAACATTTCAGTTGAAATAACATAAATAGAATAGTGATTAGATAAATAAATAACATACACTAATATCACCACGTGTTAAAACATATTACTCAATATGTACAAAAGCCATCACTGTAGGTCGAATAGTAGTTTTGCATCATAACACCTAACACAAGAATGAATGGGAAAATTATAAGACTCTAGGAGATGTGTCTGAGTACAATATTTACTAATCTCTCATTGCCCTGATATTTGAAAGGCAAAACGATATTTTTTATTTATTTTTAGTTAGAAAGTTTAGAGGAGGGGAAGTTATCCCATTCTATATTAAGGGCATGCTACAAGTCTTGCAGAAAGTTAACGTGGTACTTATGCAGGCTAGGCTAAACTAATACTTCAGTCCCTGTGATTTACTTTTAAGTTTCAATATGTTGCTTGTATTTACAATTGTGTCAATTTAACTCCTATATTTTCCAAGAAGATGCAATGTAATCCTCTTGTTGGCTGCCACTCCACGCCACAAAAACTTGGCAAGCATGTTTATAAGTAATTTTTTTAAACTTTTGCCCCTCAAAATATAACTGTACATTTCACAACGTATAGAAGCAACATTAGCAACTAAATCCCATCTCAGAGTAGTAAAAAAACAGATTTGCCCATTACCCCAATTCTTTGATTTTGAAACGCTAGAGATCATATCAATATGACTTGAGAATCCACGAGGTCAAATGCCACATCAGCTAATTTCTAGCAGGCACTAAAACAACAATATATAGTTTACACTGCACATTGCGAAAGTTAAATGGCGAGACAATTCAAGCACCAGATTAGAACCTGAACAAAAAAGTTAAATGGAGAGACTATTCAAGCACCAGATTAGAACCTGAACAAAATGATTTAAAAAATCCAACTTAAACAGTGAGGCTGAGAATTCATCACTGAATACCTAAAGGCGTAATACTGAAAGAAGTTCCATAAACATATGGCAACAGAAGATGCTTGATGAACCCTTCTAGTGACTTCAAGTCAAATAAACAAGCACTAAATCAGTGTTATCGATGGCGGTTCATGGCGGAAAGCCAAAAATCCGCCATACAAATGGCGGATGGCGATGCGGCCATATGGCGGATGCTATGGCGGACAACATAAAAATATTATAAATATATATATATACATAACAAAAAAATACAGAAAAAATATAAAATCCAAAACACTAACAACATATGTCAAGAACCATAAACTAATTTAATAAAAAATATCGTATAAGTTACCTATCATAGGCAACTAATAAGGTTAATTACCATTAAGTTCAAGATTTCAAAATGCAAATAACAGTAAATGTATGAAAAATGTTCTATATTATTTTTAATTATTGATTATGTATCTTATGATTGATTATGGACATTAATTTCATATATATATATATATATATATATATATATATATATATATACACACACACACACATTAATTCTATTGGAATTTAAACATAGGCCCATATGAGCAGCAGCCCACTCTTATTTTGTCCAATTTCATACTAGGGTTAACTTTCTATCTTCTTCAGCTCACAGCCACCAGCACCCTTCCTCTTCACACAGTCAGCACCGCCAACATTTCTTCTTCTTATTTTGTCCATTTTCCACCACCGCTTTCCGCCATGGCGCCGTCATAACCGATTTTCGATAACACTGCACTAAATACAAGCACAAAGGACATGACTAGTGTAAAAACCCCTAGTGAACTTCGCTTTGTGGCGCCAACAAGTCGAGCTAGTGACTAAAGGTCATCGTCTCCATCACTTCTTGTATGTCTGAATATACCTCCTCGTAATCTCACTAAATCTGATCGTAATGTCAGCACGGTGAATCCGGCATATCAAGATTGGGAACAACAAGATCAAATGTTGTTTTCATGACATCAATCGACTCTTTCTAGTGCTATACTCTCGCGCGTCCTTGGTTGCATTCATTCCTTTGAGCTTTGGGACAAATTTCACACCTCTTTCTACAAGCAAACTCGTGCGAAAGCTCGCCAACTGCGATCTGAGTTGCGCACCACCGTTCCTGAGGATCGCCCGGTCTCTGAGCATCTTCTGAGAATCTTAGTGATGGTAGACTCGCTTGCATGTTTTGGAGATCCAGTTACTCTTCAAGAACACATTGATGTAATTCTTGAAGGCTTACCAAAGGAATTTGTATCCGTTATCTTTGTGATCGAGAGCAGATTCGAGCCCTCGCCAATTGATGAAGTAGAAGCACTTCTCCTAGCTCATGAGCTAGGGCTCAACAAGTTTCGCAAGGAATTAGGTGATTCTAATTCGATCGATCTCACACAGAGTTCGGCACCACCTTCTTCTCTACTGATCCAATTCCAGGTCAGGTAAATCTCACTCATAATCAAGATACTACAAAGTTTTCTGGTTAACGTGGTTCTGGCCGTGGCAGTGGTGGCCGGTTTGGCCGTGGCTGAGGGCGTGATGGCCGCTCTAGTGTTCAGTGTCAAGTATGGTCATACTGCTGATATCTGCTAAAACCAATCCAATCAAAATTTTCAACCACCTTAACAGAATTTTCAGGCAAATCCTCATGGCTATCAGCCACAACATCATCCTTATCAGTCCGGTTCTCAGCAACAAGACTTCCCTACTTCTGGTTCTACCTCTCATTGGAACCCACTGCCACCTCAGTTTCGTCCACCTCATAGCCACATGACACAACCAAGTGCCATGGTCACCAATACTGCACCTCAAGAATCGCATCAGTGGTCACTGACTCAGGGGCCTCTTTTCATGTCACTGCTGACCCTCACAACATTCATTTGAGTTCTATGATATGTAATCATTTAATGTATTTGATTGGTTGATGTCATTGAAACTCATTATGTATTGTTGTAAACATCTTATCTGCTGAATGGAATGTGGTGTTTTGTTAGCTGTGTTGGGTGATTAATTGAATTACTTGTTGTCCTTGTTAACTTGCTTAATCATGAAAATTAAATTGCTAACATTGCAAGATTTAACAAGTGTTTTTGTAATATAGATGCCTCCAAGGTGTGTTCCTCGCAAGCGTCATCCTCATAGGTAAGGTGAAACAATACCTAACATCCGAATCCAGAAAAATGCGGAGTCTGATCTTCAAAACGAGATTTTGGAGTTTGCTAGGAGAGGACGTGTTCCTTTTTCTAATCTGGAGCTGAGGATTAAGGAGGACGAGAGCACGGATATTGAATGCTTGGCATTCCTCCGCGGGCTAAATAACCTAGCCCGTGAGGAAATTGAAGAACACTTTGGAGCAGTTGAAGACCCAGATACTCCTCCACCTCAAACATAGGTCATTTTGGATGAGACTGAGCCATTGAGGAGGGGAGTGATGCATCTGGAGGAGGCACTTCGAAGAGAAGATGTAATGACAGAAGAAAGTATAAGGATGCAGGGGGTCGAGGAGCGGAAACTAGGAGAAGTTTCCTCACGGAACCCTTAAGAGTAGATTTCTTGAACCTTATCTCAGTAATTTCTTTTGTCATCAAGTCTTCTCTTCGAGGTGCCTCCTCCAAGGGCATCACTCCCCTTCCCAATGGCTCAATCTCATCCAGAATGACCTATGTTTAAGGTGGAGGAGTATTTGGGTCTTCAACTGCTCCAAAGGGGGCTAAGTTATTCAGCCCACGGAGGAATTATGTATTCAATATTCGTGCCCTCGTCCTCCTCAATCCTCAGCTCCAGATTAGGAAAAGGAACACATCCTCTCCTAGCAATCTCCAAAATCTCGTTTTGAAGATCAGACTCCGCATTTCTCTGGATTCGGATGTTAGGTACTGCTTCACCTCGCCTATGAGGATGATGCCTGCGAGGAACATGCCTTGGAGGCATCTGTATTACAAAAACACTTGTTAAATCTTGCAATGTTAGCAATTGAATTTTCATGATTAAGCAAGTTAACAAGGACAACAAGTAATTCAATTAATCACCCAACACAGCTAACAAAACACCATATTCCATTCAACAGATAAGATGTTTACAGCAATATATGAGTTTCAATGACATCAACCAATCAAATACATCAAATGATTACATATCACAGAACTCCAATGAATAAACTAAGAGACTGCTACAGCATGTCAGCAAGTCTCTCCTCATGCTCCAAGTCAGCATTGTCCGGGCCATCTCCATCAAATTCTCTCTCTAACTCTGCACTGCAAGCTGCCCGCTGAGCTGCATGGCTGGAAGAGTGTTTGAGTCTTGTTGCATTGGCAAATTGCATAGGCAAACACAAAGGCATATATGTCGTGCTTCATGCCTTCCTAATAGAAAATGGTGGTCACTCTTATGTAGGTTCTCTCCACACCTGAATGCCTTGCCACAGGGTGGAATGAAATTCTTCCAAGACCTTGCGGATGCAATCTGCTCCCTTGGGTAAAACTAGCCATTCCTTGTACCAAAACCACCCTCCTTGAGCTTCATACGGTTTTCGAGATTGAATCTCTATTTTTAACTCATGACTCACGAATGGAGTGGCTGAGACAAAAAACGATGTTAGATGTCATTTCGATTAATGTCGCTCAAGCATGCTCCCAAGCAACACACCTCTGCAACCGGTATCATATCCATTCTCGGCACCCAATGCACCTTGTCAAATCCTATATATGGTGCGAATTCATGAATGAGATGAACTAGACTATGGTTCTGGTTATGGCTTTCGTGCAGGGCGCAACGGAGATTGTTATGACCGTGAATGAGGTCGCGGTTGTCATTTTGGTGGTAATGGTGGCATCACTTGTCAACATTGCCACCACAGTGGTCATGACGCCCCAACCTGCTACTACTGGTTTGATCCTTTAGCAAAGGCGAACGGTGATACCATAGGCCACACTATATTTCCATACAATCATACAACCAGCAACATTATCAATGACAACCTCAGTACACTCAGCAGCAATATGCCAATATCAACAACCGGCTCTACCAGCTCCACCTTACCACTCTCACCAACCTTAGGCTCCACCACAACCTCACCTCAACCAACCTCCCCAATCTGACACCACAGGTTCGCAACCTACATCTAAATCCTCACCACAAGCCATGGTTGCCACTTCCATCGGGGGTACTTCTTAGTCTTGGTACCCTGATTCTGGTGCTATTCACCATCTCACTGTCGATGTTACTAACCTCTCCCAGAGATCTTACCACTGCAACATTGATCAGATCTACATGGGAAACAGTCAAGGTATGCATGTTACATCTGTTGGTTCTACTCAATTTCAATCACCTCTGCACCCCTCTCTCTTAATCATTTACTTTTAGTCCTTTCAATTACTAAAAACTTATCTAGTGTTAGCAAGTTTGCTAGGGGTTATTCTGTTTAATTTGAATTTCATCCCAACTGTTGCTAGTCTTAGCAAGTCCTTCTTGAGGGGTCTCTCACTCCAAATGGCATTTTATGTCTACCACACCATTATGGTCTCTTCTTCCAATCTTACACCATGCTCTGTTGCCGGATGCGGTGAAGGCTCGAAAATTCCAAGTCTCAACACCTGTTTCTGCAAATATTCCATCACCATGTATCTTTTCTAGTGTTTGAAGTTCATGTTATTCTCTTACTTTCCTTATAAATCAAGCTATTGTTGTAGATAATACAAATAAAGTGCCTCCATACTCCATCTTTCAACCTTTGGCACTATAAATTAGGCCACCCAAGTGAAAAATACTGTGAAATACTAAAATCCTCTTATCAATAAAACAACTCTTGATTTTGGTATTATTGTCTTGGGAAATCACATAGACTTCCTTCAGCTATTCCCACTATTGTTTACAAACAGCCATTTGAGCTTCTTTTTATTGACTTATGGGCCCCTGCACCCATGACTTCTACTACCAGGTTCCACTACTATATGTCCATTGTTGATTCCTGCACACGCTTTACTTGGATCTACCTATTGAAAGACAAATTAGAGCCCCTAACTCTTCAAACCAAGGTTGTCAAACTCGAGATCCTACCTAAGATCGTTTTGGGGAAGGAAGATCGTAAATCGTGGGATCGTAACACGGATCGTAAGATCCCACCAAAGAGACAAAATAGTATTTAATTATTTATATATGCATATAAAATAACATGAATAAGAAAAATAACCTTAACATAAGAATCTCATTAATTTAATCATAAGTCACAGAGAGAGTTGAGAAGACAACAGAAAGAGAATTGCTGAAGAAACTAAATGAGTTGCTGCACTGTACTCGTTGAGTTGAAGAAAAAGGAAGAGATGATGAAGAAAATACCCAAAAGTGGAGTATTTAATGAGTTGTTGCATTGTAACAGTGTGATTGTGTGGGATTTTTGGGACTCAAAATAGTACCATTAAAGCATTTATTAATAAAGCATTTACCAAAGTTTTTTAACCTTTAGCATTTACACTTAGTGAACTCTGGCTATTAAAATTCTGGGCTGAAAAAATCGGGTAAAAAGTGGGCCGGGTTCGGATTTTTGACTGAAACCGGGTTGAAACCCGCTGCTATGCCAAACAGGGTTAGAAAACCCTGATTTCGGGTGCGCAGAAGAGCGCCGATTTCACCGGGCTTGCGCTCTTCCCCGGCGATCCCACCGCGCCGGCGGTTCTCCGTGTTTTGCCACCGCTCCGCCTCGATGGCTTCTGTAAAACGCGTAGAAGCGTGCGCTCCTACGAGGTGGCGCGCGATCTTGACAACATTGCTTCAAACAGTTCCAACAAATGGTTCACATTCAATTTAATACTCCTATGGGGTGGTGAATTTTGCCTCTTCAATGCATTTCTTGCTAACTTCGACATCATCCACACGGTCATATGCCCTCACACTCACCACCAAAATGGTTTGAAACAGGGCTTGCATTCCTGTCCCATGCATCTCTCCCCTTGAAATTTTGGGATCATGCCTTTATAAGTGCAATTTATCTCATCAATAGACTTCACACGTCAGCTCTGCAACATGTTGTCCCATCTATCACCAAACCAGATTATGGGTTCCTCGAAGTTTCAGAGTGGCCCTGTTATTCCTACTTGCGTTCTTAGAATGCTCACAAGTTACAATTCCGGTCAAGTCTCACCTCTGAAGGGCGCATCTACGTTCTACATTTATAATGATGTATTGTTTAATGAGTTTAAATTCCCATTTGTAGAAGTAGCTGCTGTCTCCTCGACTCCAATGCCTATCCCTACTTCACTCTCTACTCTCGGTGTGATACTAGTTTCCTCTGTTGCTCCCTCTCTCTCTTCTCCTTCCCTTCCTCCAACATCCCTACTTGTCTCCTTGGCCTAGTCCCTATCTCTCCTCTACTTGCCTATCTGGTCTGTCCAGTTACTGCAACACCTCTCTTCCAGCAGCATCTCCTACATTAGATCCTCCTTCCTCTTCTTTTGCCCCTCCCCAAAGTCCTCTATCCGTAGATTCAGAAAAAAATGTTTTCCCGTACCTTGAGTCCCTCTGCCTCTGAATACTTATTGAAAATCTCTACCTCTCATCCTATGCAAACCAGATCCAAATTTCGCCATTGCAAGTCAATCACCCTTTTCACAGGTGTTACTTGTGTTCTCTTAAATCATGTTGAGCCCAACAGTGCAAAAAGAAACCTTAATCGTCATCGGAAGTCTGCTATGCTGGCTGAGTACACTGCCCTTATTCATAAGAGAGAGAGAGAGAGAGAGGAGTAAAGGAGATGAACTATAAATGAGCTTAGATTAGATGTGGATCTTCAAGCTCTTGATACCATATTATAGTGTGCACGAGAGAGAGAGAGAGAGGTAAAAGAGATGAACTATCAATGAGCTTAGATTAGATGCCATGGCCAATAAACTGGGCCTTTGAACTATAAGCGGCCTTTAGATGTCACGGCCTATTTCGATTAAGCTAAAAAAAAACGTCACAAAGTTTGAAGGGATGAAAACATTTTTCAAACAGGTATAGGACATCGAACATCATACAATCCCACAAAGTGAACCAGAAGGAAGAGCTGCAATAGTCTTGCATTGCGTTACAAGAGCAGAAGGGAGAAAAGAAGTTTACCCATACAATGAATTGTCAGCATCCTCTCCAGACTCACTCCGGTTAGTAGTGAGGGTATCTGCAAAACAATGTAGAGAGAGATAGACGGTTAGACATGTGAAGACCATAAGGTGTTTTACTAGTGTGCTGTATTAATTCCACGTGGCATTGATTGTGAGAGCATTTCTGACATCAACACATTTGGAACCAAAACCATCTAGAAAATCAGCCAATCTCTTACCATTGAGTTATTGTGTCCCTCACCCCATACGACAATCTTGGGGCCTTCCATGCTCCAAACTTGAACTACACATAAAAGTGTAAGTAATATAGTGTAGACGTAAATCCATCAAATTGAAAAGCACAACAAAATGTCATTAAATTCAACCCAAAACAACAAGTACATAATCCTCTATGGAATAGATGGTTATAAGATTTACATTTGACAAGTCCTAGTAAAGCTGTGACATATATCACCAGTTTCGTGAACCCCATGAAAGCAAGATACACAAACCTCAATTTGCCTGCCGCGTTCAAAACAAAACCCTAGTTCACTCGTTTGTGAGAGGTAGAGTTGGGGTTAAATTGAATCGAAACCAGCTGAGATTCGGGTTGGGAGGATGAGAAATCTATTATCTATAATATCCAAAACAAAACCTTCCCTTGTTTCTCGTAATATAATATTCTTTGTTTTTTAGAGATAGATTTATTTATTTATTTATCCCTTAGGAAGGAAGGAACACTTGTCACCACGTCTTATTATCTAAGTGTCCTTCTCCTTTTACCGTGGCGTGGCTGTGATGTTCTTGAAAGGACACAACCACACTTCAACTATTCTATGAATTTCACCCACTGCCAATAAACATGTTCGCTTAAACTATTCATTTGCTCCCTATATAGGAGGGTTTCAGTGCGCTCTCCATTAGCTAGCTTTCCGATATACGGATCTTGGGGGAGGAGGCAGTCCGGTTCATGTGTGGATAGACCTTCCACATGTTACACTTGTGGTCATGATGGCCATTTCAGCAAGGAATGCCCCACAAAAGGGAAGCAAGAAATCGTATCTAGTGCTAAATACTTGATTAAAAACACGAAGGTGGGAAATACTCTTAAAAATATAGTGATTTCATGTCGAACTCCAAATTGACAATTCCTTCATCTTATATTGTATGACATTTTTAAACAATATCATGCCAAATGGTTTGAAGTCCAAATACAAGCACATAAATACAGGTTACTACGTAGCCAAAAAAAAACTATACCAGAAAGAGAATGTGCACCAAAATAAAGATTCATTTAGACTTAACAGGCTCACCTCAGGGACCTCAATCTCAAGTCCATCCACCTCAACTCAAATCTGCCAAGGGAAATCCGCATGTGTCCTATCCATAATAGCTTTAGCACCTTGTCTAACATTAGAACTTTATTCATAAACTGCATAAGTTGGAGTGATTTTAGAATCTTAAACTTGGAATACATATAATTTCATTGCATTGCATTGCAAGCAAATTAACATAACCATGGGACAAGACAACAGCTGATATTAAATGTAATACCTACCAAACCCTCTCTTTCCATGGGTCAAATACTCGATCGAGATCATTACTTTAAAAGCACAACAAAATGTTGATTAAATTCAACCCCAAACAACTCAAGTGCTACAATTGCTTGGGTTTCCATTCCACCGGGGGTAAATCTTGATACGTGATTCTGGCTGGTGCTACTCGCTGTCGATGCCACAGCATAGATCTACCTACATGGGGAACGCTCAAGGTTTGCCTCTACTCAATTTCAGTCACCTCTTCATCTCTCCTTCGTGAGAGTGAGTCAGTGAGTTACGGTTAGGGTTAAATCGAATCCAACCCAGGTGAGAAATCTATTATCTATTTTATTATCAATTATCCATATATATCTATATTATTATCTATTATCTATTATCTATAATCTATATCTATCATCCATCCATAATCTATAATATTTAAAACAAAACCTTCCCATGTTTCTCGTAATATATAGATAAAATAAGTTGATTAGTCTTATACGTTTATTTAATTTTTCATATCGGTCTCATAAGTTTTTTTTTTCAAATTGATCCTACAAGTTATGTTTCGTTTTTACGTTAGTCTTTTCCGTCAATTTCGACCTTACGGCGTCAGATCAAAAACCACGTGTCGCACTAATATCATGACCATATTAGCTTAAAACTAAAGGAGTTAGGTCGAAATTGACGGAAAGGACTAACGTGAAAACAGAATATAATGTATAGGATCAATTTGACAAAAAAAAAAACTTATGAGACCGATGTGAAAAATTAAATAAACGTATAGTATCAATCAACCTATTTTGTCTAATATATAATATTCTTTCGTTTTTTAGAGATAGATAGAGTTATTATTTGAGAAATGTTAGTTGAACATCAAATTTGGAACAATATATGATGCTTATTTTGTTTTTCTTTTATATATATATATATATATATATATATATTGAAATGAGTGTATATAAAAAGATAAAAATAAATATATATGATGTCAAATACGATATCTGAATTTTGATACTCCAAATAACAAACTCTATTTATTTATCCCATACGAAGGAAGGCAGGAACACTTGTCACCATGTCTTATTATCTAAGTGTCCTTCTCCTTTTATAGTGGCGTGGCTCCTTTGATGTTCGTAGAGCACACAGCCTCACTATAAATTTTTATCGAGTAATGCTTATTACTGCGATGATAACAAGTAATAAAATTATTCTATCAAATAGTAAAACAAAACATGCCAAAAAATATAAACTCTTATATGAGTATAACTTCTGCCCGTCCCACTATCTCTTCACCTTGAAGCTTTTCACGAATCCTTTCACGCCCATTTTGAAACCACACGGGATCAGAACTCCAATCATTCGAGTCATCGTCTATCCAATAGGGACTCAAAACTATTCGCTCAAGTTTGCGGGCATATTTTACAACATTCAGAACAAACTCAATTTCATACCCATTACCAACACAACCTCCCATTTCAATAACTTTGACCTCCTCATGAGAGAATATTTCAAGATCCTTGATAACTTTCTGGTTTTCAAACAACTTCGGATATTTGACCTGAAAAAAAAAATAGTAAAATAATAATAGGAAAGGTGCAGGACCGGCCCAACATCTATTGAGGCTTAAAACAAATTCTGTGATGAGGCCTTTTTAAAAAATTAAAGTATTAATTATTTTATACACAACAAGGAGTTATCCTTGGACCTTACAGTTAATAGTAAGCTTTTATACCAAATGGGCTAACTTATGTTTGTTGATATATGAAACATATCAAAAAGATAATATAAAAAAATATAAAGTGGGCTTTTTTTCTAAAGAAAAAATTGTTTTTTTGAGAGGCCTAAAGTAAGGGCTTGGGTCGCTTTATGCTTGGGCCGGCCCTGGAAAGGTGGTGAAAGCTGCCAAACTTGTACTAATGAATGCAAACCAAAATGTCCGAGAAAATTATCCAAACTAACAACAAAAGCCTGTATAATTTTATATATACTTGGAATGAAGAGTTGTAACTCCTGGGAGGAATCATGTTATAGGTTAGATTTGGAAAGATAAAGGACGGCGAAGTTCAATAAGTGAAAACCATTCTGGAATAAAAGGACGACTAAATATATGGATCAAAAAGTGTAACCTTATTCATGTGTCATGCCTCTAAATCAGAAAGATAACCGTAAGATACAAAATGAAACATGTTTATGGCCAAATCATCAATATGTGTTTCCTTTTTCTGTATTTAAAAACACATATTTTTCTCCATGTTTTCCCAGGAACAGAGTAACAAAATGTCTAAAGCCAGGATTCACTCTTTTAACATAAAAAGAGGAAGCAATCTTACAGCACATACCCAGTCTCCTATTTTAATAAACTTCCTATCTTCCTAAAGTTGAAGCTTCAAAATCCAATTCCAATTAGATCATAAATATCAGGTTATAAAACTTCTCTGGATTCTCCTCCAGTAGATTACGAATATCCAAAGCAACCTATGCATCACAACCAATTCCTACAACCAAATAATTGTAAGATTCAAAACTAGTCAAGAATGATGCAAGAGGTATACACGGCTTGACATCATTTTAATCTGGGCTTGACATCATATTCATGGCTTCCATAGATTCATTTAGATGACATCAACCAAATTGGTTTAGATTAAAATGATAGGATTGTGGAGCCAACTGCTAAAATTGGGCCCAAAAAGGCTCTAAGGGTGTATTCACGAATGCCTAAAGGAGGGAATAGCAAATTATGTAATTTTCTAAATAGGGAAGTTAAAGAGGGAGAGGAATTATGTAATTTTCTTACAGTTTTCAGCTTATAGCTTGGGGCCTAAGGAACTCTCCTTGGCAGTGAGCAGTTGCTCTTACTTTTTTGTCATATTTCCTGTTTTCAATCTTAATTCAACCTAGTTTGAGTTTAATAAGGCGCAATGTTTTAAGTGTGGGCATCATTACAGTCCCACCCATCGATGCCCTGATCAAGGACATCGGTAGATGGTATGTAACGTATTGAATGTAGCGAATGTTGGCAGCTGAATATGGCAGAGATCAAGGACATTGGAAGATGGTATATAACGTAGTGAATGTTCAGGGAGTGCATCCATGGGATATGACATCCTCTAAGAGGATGAAGGTGGAAGGTTATCTAGGAGGATACCCAATTTTGCTCCTCATTGATAGTGGAGCAAGTCATAATTTCATTACCACCAAATTAGTGACCTCTTTAGGATTGCCCTACACTAAAACTAAGGAGTTTGAAATTAGTTTAGGAAATGTTAGTAAGTGTTTTTCCCAAGGAAGGTGTACTGATCTGCAGATTCAGGTTGGCAAAACAAATTTGCAGGAGGATGCTTATTTTCTTGAATTAGGAGGCATTGATCTTATCTTGGGGGAAACCGAGACTGATTGGAAAAGGAAGACCATGAGCTTCACTCATGATGGTCATACTGTCACCCTGAAGGAGTACCAAATTGGTAATCACCACTATACTACTACTGCCTTACAACGGGTTTTGCAAGCACCTGGACAAGACAGTGCAGGAAATCTCCAAGTAATTCAAACTATTGACTCAGTAACAGCAAGAACAAGGAGCTTAGAGGATCAGCAGTCAATAGATTTCAAATGGGTTTTGCAAGAATTTACCTTCTAAAAGTGACCATTATAGTGTTGGTAGCAGGTACATCGGTCAACTGATTTGAAATGGGTTTTGCAAGAATTTACCTCCTAAAAGGGACCATTATAGTGTTGGTAGCAGGTACAGGACCTGTGACTGTGAGGCCATACAAGTATGATTATCATCATAAAGATGAAATAGAAAAACAAGCGGGAGATATGCTGCGAACAAGAATTATAAGGCATAGCAATAGTCCTTTTTCTAGCCCTTTTATTTTGGTTAAAAAGAAAGATGGCTCTTGGCGGATGTGTGTAGATTATCAAGCCTTTAACAATGTCATAATCCCTGATAAGTACCCTATTCCTACAATAAATTCAAACCAAAATGTCCGAGAAAATTATCTAAACTAGTAACAAAAGCTTGTATAATTATATATTAACTTCGAATGAAGAGTTGCAACTCCTTGGAGGAATCGTGTCAAAGGTTAGATTTGGAAAGATAAAGGATAGTCAAGTGCAATAGGCTAAAACCATTTTGGAATATAAGGATATGATTAAATATATGGACCAAAAAGTGTAACCTTATTCATGTGCCATGCCTCTAAATCAGAAAGATAACCATAAGAAACAAATAAAACATGTTTATTAACCATGTTCACTCACCATGATTGAGAGTTTCTGTAGCAGAGGAGAAGCTTGAAGGATGGTTAAAATCCACAAAAGATCAAACTCTACCTCATTGGCGTTGCCCCAGTGAATGATGAAGTTCATTTGTTTAAGATGTTTGAGTCGTTGAGCTATTTTTAGGGAAGGTGTGACCTGAACAAGGATATGTAAGATTTAATATCATCTTAAAATGCCAAAGATCGATATGTAAAAATTTCACCATTCCAACAGTTTATCAGGCTAACCTTTAAATAGATGTCCAAATGCAGAATCTCAAGTTCAGGAAGAGTTGCGAAGAGGGCAAATGCATTAGGTATTTTATGAAATGAAATGTAAGTGTCAATGCTCTTCAGCATAGGGGTATTAATGTAAAAGGACTCCAAATCCAAACCGCATCCATAGTACTCCAATGAAGTGAGTTTAAGGCAATCTAATGAACTCAGGTTTACACACACCATGGTTATATTGTTGGATGCGACAGAGCAGTGTGAAACCTTTAGATGGCATAGCGATGAACTTGCTATCTTCGGCATTGATGATCTGAACTCGCAGAAAATTAAGGTAAAGTCTTCAAGTAGAAGACAATTAGATAATAAACTTGTGATAAACATTTCATCCACCTTTGCATCTTGAAGTGTAAGAGATCTTAAATTTGTGAATGGAATAAAGTCAAAGTTGGTGGGATAGTAAACAAGACAATGCTGTAGACGCATATGCTTTAGAGTTGAAGCATTAGACTCCGAAAATAAGCCAAAGGGAAATTTGTAAGGTTTTTTGTTCAATTTATTGCGATGTGCGTAATTAGGCCTTCCTAGAAAGAGTAGATTGATTCTTCCAACTCCCCTTGCAATTGCAAAACTGATCCATTTATCAATAATGCTGCTTTGGCTACAATTTAAATAGAACTCCACCACGAATGAATCAATCTTTATACCCTGAAAATTCTTGACAAATTGATCAACTCGTTTGACAAATTCATCCCTACACAGACCCAAATCAACATATCTAACCATAGTAGAATCGCTCAGGACATCGACAAGATATCCAGCTTCTAGCAATTCCTTCTCCCTTCCAAACACATTGTGGATATCAAAGTTGAGATCTCTCCTGAGAGCCCAAAGCTTGCACCACCTTCTAGAAAGTATACTGGTTTTCAACAGATCTTTCATAGATAACATTGATAGGATATAAGACAAGATGCAGTCTGGCAATTGATTAATGCAATCCATTTTATGCTGAGAAAAAGGTTCCAAAATTAAGAATTTTTAAAATTAAAAATGTCTTGGAATTGCATAGAATAACTAAGCCATGCAAACAACAACAAGGATGTGTTACAGTGCAACTATGCATATACAAATAGATAATAAAAAGAACATCTTCAATTTTTGGACAAGGTTTTACCCACCCTTTCACAATTCATTTTGAATGTATAATCCTCTTATTGAGACTCCAAAATGCACCTGAAATATATAGACAGAGTCATAGCTACACTGAAAAGATGCAATAGGAAGAATATATAGCGACAATATATGGAAGGAAGGCGTTAAAATAATAGCAAACAATTCTTATAAGTTACACACACACACACGCTTGCAACTAGAACAACAGAAATACCACTAAAAAAAAAAAAAAAAGAAACAATAGATAATAGAGGGCACAGAAATACCCCTCTAAATGAGAATGAGAATAATGAAGGCAACGACACCACCAGGATATTATAATCATAACAATCAAGATGAAACTGTCTAATCAGAGGCATGTTGGATTTATGAAAACACATGTCATGCCTAGAAAGAATTGATGCAATTTCCAGAAGTTCAAACTACAAGTTGATCTGCAAACCATAACCAAGTTATAATACATAGATATATATAAAATCTTTTTTTATCAACCAAAGAAAATGTATTAAAAAAAAGGAGTAGAAGGGATATTCCAACCCTTACATCGAAAGTTCAAGTCTTATTACATTGTTGAAAACATTCTAATTAATGGATTCGTATACCACTCATAAAAGAAAAAGTACACACCCATAACTTTTGCTCTTATCCAATACCAATACCTCACCCTTATTATTTCCACTAAATAAAAATCTAAATCCAAATCATCATGCCCAAGGACAATACTATATCTATGTAACCAAATTGACCATAATATGGTAAATCATAGAAGAAGCCATACCTCTTTTGTTCTTTTTGCCACACAAGAAGCCAAGATGATGTAGAAAATGGAGTTTACATCTTCATGGAGCACCACCGCGGGTCCAAACCACACATAGCATCTCACCCACTGACTCCACAATTGAAAAATTTGCATTTTTAACAGTCAAAGGAAGTAACATATATAGACGATGCTACCTACGCATAACAACAGAATTGGAAGGATTATGAAACGCAAGCACCTCATTAAAAGAAGGGTTAAATATATTTTTGGTACTCGTAAAATGAGTTAATTTTGGTTTTGGTCCCTGTAATTTTTTTTTTCTTTTTGTCTTTCTAAAATCTAAAATCATTATTTTTGGTCCCTACTATCATGTGGCATCTATTAACTATTTATGTTTCTAATAGAAGGTCATATGGTCATCCCAATGGATACCCAATGACCCCTGTGGTGTCATGTTACCATATGGTTTCTCAAAAAAATTTCTTGAACCAAAAAATAAATTATATTTATTTACGCTAAAATGAATGCTAGGGACTAAAAACAGTGGTATTAAATTTTAGAGCGATAAAAATAAAAGGAAAATAATTTAAAGTGATCAAAACCAAAATTTGTTCATTTGATATGAACTAAAATTAGTAATTTCATATTTTAGAGAGATAAAAATCAAAGAATTTTTTTAAAGAGACAAAAACCAAAATCTACTTATTTTGTAGGAAGTAAAAACATATTTACTCCTTAAAAGAACAAATCGTGCTCTGGTATCATGTATGAGACATAAAATTAATTACTCACAGAAAGAATTGATGCCTATGCTATGCATGCTATGCGAATTATGAGATGAGAAGTGGATCTGCTTCTGGTACCCAACCGGGTTAGGTTAGGCTACTTTCTAATCTTCATTGGAAATATAATAATAAATAATAATAATTCATTCTCATATCCCACATTCAATAATTTCATTCTATTTTTTAAATTAATAAATCTCCTCTACTCTACCCAATCCATCTGAGATCTGGGAGGATCAGAAATATTTCTAAATAAGTGTCAAAATAGATATCAATTATTATTATATAATAATTCCTAAATAAGGAAATCCGAATAATTTGATTTCCTTCCAAAATATTTGACTCAATCATATAATTATTCTTCACTACCTATTTATTTATTATGCTATTATTCATTCAGATTTAATTTAAATCAAATCAATTCGTTCGTGTGATTCTTATTAGTTTTTTCACATATATATAAATTTTGCATATATAAATAACTACTGTAGTGACCCGTGTCATGTACGGGATATAGATTGCTTCTAAATACTTTTATAAAATATTTTACATTTAAAACATATAAGATTTTTCTAATAATTTGTATTAGGAATCATCTACAGACAATTTAAAAAAAATTGATTTATTTCTCATGCAAATTTGAGGATAAAAAATACCTTGTACAGGCTGTTATGCATATTTATTTAATAGTATATAATTTAATAACTTTAAATTATAAAAAAATTAATTCTAATTTATATATTTTGAGGTTTTATAAATTTTTTATACGTCATTTCAAATATTATTAAATTGAGTTAAATAATCGATAAATTAAATGACGAATTTTTTATTTTTAAAGTTTGAAACTATATTATATTAGAATATACACCGAATTAATTTTTTTTTTGAATGAGCTAACTTTATTTTCAAATAAAATTACTTCTTATATAATTATTGTATTATATTAGCTGACTAAACTATATATATATATATATATATATATATATATATATATATATATATATATATATAGAGAGAGAGAGAGAGAGAGAGAGAGAGAGAGAGAGAGAGAGATTTTGCATATATAAGTAATGTTGAAATTAAATCAATTTCTGTATAAGAAAAGAAATTAAATCAATTTCAAAAGTATTGTTGTCCAATTGTATAAATTATTATATTTAAAAACCATACAGATTTAATTTTAATTATTTTTAAATTGGAATTAAATTCATTCATTTATGTGACTTTTATTTGAGCAAATACGAATTGGATTCTTAATAGACAGGGATTGTATTATATTGTATTTCTTTTGATGCATCCAACTTAATATAACAAGGAATAATGATTGATGTTGCACTAACGGTGGTAAGGAAAAGAACTATCATAAAAGTGGACATGGGTAAGGTTTTTTTAATCTGTATAATGCCATGTAAGCTTATTTATATTTCCCAGCCCCCAATTAATTTTTTCAATTTTTATTAGTTTTTATTTTATCTAAGGCAATATAGGCAATGTCATATAAGCCAATTTATAGTTTAAAAACCCAATTTGTGTTTTGTTTTATCAAAGGCCTTGCTTTACGTTGTGAGGTTCTTTAATTCCTTTTTGAAGCTTGACCATAAGCTTAAATTCAGTGGTTTAAGTCTCTTTGTTGCAGTTGTGGACTAATAATTCTTTTCTTTGAAATGATGATATGCTCATGGGGTTTGTTTTTAATACCCCTTTTATTACTATTTTAACCTCCCCCTCCCCATTTTTTCTCCATTAAATCTCAGAAATACCCTCACCCCTATACAAAAACTCTTTCCTTTCTCTTCTTTTCTTACCCCCTCACACCCTTTCAAGTTTCACTCCAATTTCTTCCTTTTCTTACCCGTAACCCACCCCAATCTTTTCTTTCTTTGCTCTATTTTTTCATCCTGTTACCCCCACCCCACTCCCCTCCTTCTTTTCTTTCCCTCCCCTACCCTTCGTTCCCCAACCCAAGTCCCCTCCTTCTTGCCCACACTCCCTACATTCTAAGGTCTCAGCACATAAACTGTGATGCCGACCCTGTTAAGATATCATGCTCATCATAAAGTACCATCAAATTAGTAATTAGTAACTCTTTAACAAGGAAAAAAGGAATGTGGCTGGTTTGCATCCCTCACGTGCTTGCACTTTTTTATCCACCAATGGCAAGAGAGATGGAGAACTAGGGTTGGGGAACGAAGGGGGAGGGGAGGGAAAGAAAAGAAGGAGGGAAGTGGGGAGGGGGTAAGGAAGGGGTACAAAAAATAGAGGAAAGAAAGAAAAAATTGGGGGTGAGTTGTTAGGAGAAGTCATATAACAAAGAAGGGGCATGGAGACGATGAAGAGAGAACAAAGGGGGAGAAGAAAGTGTGCAAGGGTTTCATTAGAACGCAAAATGAGTCTTAGTTACAATAGATAGCAAAAGGAATAAATATAAATAGGCAACAAGCAAAAGACTATACTACCCTTAAGACATAAATAAATAAAAGGACTATATAATCTAACATCCCCCCTCAAACTCACGATGCATCAACAGGAGGCATCGAGAGTTTGCTAATCAAGAAACGAAAGCGTGTTATGGAATGCGATTTTGTGAACAAGTCAGCAATCTGCATGGAGGAAGATACAAAGGGCAAAGTGAAGGTTCCCTACTGAAAGTGATATCTAGTGAAATGGCAATCAATCTCAATATGCTTGGTGTGTTCATGAAATACCGAGTTGCGAGTGATTTGTATGGCACTCATATTATCACAATACATAGGAGTGGGAGAAGAAGAGGAGACACCCATAGAGTCAAATAACCAACGCAACCAAACGATTTTTGCAGTGGTGGATGCCATGGCACGATACTCACTTCTGTAGAAGATCGGGAAACAACTGCTCGCTTCTTAATCTTCCAAGAAATGAGAGAATCCCCTAGGAAAATGCAAAACCCTGTGGTAGATTTACGATCAGTGGAATCACCACCCCAATCAGCATCTGAGTACGCACGCAATTCCAATGAAGAAGATGAAGGAAATAGAAAGCTCTGAAACTGAGTGCCCCGAAGATAATGAAGAATGCGAAGAACAGCTGCCCAATGAACTGTAGTAGGAGAAGAAACAAACTGACTAACAATATGCACTGCATAAGAAATATCAGGTCTAGTAATGGTAAGATACACCAAGCTGCCAACAAGAGTACGATACAAAGTAGGGTCTGGCAGAGGGACACCATCAGATAAGACATATCGAGCATGAAGCTCAAGAGGGGTTCCCGCTGCTCGAGTATCAGAGAGACGCGCTTGTTCAAGAATGTTGCCAATATACTTAGATTGAGAAAGAAGGTAACCTCGAGGATAGTAGGCAACCTCAATCCCCAAAAAGTAACGAAGAGTAACTAGGTCTTTCATCTCAAATTGTCTGGCTAATTGGAGTTTCAAATCTACAATCCCATCAACATCATCCCCAGTAATAACCATGTCATCAACATACAGAGAGAGTAAGATACAACCCTGAGGAGTACACCTAATAAACAAGGCAGAATCATGCGGGCTGGAGTGGAAACCAAGGGATTCAATAACAATGGAGAACTTCGCAAACCAAGCACGAGGAGCTTGTTTAAGCCCAGAGACTTCTTCAATTTGCAAACTTCATCTGGATTATGAGAAACACCTGGGAGGAGGAACCACATAAACTTCTTCTTGAATATCACCATTCAAGAAGGCATTTTTAACATCCATTTGCGAAATATGCCATTGACTAATAGATGCAACTGCAATAAGAGTGCGAATAGTGGTCATTTTGGCAACAAGAGCAAAAGTTTCTTCATAATCCATACCATATTGCTGAGAAAACCCCTTAGCAACCAAACGAGCTTTGTATCTCTCAACAGACCCATCGGACTTGGTTTTGATCTTATATACCCAACAAGAACCAATTGCAGTTTTCCCTGGTGGAAGGGAGACAAGGTCCCAAGTATCTGTCTTGTGCAAAGCAGAAAGTTCCTCTGTCATAGCCTACTGCCAAGAGGGATCAAGAGCTGCCTCTTTATAAGAAGAGGGCTCAGACAAACTGTGAATGGAGGTTAAAAAGGAAGCAAAGGAAGTGGAATAGACAGAATAAACAAAATCAGATAATTTAGTGGACTTACGATCACGAGGAGGATAACGAGGAGGAGGAGGATCCACAATCCCAGGAGCTTCTTGGGGAGGCGTGTGGACAGAGGAGGCTTCTGGATCAGCAAAACTACTAGTGTCAACCCTACAAAGCTCAACATCAGAGTTATTTTGACTATGAGTAACTAAAGGAGGTGTGGTGCCTGAATCTGTGGAAAACGGGTCAATACGGATGAGATCAGACTTGGTAAGACCATGCGGACTAGAAGGAACCGAGTAAAAAGGAATATGTTCAAGAAACACAACATGACGAGAGACATACAATTTGTGATTTGCAGGACCATAACAACGATAACCTTTTTTATCATCACCATAACCAAGAAAAACACAAATCGCTGAACGAGAAGACAACTTACTACATTCTACATGCGGACGAAGAACAAAGCAAGTAGAACCAAAAACTCTCAAGGTAGAATAATCAGGAGCACAACCATATAATTTTTCAAAGGGAGACAAACCTAAAGTGACAGAAGATGGGATCCGGTTAATGACATGAACAACAATGAGGACAGCTTCCCCCAAAACTCACTTGGACAGAAGCAGACAAAAGAAGAGAACGAGCAGTTTCAACAATGTGACGGTATTTTCTTTCAGTAACTCCATTCTGTTCAGGAGTATCAATGCAAAAGGTTTGGTGAGAAGTCCCATAAGAGGCAAGTAATTTAAAAAATTTGTTGGAAGTATATTCACCACCTAGATCACATCTAAAGCACTTAATAACAACATTATGTTGAGTTTTAACCAAAGCACGAAACATGTGATAAATACTTAAAAATTCAGAACGATGTTTAATAAGATAAACCCAACAATAACGAGTGCAATCATCAATGAAAGGTGCAATCATCAATGTAATAGTCGGGGATGGTCCCCATACATCGGAATGGATCAAGTCAAAATGTGCAACCGATATTGAACCCTTTGACAAAAAGGCAAAGTAGAAAACTTAGCAAATTTGCAACCACAACAATCAGAAATATTATTAGTTTGCAACTTTCCTAAAGCCCTTGTAGAAGCCAAGTATTTCAAACGGGAAGAAGAAACATGACCAAGACGAGAGTGCCATAAACAAAAACTAGAAGAAGAGGAAGTCAAACGAAAAGACGACTGGTCAGCACTAGCAGCAGACGACAAGTCAGAACTAGCAGCTGCAACATCTGGAACTCGTAGGTCATCCAAAATATAAAGTCCCCCTATCTACGGCCTGTCCCAATCAGCCTCTGGAATTGTAGGTCCTACACATAACAAGAGGTGGAAGAAAACAAAACTGAGTAACCAGAATCACATAACTAACTAACAGAGATAAGACTCACACATAATTTAGGAATGTAATAAACATCTGGAATGGACAAATGAGATGTGAAAACAGACCCAATGCTTGCTACTGGCAGAGGGGAGCCATCAACAATTATGATTGGTACAGATGAAACAGAATATAAGGACACAAATGCGTTTAAATCAGATGACATATGATGACATGCTCCAGGGTCAAGGATCCATAAGGATGGAGATATACCTGAGGAGCTAGAGGAGGACAAACCTATATTGGATTGGGTAGACATAGCAGACATGGCAGATGCCTGTGTGGCAAGAAACCTCTAGAATTGCTCAACAAGATCAGCTACTGAAGGACTAGAAAGAGATGTGCTCTCATCAAACGGAGGAATAACTGCATTGGTATTAGGTGCTGGAGGCCTGAAGTGCTTGAAGTTGCGCTGGTTGAACTGACTTGGAGGTCTCCATTGAGAAGGTTGTTGTGTTTGTTGCGGCTTGTTCAACGGTTTTGGACATTGAGCTTTCCAATGGCCTTTATTTTTGCAGAAGCTACATTCATCATAACCAACCTTTCCATAAGATTTGCCTCTATTAGAAGGAACAGCAAAAACAAATAAATTGGGACTGGGGATAATTCCTTTGTCAACATTTCCTTTATCAGATTGAGACTTGAGGTGAATTTCCTCAGCTAACAACTCATTAACCACCGAATCAACAGTTGGGAGAGGATTGCGGTGTAGAATTGATCCACGAATCCCCTCAAAATCATCTCGAAGAGCCATCAAAAATTGAACCAGACGTTGTTCTTCTCTACGATCAGTGTACGCTTTAAAAGCTTGCAATTTTGCAGATTCAATAAGAGCCAATTGATCCCAAAGGTTGGACCTAGCATAATAGAATTCTTGAATGCTCATGTTGTGTTGTTGAAGAGCCCGAATATCAATCTCCAGCTGGTATTGCCTTGCAAAATTGGACTGCACATACAACCTTTTCAAATGATCCCAAACCTCCTTGGTTGTTTCATACTTTGCTAATTGAATGCCTATTGACTGTGAAACAGAATTATTAATCCAAGTAATAATCTTTGAATTATTTGCTTCCCAGGATTCTAGCTCAGATGCATATTTTCCACCTTTGTTATCTTTTGGTTTCTCAGAGGTTCCAGAAACATAGCCCCACATTCTCTTGCCTTTCAAAAAAATTTTCAACACATAACTCCAATACGAATAATTTTGACCATTCTACTGCACACTAATAGCTTGAAGGGAATCATCCTTTTCACCAGCCATTGGTAAAGCAAATTAAATAATAAAAAGAGAGGAGAAGCAAATACCAATCCGTTGAGCCTCAAATTGGGCCCAAAAATAAAATAAAAATTGCAAGAGAATGAAAGCAATCACCAATAATCAGCTTATGGACCCCATTTGTGATGCTTGAAAGAAGCAATAATAAGATGTTGGTCCTTTCCCTCTTTTTTTAAATTGAAAAAAGAAATAGCTTCACAAATTGTATCACCAAATGCTGCACTGCAACATGAAGAGAAAGCACCCAATGGAAAGCACCAAATGGTTTTGACTAGACTTGCGAAAAGAAAAGTAGGAAGCACCGAATGGAATGACCGAACCGATTTTTTTTTTCTTCTTCAAATTTCTAAAACCCAAAACGCGCGGCTACCCTCTACGAGACAAGGATCTACCTTGCTCTGATACCATGTTAGGAGAAGTCATACAACAAAGAAAGGGCATGGAGAAGATGAAGAGAGAACAAAGGGGGAGAAGAAAGTGTGCTAGGATTTCATTAGAATGCAAAATGAGTCTTAGTTACAACAGATAGCAAAAGGAATAAATATAAGTAGGCAACAAGCAAAAGACTATACTACCCGTAAGACATAAATAAATAAAAGGACTATATAATCTAACATGAGTTACGGGTAAGAAAAGGAAGAAATTGGGATGAAACTTGAAAGGGTGTGAGGGGGTAGGAAAAGAAGAGAAGGCGAAGAGTTTTTGTATAGGGGTGGGGGTATTTCTAGGATTTAATGGAGAAAAATGGGGAGGGGGAGGTAAGAATAGTAATAAAAGGGGTATTAAAAGCAATGCCTATGCTCATGCTCTCTTTTCCAAGCCCAAACCCGTTTCCAACAACAAATATCAAATTTCTGCAATTATCCTTAAAATAATATAATTAAAATTCGAAATCGTTTTTTTTTTATTTTTGTCTGCTCCGGATTGGGCCAAAATCAGCCATTTCACCCTCTTTCTTCTCCAAGCCCAAACCTGTTTCCAACACCCGGATCCAGTTTCTTCCTCTTGCTCTGTGAATCTTTCCTTTCTTGTCAAAATCCGTTTTGTGGTTCCATATCCTAAGGTAAGGTTGCCATATGTACTTTGTTTTTGTTAAATTAAGGAGTCTGTATGATTTGATTGGATTGTTGCATACTCTTTCTCTAAGGATGCATCCTCATCCTTTTGTAAGAAAAAGGGAGCTATAAAATTTTGTTTGATGCTACCAACATGTGATTGGTCCGAGTGTTAATGAGTTTGGAACTCTTAAGCAAGTGGTCAAAGGTTCGATCTCTGGCTCTTGTGTATGGAAAAAATCTAGTTGGGAGAGATCAACCCTTAAATATTATCTAGTACCTTGGGGATTAGTCTCCACAATTACACGCGGATGATACCTTCGAAATCTTATTTGATGCTTAAAAGTGAAAGGATAGGAAGTGCCATCCATACTTGAATGCTAATGGTATGTTTCTTACCTAATCTTCCCGGAAAAAAAATGAGTCGCCAACACTTTTTTGAAAGATAATATAGCAAGATGTCTTGTTTATTTAGCGGATGCTTTCATCATTCAAAATTGGCTTAATAGCTGCTTATAATGGATTTGATTGCACCGTGAATAATAGCAACTTAGAGTATTTTTTTGGTGAGATTTTCTTCTTTTTTTTGGTAAGAAGCAACTTATTTTTTGGTGGAAGCAACTTAGAGTATTTGGTTTATCATAATTTTTGGACTTAAAACTTGTTTACTCACTTAAATTTTAGGCTTAATTGCCCTTTTCATCCCTCAACATTTTCAATTGTGCGATTTGGTCCCTCAAAAAATTTAATTGCAATTTTCATCCCTCAACTTTGTGAAATTGTGCAATAAAAGCCTTTATTTTGGTCCCTAGAAGAACTAATTTTGAACAATTTCATAAAGTTGAGGGATGAAAAATGCAATTAAATTTTTTGAGGGACCAAAATCGCATAATTAAAAAAGTTGAGGGACGAAAAATGCAATTGAAATTCTTGAGGATACAAAATCGCACAATTGAAAAAATTAAGGGACTAAAAATGCAATTAAACCTAATTTTTATTAAGTTTTTGACGAATTTGAAATTTCAATACTTATAACTTCAATTGAATATTTATTTTCTTTTGGTTTTGTTAATTTCTTTATCTAAGCTGTGACTTGGGCCATGTAGTCTTTTTTTATGCTTTTGGGCCATATAGTCTAAACCTATTTATAGATTAAAGCCCAAGTTTTTTTTTTTGAATTTTGTTAATTTAAACCTATTAAAGGTATATGTTTTAATAATATATCCTTTTAAAAACACTATTACAAATCTTCCCGCCTTTTTAAAAGTGTTTTTTTTCGAAATCGCTATTAAATATGAGCTACTAAAGATCATTTATGGCGTAATGACTCTACACTTTCTTTGTCATCATTCTGTCAAACAATTCATCTCTTTTATTGTGCTTTCTATGGAAATATAATGTTAAACGCTAGTGCACACAATGGGGGTTTGTTTTTCATGCCTTCATGTACGTTGTATAGAAAACAGACTGACTGGACTTTTTTTCCCTCTCCATTGTCCCTCTCTCTGTACGTTTCATAGTTAATTAAACATAAGTAATTTATAATCTAAACAAACGGATTTTGCTTAGTTTTATTTTTATAAAAATTTGATTAGTTTGGTTTAATTTTTCTATATATAATACTGAACTCAACCAAACTACCCAAAAGTGGTTGGTACGTAGCTGTGGAAATGGACTGCAATCCTAGATGAACCTTACATGCATGTCAGGAGTTTAAATCTTGGAATCACCACTTTGTAGGGATACCCGGCCAAAGACTAAAAAAACTAAACTGAATTTATATAATTATAAATAGTTTTTCTATGACTTGCTTACTTATTGATTACAAGATTTCAACTTGTTTCTACCAAGTAGAAACAATAAACTCCGGCAAGACGGACAAATATTTTATTAGATGTGAATCCGATTACAAAAGAAATAGATGACTTATTTAATATATATAGTCTAGACATAAGGGTAATTCTAAACTAATAATGTGCGTGAGAGAGAGTCCCTTTATGAGGAGGTAGATGACTTCTTATAGTCTTCTTGGTGACCAAATGAGCCCAGTTTGGTTTATTGAACAAGAAATTGGGCCTTGTCCAATTCTAGGAGGATATATATATATATATATATATATATATATATATATATATATATATATATATATATATATATATAGAGAGAGAGAGAGAGAGAGAGAGAGAGAGAGAGAGAGAGAGATGATGCTTCTATTAAGATTTTTAGAAAGTTTTATTATCAATTAGTTGAAAAAAGTGAAATTAAATTGGAGTTTGTTTAAGCAAAAAATCATTTGATAAAAATAATTTTGATCGGTTTAGTCCGGTTCAATTTTTTATCATAACAAGCAAAACAAACCGGTTCTTAATTAGTTGACATGTTTAGGTAAACAGGTTAATTAAATGTTTATTCAATAATCTTTTTTCAAATAAGTTAAAAATAACTTATTTTCATAAGCTTCTCTGATAAGTTTATTGAAATAGGCTAAAAAAGACTTATAGGAAGATCATAAACTATTTTATAAGCTATTTACTTAATTTTATTTTCATAAGTTCTTCTCAAAAACCCAAATAAACTCTGTTCAAGATCTTTCAAACACCACCTTAATATAAGAAAATCTATTAGTTTGATTCGGGTGACAATTTTCTCTAAGAACACTACCCTATTTGAAGCTAAATACCTGATAATATATATAATCATGCAATTCAACGCCAGTACCTTATATATACTCCATGACCATGTGTGACTTTGTTGGAATGTATTTAAGATTGGCGGTTGGTTTCTATCCAAGGACTCAAGTAACATGGCTGGGGAACACTTGGTCTCTAAGATGTCTTTGTTGGATCTGAATTTTCTTTTTGAAAATCCTATCATATCTCAAAACCAAAATAGCATGTTGAATCATTTGCAAAGTGCTGAAGTGCAACGTGACGCGGCAAATGATATGTTCCCAGTCTTTTCTTACACATACATAATTAAACCTAAGTTTGATTTCTTTTTTCCCCCCAGTTCTAGCTAGAACATAGATCCAATAAACAAATTAAATTCACTTCATAAGAAGTTCCATCGTGTAAATGAAATACTAAAACCATGAGTCCAATAACATTCTGATGATAAGAAGAAAAATAATATATATTATCCCCAAATTGAAGTTTTTTTTTTTTTTGTTGATAAGCATCCCCAAATTGAAGTTGTTATGCTTCCAATATCTTGTAGCTAGATATATATATATATATATATATATATATATATATATATATATATATATATATATATATATATATATATATATATATATTTGTGTAGGCACCTTATGCTAACAGCATCTATTTGTGGGACGGAAGCAATAAACAAGCAGAAATTAAGCTCTAATTTTCTTTCCTTGACATCTTTCTTGCGATGAGGCACTATACAGTTTTACAGAGCTATAGTCTATGAAGCCTACTTAGATAGGATATAAAGATAAAGATAGAAATTAAAGACACATATGATGTGTCAATTTTGAAGGGCTTTGAATATATTATTTCATTAGGGTTTAATATTTTAATTCAAATCTTTATAATTATTAAAAGTGGGTGGATTCATGAGTGGTTCTTTCTTAACTTAAAAAAACATTCATGTAAAAAAAATATAAAAAAGAAGAATGCTTTAATAGAATCCTCTTTTCTATCAGCCACTAAAAAATAAAAGAGCCTCATGATAAAACATGTAAACTTTTTCCAGCGTTGACAAGTAGTTATACAAGGATTGATACAACTTGTTGTTCCTGATCATTGTCTTCTGGGGAAGTGTGGTTTGTTGTTGTACATAGGAAATTGTGGATTGTTTGATCCCAGATTTAATGAATCGGTGATTGTGCAGCATATATTATAACTACTTATCATGAAGAATAAAATAGTAGTCTTTAGTTAGAGAATAGAAGAACTAGGTACCATTAATTAAATAATCAACTAAATATACATATTAAATTGTTATTTTTTCTTCTTTTTGTAACGCAAAATGATCGAATAAAAAACTTTGCTTGAAGAAGAGAAAGGAGAGAGAATAGAGATGTGAAGTGGAAGTAGTAGCACATGGGAACAGGGGAGCATGTGGAGAAGATTCAGAGCACTTTCTTGAATTAATTTTTAGGGGAAAAGAGCAACAAGGAATAACATGGTCTCACCCTACTCCAAAGGGCCTGCCCCCAAACTTCCAATAAAAGGTTGCAATTGCAGAGAGAGAACTTGGGTGTAGGCCAGGCTAAAGTGGTACACCTGGTGGGGTCTATGCCTAATGATACCCATTACGTACCCACCCTTTCTTTCCTTTCCTTTCCTTCCATCACCACAGAAATCAATGTGCAACTGTGAGAGCAGGAGAGGCTAGGCTGGTGTATGGGATTCCTCTCAGTTTCCCCTAGATACTCTTAGCATTGGAAAAGTGAGAGCACCCAATGATTCTCTATCAATGGATAAAAGACACATCCTATCCCATTCCCATACTATCTCTATGGTAATCTTATGGTATCAATTTTTGGATAACACATCTAATAATTTATTAGAATTTCTCTGTTGATATAAATTTTTTTATATAAGAAATTTTAGTATTTGAATAAGTTTAAATTAGTAATTTATTAACCGTTGGAAACTATTTTTAGTTTATTTTGAGGAGTCAATTTTTTTAGCTTATTAAAAAATTTTATGTAGAAGCTTATACGAGAAGTTATTTTCATATGTTATAGAACAATTATATCCTTATAATAATTTGAAATTACATCAAAACCATCTCTTTCATCTTCCTTTCTCAAGTTTATATATTTTAAAAGCATTTTTTCGAGTATGCATCAAAACATTAAATAACTTAAGTTAAAAAGATGTTAATGCATAAAAGCTTTTCAAATAAGTCCTTCCAATATAAGGGCTTAAATAAATTGTTTACCAAAACGAGAGCAAAGTGATATTCATACTCTCTAATTTAATTAAATAATAATTACATACTTAAATTAAATGTTATAATTTTTAGGCAAAATAGGTAGATTGGTCCTATACATTTGTTTAATTTTTCACATCGGTCCCATATTTTTTTTTCCAAATTGGTCCTACACGTTTCATTCCGTTTTCACGTTAGTCCTTTCCGTCAATTTTGACCTAACGCCGTTAGTTTTGAGCTGACGTGGCACGATATTAGTGCGACACGTGTCTCTTTATTTGATAGCGTTATGTCGAATTTGACGGAAAGGACTAACGTGGAAACGGAATGAAACGTGTAGGACCAATTTGAAAAAAAAAAACATATGAGACCGATGTGAAAAATTAAATAAACGTATAGGACCAATCTACCTGTTTTGCCTAATTTTTATGAAATTGAGTTGATCATATTAATTATAAATAACATCACTTATTAGAAATAAAATTATCCCATAGAGGTATTGTAAAATCCTCCAACTCTCCATTCAATCAGCATCCTTTTGATACTCTAATCCTTTGAAAAATGAAGAATGGGGATAATACTCCAGTGCTCATGACTACTGATCCCGGAGAAGAACGTGCTAGTACGTAGTGCATCACAAAAAGATGCTCTCAGTTTGATTTGATCCTTGAAGATCCATATTTTTGATTTCTTCCATATCATATAGCTATTATTACGGGGTTTTTATCCAAGAAATTAAGTGGGGTATATATATGGTAATGTGAGGCCAAGAAATATGTGTTTACAAATATGCATAATTGTACGGAGTCAGTTAGTTTCATGAAACCTTTTATTATTACGAGATAGGTTATATATACTGTGAAATTTTATTATATTCAATGAAAGGATTGGCAGAAATGTAAGAATTTAAGATCAAATCTATGTTTACCATGCATGCCCAATGAAATAGCACAGGAATATATATATATATATATATATATATATATATATATATATATATATATATATATATATATATTCCAAAATCCCAATGTATGTTTAATGGAAAATGGCCAAATATCCAGCAGATGCCAGGCTCGCATTAATTAATTTAATTCCAAGTGCAAGTTCCATAACTGATGAAAATATATACTTATAAAATGATTGCTTGAAAGACTTGTATTTCAAAATTTTCTAATATACTTCTTTCCTTGGATTCTGGATTTTCATGTTGCCAATGCCTGCCAGGTTTCCTCGTCACACATGCATGGCCTAACAAGTTACCTTAGGATCAAGCAGTGATTTTTTTTTTTGGCACATACAGTAGTGGCAAGATTCCAACTTAATTAAAAGTTGTCTCAAATATGTATAGGTTGGCATTTTTGTGAAACAGCGCAGCCTGCATCTGTTAATCATTTCCAGTTTTGTAAAATTTTTGTTTCTTTGTTACCGAATCAATTCATTTTTTTTATAAGCAAAAGATATATTGATAGGAATACAAAAGGTACTCAAATCCATATACAAGAATAAGATGAAAGAAAGGAGGAAAAAGAAAAAAAAAAAAAACCTAGTCATATGTAATTCAATTCAAGGAGTACTCAAACTCATATACCGAATCAATTCAATTAATCTATTTGGTTTTAAATATGGATTTAATTTGTATGTGCTGTCAGTGTAAAAGTCATCCATACCATGATTTCTGATTTATTGTCAGTGTAAAAAATTTTACACTGATAATATATAACAATTAATCTCTTTAAATATTTGAAATTTTGAACCAATTAAAAATACCTAAATAATATGTATAAGTAATTGTGTATACCAAGCATAAGCAAGCAACATCTAGATCTCTCCACAGAAACCAAGCTTTGTTCATTTTATTGGGTTTGCTTGTTCTTTTGATGTGGACAGGAATTAACCAAACTAGACTTGCATGATCCTATCTCTCATTTCCAGGCTATGCTCAGCGATAAAAGGCCAAAAATCCCATATATAAAAAATATTTTGTGTGGCCCCGAACATCTTTCTCGAATCATTGAGTTTGAACTGATTTTTCATATATATATATATATATATATATATATATATATTGTGTCACAGATAAACAATCTATGAATCTTCTGTGCATCTCTATATAAAAGTTGAAGTGAATACAAAAATCAGCAGCCATATTAATATATATACACACACTACTTGTAAGTATTTTTTTTGGGTAACAAATAAGGGTACTTGAAAGTTTATATGCACAATATATTACATTTTAACGTTTGATTACGAATTTAACTGGTATGTATTTTTTCTTTTGGTGAATATTTAATTGGTATATATATTTGGTGTAAAGATTTTTTTTATATTATTAATCAATCATAAATTAATACATCATTAAAAATATTTGCTTCTTATCATAACTACCTTAAAAGTCACACATAAGATTATTTGTGATTGGTTGACAATTTAAAAAACTTTACACTAATAATATATCAAAATTTTGATTATAACTAGTTTTCTTTATTTTATATCACTAAAAAAAGTCAGTTTTAACAACTATAAAACTCGATAGCTAAAGGCGATAAATCAATCGCTAAAAAATCTAGCGACTGATGTGTAATGGTGTCTAAAACCCTAGTCGCTAAGTTATTTAGCGATCGATTTTTTGATCAGTTGCTAAATAGCATTCGATCATATTTGGATCGCTAAATTTGGTTGCTAAAACAATTTTTTTATAGTGTAAATATAATTTAGTTATGTCATTTCACTTATGATGCAAGTGTGTGTGTGTATATATATATATATATATATATGTGTGTGTGTGTGTGTGTGTGTGTGTGTGTGTGTGTGTGGACGCGCGCAATGAAACTGTTCTTATTTTAAGAATGTGAGTACAACAAATATTGATTATACAACCATAAATGAATAATCAAGATTAAAAGCTTGTTTGGTAAAACTAGCTGTTAGCGGATAGCTTATAACGGATAGCGGATGAGATAGCTGATAGCGGATAACATATAAGCTAGCTTATTTTCTGTGGAAGTGTTTGATAAAATTAGCGGTTGAATTAACTGAAAAATATAAAATGACATAAAAAGACATCTTCATTAATGATTTTACATTAAAGAGAGAAGAGGATAAAGGTAGAATTAAATTAAGATAATTAATAAGGATAAAAGTAAAAAAAAAAAAAAATGAAACGCTATAAGTTATAAGCTCAAAAGCTAAACGCTATAAGCTCGTAAAAAAACGTTATAAGCTCATAACAGAGGCGCTTGTCAAACGGGGCTACTTTCTTATCCATTTTAAGCTAGCCGCTATAAACTATCAAAAAAGACGTGTCAATGACTACTTAAAAAAATCATGTATATTAATTTTTTAATTTATTCATTCCAACAACAGATCAAATGATTAAGGTTTATTATTCATATTTTTCACCATAACAAAAATGTTATCAAACAGTTTCTCTCTCTCTCTCTCTCTCTCTCTATATATATATATATATATATATATATATAAATAAAAGTATAATAAGAGTTAATATCTAACATTTTTAATAATATAATAATTTATAATTCATCCATAACATTAGAAAAAAAGTCTTTATAATGATAATATATAAATTAAATCCTATATATAATAAGGCTACCGGATAGAGGGAAAGAGAAAGTGATAGAATCCAAAATATCATATGATGGGTATAGGAAAGCTCCAATATTTGATATACTACTAGTATTATTACACTATTTACATCTCCTAACTCCTATTATTATTTTTCTCTCTCTGCTGTTGCTGTCTGTCTCTCAACCTAAAAATCGCTGTCTTTCGGTCCCTGTACCTATCATCATCACCATCCCTCTTTCTGATAACTCTGTCACCATGAGAGTGAGAGCCAAACCCCTTTCATACCCACCACCCTCTCTCTTAAATCTGTTATCTGTGTAGAGGGATATAGTTAGCGAGAGAGAGAGAGAGATACACAGATCCATCAGAACTTGAACTTTGCATGAATGATAACAATATCAATATATCATCATCATATCCTTCTCCTACTATCATGGCTTTCCCACCTTCTCACACTTTCATGTTTCAAACCCATGAAGATCATGACCACCTCCATTCAACTTCAACCTCTCTCAACAACACCTTCCCCTCTTTGCCACCCCATCACTTTCAAGGTCACCCACTTACACACACAACAAATATCTCTTTCTCTTTACATGTAGTTTTCCATGTTTGATGAGTTAGAACGTTTAGTTTTGATTATTTTGAAAGAGATATATAATCACTTTCTTTTTATGTTTTCTTATGGAACTTTTAATTATAATCTATTATTTTGGAATAGAAATCTGCTAATTCATTTCTTGTTTCCCTCTTCTTATATTTTGACATGTCAATTAAAATTTTATATCTCACTCATATTTAATTGTTGTGTCAAAATATAGATGAAAATAAGAAAGAAAAATGGAACAACACGTTTTTATTCATTATTTAGGAATATAAGTTAATCTAATTAATAGACGCTTTCTCTATTTGTCATTGCAGGGGGTGGTGCAGCTTTCATGATGAAGCGATCCATGTCATTTTCAGGCATCGGGAACAAGCAATGCGATGAAATGCATGGAGATGATGAGTTATCAGATGATGGATCCCAGATTGGAGAGAAGAAGAAGAGGCTAAACTTGGAACAGGTGAAGGCTCTTGAGAAGAGTTTTGAGTTAGGGAACAAGCTTGAACCTGAAAGGAAAATGCAGCTAGCTAAGGCTTTAGGCCTTCAGCCAAGACAGGTAGCCATATGGTTCCAAAACAGAAGAGCAAGGTGGAAAACCAAGCAACTGGAGAAAGAATATGAAGTGCTCAAGAAGCAGTTTGAAGCTATCAAAGCTGATAATGATACCCTTAAGGCTCAGAACCAGAAATTACACTCAGAGGTAATAGTACCACCATATAGCTAGTGTAGAGAGCACCTAATTAATTGGATCATTGAATTTTTCATTACTATATCCCTTTCTGAATGACATAAAGGAGAGCTTGAACATAGGATCATAGGGTTGGTACCATTTAAATTCTGAATAGAGAGCACCTCACTTATTTACTGTCTCTCTCACTCATATCTTGACATATCAGTTAAATATAAGTGTGAATTGACATGAATATAAGTAGAGGGAACAAAAAATGACACAAAAAATGAGACAACGGATTTTTATTCATATAAATTCTTTCTCTTGATCTTGATTAATGTTCAATAGTCATTAAATGACCACATAATAGAGTGTGACTCCAATCTAAATGCTTGGTCTTGGGATGCTTGGATTTTGTAAAGAAAATAATGGCGTTTTCTTATTCCTTGGTTGTTCTTTTTTTTTTTTAATAAGTAATTTGTATTTTCCTCTTCTTCACTGGAGTTCAATTTGCTATATTTTGTGAGTAGAGTATATCAATGTAGAAGAAGTTTTCCTACTACTGAAGGTTCTATTAGCCATTTTGGTGCTTTATCCCTTTCACAGCTAAAAGATATATATTGATATTTTAGTGCTTGAAGAAAGAAAGCTAACCCTTTTTTTATATGTTTTTTATAAGAGGATCCCCCCTTTCTTTTTTTTGAGTTCTTTTTTCTTGTTACTTTACTTTTAAAACTACCTCATTTCATTGATGGAGTACTTATGAACTTATGATCCCATTCTCACATGTCTTTGTGACTTTTTAAAGGGATGGTTCCGTCATTAACTTTCTGTTTGATTGTTAGTTGATCATTCTTGTATTCAGTCAGTATATCACAGTGTCAGAACTCATCAGAACTGCATATTAATACTTAATAGCAATGTTTGTTTTCCTTTTCCTGTTGAATACTGTGTTATGATTAGATTCCAAGTTGCTGTAAAAAAGACAAGGTTATTGCATTTGATCTGATTCAAGCTTATTAGTCTTGTCAATATGGAGAAAAATAAAACATGAAGCTGAGTATCAAATTAAGCTATGTTGACATACATGATTACCTTAACTCTTTTGATATTTAATTACTATTTGGTGTTTGCAGTTACAAGGTCTAAAAAGTAGGGATTGCTGTGAAATTGGAACAATTAGCCTCAAGAAAGAAACTGAGGGTTCTTGGAGCAATGGAAGTGATAATAGTTCAAATATTAATTTGGACCTTTCAAGAACACCAATTATGAACAGTCCTGTATCTTGTCAGAATGGTAAAAGCCTTCTACCCAATTCTCTAAAGCCTACCAGCATAACTCAACTCCTCCAATGCTCATCAAGATCAGATCTTCCAGATGAAAGCTTCAGCAACATGTTTCACAGCATTGATGAGCAGCAGAATTTTTGGCCCTGGCCTGAGCAGCACCATTTTCATTGAACCTTAAAAATATGATTGATATGAGAGGGTGAAATTGAGAAGAAAGTTCATTAGGCATAGCTCAACTTTTTTTCCTACCAGTTTTTCAATTTATGTTACTTTTTATGATGTAGATTGGTGTATAAAGTTTGAACAAAATCTACTTGAGTCATGAGGAGGTGGTGGACTTTGAGTAGTGCAACTTCTTTTTCCAATACAATTTAATTAGTGTATTATTGCAAAATTATATATTTTTGATAGGTTGAAATAAAAAATTATAAATTTCTAGTTAAGATATACGTGCCCCTAAGTGGATTTCCAGCTCTGACACGTAGTATGGGCCACGATTCCAACAAATAAAAATTGGATTCTCTGTTTGCATTCTTTAATTAATTAAGCACATATTTTATTTCGTGTTGCTGCCTTGGAATCATAATATAAACGAAAATGTTTTTCTAGATATGCTTTAATATTTATTAAAATATCCTCCATGTGAATGTAAGTAAATATTATTTTTTTTTAAAATAAAATAAATATTAAAAAATAAATAAAAACATCATGTGAAATATGAATTGGATTGTTTATAAACTATAAGGGAGATGTAATATATATTGATATCATGGGAAATTGCATGAAAAAAGTGTCAGAGAAAGATCACCTAATGGAGGGCGTGGCTGACTTCAGTGCTGATGATAATTAAAAGGGTGCAGCGAGTGAGCCATCATGTCATTTTATGGGGTTGAAGAAAGAGCCAAATCTAGCTGGGAGTTTATAAAGTAGTACCAACACCAGGGAAAGAGAGTGGGGTTGGGGGAAAGAGGATTCTGAGCACACAAGTCCAAACGAACTAAAGAAGAGAGAAGCGGAAGAGATGGGAGAAGAAAAAAATAAAGTAAAATAAAAAAAAAAAAGATTACAAATTGGTTATGGTGTTGAATTTTCAAGGTCACCGTTGCCAATTTTAATCTGACAGCCGTAACTATTTAACTCAATATCCTAAGAAGATCCATGTGACCTACTGCCAAAGCAAACAAAAATGTTATTTTGTTGATGATATAACTTGTGTGAAATATTTGTATTTTTATATAAATAAAATTATATATTATCATATATATATATATATATATATATATATATATATATATATATTATGTATAAAGTTAAGATATACATAAAAGTGTCTTACATTTTATATAAAAAAGTAACGTGATTGTAAAGCAAAATTAAAGTCTCCTTTCTCTCTCTCAGCTCTGTCCTAAAGTTTATTAGAAGTTGTCTGCCAGAAAGTTAATCGACCATTTGTGTACTTAAAATAGAGATGACTCCCTATAGCATAAGATTTGAATTTAATTATAATATGTATTGTTAGTATAAAAAAAAAAAATTTATAGTATTGATTAATCATATATTATCATACATGGTTGATATATGATTAGTTGACAGTGTAAAATTTTTTACACTCATAAAAAAGTTACGTTATTTGATTTTTTTTTGACATAAACCAACTTAATTCATTTCATTAACAATTGAATTAGCAATACATAAAGGAATTTCAGAAAAAACATGAGGAGAAGCTAGAGATGTGACTTCCCTTGCTAAACGATGAGCAACCACATTTGCTTTTCTCCTGAAAAACTCATAAAGTTTGAAAAATAAGCAAGCATTTGTTTACATTGCATAATAATGGACCCAAATTCAGTAATGTCTTCTTTGTTTACGTTGTTTGATTATTAGAATTATAATTATAATAACTATAGTTTGATGATATATTTATATTTGTACGTGATGTATATATTTATTTTAATTTTATAAATATATATTTTCTTATGAATGTTAAATTGAGTGTAACATTACATTACTAATATATGAATATAATTTTATAATTATATGTTTTAAAACGTTATATATATATATATATATATATATATATATATCAAAACATAGAGTAATCTAGCCACCTAAAGTGAATCCTCATTCCCCGACACTTGCATCTAGCATCAGGGTTCAACATGCATCGGGAACACAAACACGTCAAATCTTTGAACGACCATAACTTTTGATTCCGATAGAATTTTTGGGCATATTACTTATGCACAGAAAGATCTTTTGGAGACCGTCGACCTGACAACTAGCCTGTCGGGATTGGAGGCACGAGCTCCCAACAGAACACATGAATCCATCCCCGATTGTACCGCTATAATTATTTTTTACATCACCCTTTCACGTTACCACATTTTTTATATAACCTTTTTTAAAAACTCTAAAAAATGTGTTCCCTATAATCAACTCAATTGGTTAATATGTGGGGCATGAATCATGTGCGCAGGTTCAAACTCCTACAATGCGCTCTACCCTTTCTCATTCCCATTCCCCTCCTCATGTAAGGCCTCTTATAAGGCTCTGTTGGCCAAACCGCTGGCTTATAGCGGATAGCATATAACGGATGAGTTTGTAGCTATGTTTGGTAAACGTTTTTCTCATTAGCTTTATAGCATTTTTTCATACTCTACTTGAAATAGCGTTTGAGCTTATAACTTATAGCTTATTATTTTTTCTCATTTTTATTCGTAGTGTTTTAAGGACTAATTTCACTAAATAGATATATATTTAGTATACAAAATAATAGAGAATATATTATTGTCTATAAAAAATCATATCAACATGTCATTTTATTTATATTATCTAATTTTATTTGATAAAAATAAATAAATAAAAATAATATATTAATTTTCGAGACGATGAATAATTTAAAATAAATTAAAGTATTAAAAGTGATAATTATTTAAAATAAATAAAATATATATCATAAATAGAATTTATATATAAAAAAAATATAAACATGTCATTTTATATTTATCAGTTAGTTCAACCACTAGTTTTATCAAACACTTAAAATCTAATAAGCTATCTTATCCTACCTTTTGACCAAACTAGTCTTGTTTTGATTATTTTAATATTTTTTAAGTGGCAGCATTTAATTGGCGTCACCACTTTACACGTGACGACCTCTGATTGGTCGGCAATAATTTGAAAAAAATATTTTTTATGTATAAAATAAAAAAAACATTTTTGCATGACTGGACACGTAGCATGCTCTAGTGATCAGTGGCGTCACTGCAACTAGTGGCACTCAAGGTGTCGGTGGCAATGGCGCCACTCGTGCGCCACGTGGCCAGCCCCCAATCACTTATTTTACCTACCCTCGCCCTTTCCCCTATATATACCCTCTGCCCCCTTTCCCAACACTCTATATCCCACTCCCCCTTAACTCATATACACTCTTTTCTTCACTACACTCACTTACTAATTATTCTACTATTATTTTTTAATTTTAGGTATATAATTTGATTATAATTATTTCTTTTTTTAATTAATTCTATTATTATTGCCTTTTTTATTTGTTTAATTATAATTATTCTACTATTATTATTTTTTTATTATTATTGTCTTTTTTATTTGTTTACTTATAATTATTCTACTACTATTCTTTTTTATTATTATTGCTTTTTATTTGCATTACTATTTGGGAATGCTTACTAGTGCACATTGGTTAAGGAATCGAATATAGAAAAATTGTATTGGAAAAGGATATATTCAATCCATTAAAAGTTGAAAAGTTGTGATTTCCATTAAAAACTTTCAATATAATGATTCCTTAACCAATGCCCTTAGGGCGCTGGTTAGATGACCCTTATTATATTAATATTAATTTTTTATATTTATATTATTATAATATTATTAGTTTTTTATTTTCTATTATTATTGTTTTTTTTGTTCTTGTTATGCATTAACGTTAACATTATTGTTTTGCCACATGCGATTAATCCTGGTCCCGTAGGTTCGTTAGTGTTGACTGGGCAGAATACTCATGTTTCCCTATATGTATGGAATAGTGAGGAAAGTCAGGTTCTTAAGTGTAGACGAGCCCAACAATTTTGTGATGGAGGTATGAACATACCCCTGCCCATTGCAGGGTGATCTTGAGCAAACAGATTTTTTGGGCATTGCACAATTATCGTTGTTTCAGGTGAACCACTCACTGATAAGTGCATTGGTGGAACGGTAGAGACTGGAGACCCACACATTTCATATATATGCCATTTGGAGAGTGTACCATCACATTGGAGGATGTTGCAATTTTCACGAGTCTACATGCTGATGGGACTGCAGTAATTTGTCAAACCGGTAAAAATTAGTTGGCGTACGTGGCTCATATGTTAGGAGTTATCCCACCTCATGAGGCTTTTCATGGCAGCCGACTATGGATGGCATGGCTCAATGAACATTTTGAAAATGTCGACCAACACGCACTGGTTGACCCGTTAGTGTTTGTACACTATACATTAAGGTATCAAACGTTGTTATAAGATTTTAACATAAATGCACAACATAGTTGGAGCGCCGTTGTCTTAAGCTATTTATATTGCGAACTATGTAAGGCCACTAATTATTCCCAAAAAGAGAATGGTCAGCTTTATTTCATTGATTCAAATGTGGGCATGGGTACAGTTTCCAAAAGTAACACCTAGGCTCCGAAATGATGCTAGACCTCCTGGGACATCGTATGGAACAAGGTGAAAGACTTTTCTTATGCATTTTATGATAATGTTGGTGTATATACTAACTTCTAATAAATATTTTAATAACCGGTGGCAACGTGATTTGAACTTTTGAAAAGTAATATCAAGACTTGTCTCATTATCGATCCATATTTGACCGAATGAAACACATAGAATAGTAGAATGAATGTTAGAATAACAATAGTAGAATAAATGTTAGAATAATAATAATATAATAATAATAATAATAATAATAATAATAATAATAATAAAAAACACAAGTTGAACAAAATTAAAAAAATAATAATTATAATTAAATTACATACCTAATATTAAAGAGTAGTAGTAGAATAAATAATGTTGGAGAGTGTATTGAAAAAAAGGAGTGTTGGATTAAGGGGGAGTCGAATATGGGGAGGATAGGTGAAATAAGTAGGGGTGTTCATGGGTTCGGGTGAATCCGATGAACCCGACAACCCGATCCAAACCAATGCAATCGATTTGAGTTTTTTTTTTGTCATTTGGGTCCAATCCGATATGGTTTGGTTCGGATAACGGGTTTGATGGTATCAAACCCGTGGACCCCAAATCCGACTCATACATACATGATTAATTTTTTTTTGGGGGGAAAAACATGCCTTTACTTTTCTGATTTCCCACCCTTAGACCCAGAGTACCAGACCTAGAAGAAATGGAATTTTACAACAGACATTTTATGGCAATTGTAGAAGGTGGGGAGAGTTAATATGGGTAATTTTACAACAGACAAATATGCAAAGCATCGGATAAAGACTGGAATTAATAAGTAAATGTATAAAAGCTTCTATATAATTAAGTTTCCATCAGCGATAAAATTACTATGAGAAGTGAGAACTATTTTTTTCGTGGAGCATCAATCGTATATATAGTTATCAACACGCATGACCTCCAACTGGATATGAATAAATGTGATATGATAGGAAACTAGAAAGTTGTCACAAACTTGTTTTCCTGTTTCCTTGAAATGCCAGTCCTGCTATATAACACTGGCCCAAATTAAGAAAGACAATTTACTAATCACTGATATCTTATCTACGAATGTATTTTACACAACCACACATTACAATGGCTGCACATGTCTTTGTGAATAACTGCATCAGATACCCAACCCATTAATGCTCATTGTATTGTACATAGAATCATAGAATAGTTTTTCTATCATTTATGTGTCAGTTCAAATGGCCCCAATCTCTTAAATACATTATAGTACTCCCAATTGGACCAATCTCTGCACATTTCCTATTCACATGCATGATATTAGTTAATTACAACTTATCTGATCGAGATGTCTTATAATTTTATATAGTTCTCTCAGATAGACAATACCATGATTAGAGCAAAGGGCTCACAGTTATTATTATTAGAAGAAAAAATCTGGCTGTGAAAACGGTAATGATAATATTGTTCCTTGGTTTCCTTTTAAATTAGTCCTTAGCCTTATTTTTTATGTAGTTATGCTTTATCTAATCTTAAAGTTATATATCATTTGAAATTACTTTGTTCATATAATTAATAATTTTTTTTGGGTACGACGATGAAAGCATCTTCATGCAAATTATCTAAGCCTCCACCCAAAACTCCATGGGGACCTTGTTTGGTGGCTGCAACACAATGTAGTGTTTATTAGTTTGGTGGCTGCAACACGATGTACTGTTTATACTCAGTTTTATTAGTTTGGTGGTTCATGGTGGCTGCAAGCCTGCAACACAATGTACTGTTTATTAGTTTGGTGGCTTGCAACACCAAGGCATAATGCATTGGTGGCTGCATGCGCGGAATCAGTGCTCCATGGGGATCACCTAGTTAATTGGCGTAGTTTTTTTTTTTTTTTTATAGCAAGTTGGTGTACTGTTATATTGAGTTTTATTAAGATTTTGTATGGCAAAAATGACTGATAAACTAGCTTATGATTGATAAGCTAACTTATAGCTAATAGCTGATAGCTGAAAAACTAATTGATTGAATTTGAAGTGTTAGGTAAAATTAGTCATTGATTGCCATAATATGGGTATTTGTCTGTTGTAAAATGTGGGTCAATTAGTCCTTTTAGGGTAATTTTAGCTCCCATGTACATTCCTTGCTTCAAAACCAAGAACCTAATAGGGGCTAAAATTATCCTAAAAAGGAACAATTGATCCACATTTTACACACTTAAAGATCAAATTGTTATTTTTCATTTTTCAAGGACCAAAATGTCATTGTGTTTTTTTTTTTGTCAATGACTAGTTTGGGCCTTTACTCTAAAACTTTTCATTAATCAAGTGTCATTATTGGTAAGATATATTGCTAGCTTATATTCACTAAAAAGTAAAAACAGAATTGACATGCTTTAATGATATGTTTGGTATTGGTATGGTATAATCTGTTAGAATTTTTTTGGATCACATTTAATATTTAAATGTACGTTAGGGTCATTATTTTAACTAGCCAAAATTAAAATGATCTATATCAGATGAGGTTTATGGCTATGGGCATAATTATCATGAAATGTTATTGTGTGGAAACCATAAGCAATATTATAATTTGATGAGGGCCAAAGTAGAAATATTGAAAACTAAAATGTCTAAAACTTTTCATTAATCAAGTGTCATTATTGGTAAGATATATTGCTAGCTTATATTCACTAAAAAGTAAAAACAGAATCGACATGCTTTAATGGTATGTTTGGTATTGGTATGGTATAATCTGTTAGAATTTTTTTGGATCACATTTAATATTTAAATGTACGTTAGGGTCATTATTTTAACTAGCCAAAATTAAAATGATCTATATCAGATGAGGTTTATGGCTATGGGCATAATTATCATGAAAGGTTATTGTGTGGATACCATAAGCAATATTATAATTTGATGAGGGCCAAAGTAGAAATATTGAAAACTAAAATGTCTAACTCCTAGGTCAACAATTACAATATACAGAGTTATGCCCATTGCAGAGAATACTAAGAGACATGTTTCATTTTGATCTCATTCTCTCCATTCCCATCAGAAGAGAAATTAGCCGAAAGGGAACTAATGAAGGTGTTTTGCAATTAGAAGATCACAAACCCGATGTCAATCTCATCACCTTCATCAGTTCTGAATGGAGAATTCAGGTACGCTTCCGCATTTTTTTCATCATGCATGGACCGGTATATCTATCAAATCTAGTACAAAGGAAAATAGTACCAGCCCATACATATTGAGAGCCAATACTCTATTAAAAGTAACCCAATGTTCAATACAGGTTTATGGCCGGGCACACCTAAGGTTACCACTCTAAACTGGTTGGCCATTAAGTTTGTTCTATATCGGTGAAATTTTGGACGCGTCTAGACTTCTAAAAGCCATAGTCCCTAGATTGCTTCTATCTTGAATAATAAGGACCCGAATCGTGAATCTGACCATAAGTAGGGATAAATCCTCTCAATATGACCATTCCACGAAATCAAGTACAATCTGAGTGGTGAATCAACAAATATTAGGGAGGCATAAGACCTCTTTAATGATAATGTCGAGACACCGCCTGATCCTCAGATTTTGAGCAAGCTAGGGTATAGAGCTTAAAGGTGTGTGGAATATGTGATGGTGATGTATGTGTCTAGAGCTTACAAACCTATACAAAAAGCTACTACAATAAAAACTAACCCAAACCTGCAAAAATGAATAGCCAACAACACAATAGTTCTTTGCCCCAGGGTTGCAAGAATATATACAAAGTCAAATTTATAAAAAAAAAAAAAAACAAACTGTTTACAAAAACAACAAATAAATAGGGTAAAATAAATAGATAATAGTCATAACAAAAAGCATGACTAACTATGTTAAGTCGGACTCTCTGAACTCCCTAATGGAGTCGTCATCTATCATGACCGTCCCAAAAGGCGTCGCGAGAAAAAAGATAAAGACAAAGAGGAGTCGCCACCAAAAGTTTTAATTTGGGAAAACATTGAAAACCTCATTTATTTAAGGAAATTGGTCTTTCAAAAAGAGAGAATTGAGTTTCAGAGTCGGTTACGAGTAAGGAAGGTGTTTGCACCCTACGTCCTCCGTTTTAAGAACGGTACCCATGTTAATTACACAAAGAATTTTAATAACCTTTGAAAACATTATTTTACCCCGCTTTTAAAACTAAAAGAAAATAAACACAAAAAAGGAAATAATTTTTTGCCTTGACAAATTAAAATGATTAATTATGCTCCTACGTATTTTGCAGTGCGATTGGAAATTCAAAACCACGTAAATCTTTAAAAATGTTTGATTGGTTGGTTGATTTTAATTTTTTTAAACTATTTTGTTTTCTTTTTTAGAAGGAATTTTTTATTTAAACAATGAACCGAAAATATTTTTAAAAGGATTTTTCAATTTTGCTATTTTTTTTTGCTTTTTTGTTTTAAAATTCAAATTCAAAAAATGATTTTATCTAAAATGACTTTGTTTGTTTGACTATTCGTTAGACTCAAAATAGTTTTGGCCCAAATATGTAAGTCCCAAATAAAAAAAAAAAAAGTGAAAAAGGAAGCCTAATAACTAGCCCATAACTTATGTTCCATTCAGATAAGCCTCACTACATCCTTAGCCCAAGTCACAAACTTTCGTGAAAAAATAAAACTTCGGGCGTAACTTTTTTATTTAAGCAATGAACTGCAAATATTTTAAATAGGATATTTCATTTTTCATTTTTTTTTTTGCTTTTTAGTTTTAAAATTCAAATTCAAAAAAGGTTTTTCTCTAAAATGACTTTGTTTGTTTGATTATTCATTAAACCCAAAACAGCTTTGGCAAGAATATGTAAAACAAAAATTAAAAAACTGAAAAAGGAAGCCTAGTAGCTATCATAACTTATGTTCCATTCAGATGGGCCTCAGTGTATCCTTAGCCGAAGTCACAAACATTAATGAAAAATTAAAAATTCGACCTAACAAAAAGCGCCCAAAACAAAAAAAATAGACACAAATTACCCTTTTTTTTTTATTTTTACGTCTTGGCCCAATATCCTACAAAAGAAAATAAAAAAGATTTAAGTGTAACAGATTTTACCCTTATCTAATTAACAGAAATGCACAACGAAATAATAAGTGTGTGTTTAAATCAACTGCGAAAATTCAATTATTGCAATAATTGATTATATATATGGATAATCGATTATTGTTATAATCGATTATAATAGAATCAGTTTTATGTTTGGATGTGTTTGCTGAAAAGCGATTATAAGATAATCTATTTCGTTTGGGTTGTGTAAAAAAATCACTTATCACTTATATATAGTAAATTACTAAAAAGAGTATGAAGTTATTTGTATAATTTAATAATATTTGTTTGGTAGTTAGTTTTGTAGGGGTGAATTGAGTATGTAGGATTTTCAAAAACTTTCTTCCTTTTTAAGAATTATTTAAAGATCTTTCTTGAAATAAATCTTTTTTAAAAGAAAATAGAAAAGGTAGAAGAGAAAATAAACAAAATATCTAATTCAATTTATCAAAACAACAACACAAACAATTAAATTGAATTATACAATATACAATACAATTTGCAAGTTAAGGTTTTTTTTCTCTTCATTTAAAGGGGATCAATAGTGGTTCCCCACTTCCCCCTATATGACTCGAATCCACGACCGTTTGGATGTAGGTGACGCGTCTTACCATCTAAGCTGCGCTTCGTTATCAATTTGCAAGTTAAGTAAAGAGTAAGAGAAAGAGAGAATTAGAAACACGATTTATACTGATTCGATCACAATCTTAGTGATCTACATCCTCTTCCTAAGAAACATTGGATATTTTCACTAACTTGATAAACGTTTCTTCCAAGCAAAGCAACTTCAATAAAGAGATTACATCCTTTACCTTTGATTGATATTGAGTTACCTCCCTCAATAATCAATCAAAGACAACATCACAAAAATCTATAAAATCATAGCATAGTAGTTAAGTTTTGTCCAATAAAATAATGAGTATATATATATATGTGTGTGTGTGTGTGGGGGGGGGGGGGAGAGGGGGGGAGATATAATAAATGGATGAGATTTGAGAGTATAGACTTACTTTTTGATGTAACTTCATCCCCTCCTCTCTCTCTCTCTCTCTCTCTCTCTCTCTCTCTCTCTATATATATATATATATATATATATATATATATATATATTATTTGTTTCTGTTGTTGTTTTTCTTAGCATTTGGCAGTTACGGTTACCTCACTTCACTTTCCTTTGTGTAATTTTCTTCGCCGCATTTAATCTGTAGCATATAATATCATTATTCAAAACCAACTCTGTCCCTCTCTCTATCTCTTTCTCTCTTTCACACCTCATTTTTGTTTTTCTTCAAAAAAACTGCTAAACCATTCCCTCTCTCTTTTACAACATTCATTCATTCCATTGCCTTCTCTCTCCTACTTTTCCATGCATAACGCACGTTTCTTCTCTCTCTCTTCTTTTCTTTTACTCCTTTCCACTCTTCAAAACCATCCTTTCGTTTTGTTGGTTTTGGTGCATTGGTCTTTGTAACCTTCTTGCTCTAGCTTATGCATGTGTCACGTGTATGGACTTGATCAGCTGAAGACCCACAGAGAAATGAGTCACAGTGTAACACTCCCATGAAATGCTCAATATATAACTGTACTTCTCACATTCAGTGGACACACCCATTTCTGATAAACTCAATCTCCACTGCTCAACATAGCTTCAGGTTGCCGCATTAGTTCTCTCTCTTCTGGACACAAACCCCCTCTGGTGATGCTTTTCTGGCTTTGCATGTTTGTTTTATCATCTGGGTCTAAGCCATTTTTTCATTATAAAAAATGTTCTAAACCCCAATTTAGCAAGTGGGGTTTGTTTATTTTCTGTTTTCATGTACTGAAGTAGTTTATATTTGTGGACCATATATATACATATATATATATATATAGGTGTCTGAAGTAAGTGAAGATATGGCAATTCCTCAAGGTCTTAAGGTTGGAACTTTGTATGTGGGAAAATCCAAGGGAAGATCAAACAACAAAGATGCTGTGGAAGGAGAAGAAGGTGGTTCAAGATTTTGGATGAAAATGAGGTTTTTGGTAGGTTGCATGGCTTTGTGGTCCAAAGCGGGAGGCTCCTCAGGTCGCAATAGCAAACGAGGTGGTATATCTATATATTCTACCTTCTTCCACTATTCTTTATAGAGTTTACGTCAATTTTATAATTAGTTTAATTGAATATTAATTACTTCAAAATATGCACGGATATCGAATTGATTGATACGTTCGACTCGTATAGTAAAAAGGTGGCAAGCTCATCTTTTTCCCCTTCATAAAATCAATTTCTTTTGTCAAAAAAAAGCACCGGATATTTTTTCATGGGCTTTTGGCCGAAAAACTTACATGAGGATTATGTGTTTTTACCACTTATATAGTTTGCCAACTTTTTATTTTCAATGTGAGACTTCTTCATCTGTATTTTATTTACATTTGAAATTTTGAACACTCTTAGTTTTCAATCCTATCACCTTAGAAAAATATTTTAATGTTCAAAATCTTTAAGGGTGTGTTTGGGAGTTTGGAGGGAAGGAAGGGGAGGGGTTTGAGGTGTAAGGAGAGGGAAGGGAATGGAGGATAGTCCCCCATCTTGTATAGGGGTTTATTTTCCAACAAAAGAATCAAAACCCCCTAATTTGGGGATATAAAAAAATGAATTAGGGGAAGACTTTGGAGGGGCTTTTAAAATTTCTTTACATCCTTCTTTGTCTTAAAAAACTCTCAAAATACCTTCCCCTCCCCTCTCAACTCCCAAAAAAACCCTGAGGTAATAGGCTAATTAATGGAGACTTTATAAAGTTGTTCATTTCTTTTTAAGAGACTTTCTTTACTCGGAAATCGTTTAGCCAAATATCGACCGGCCTCTACCACCTAGGGAGTCCAAAATATCGAGTAGATGTGCAACTAATCGTGACACTCGACAAGTCCAAATTTTCGAGTAGATGTGTAACGAATCATGACATTCGGGGCTGAAGAGGGCGAGGAGTAGTCGTCGGTGGGAAACACGGAGAAGGAGCGACTTCTAGCAAACTTCTAGGTTGAGGGACACATAAATGAACCGATTTCACACCCGGAAAGAGAGAGATCCTAAGATTATGTAGGTATGAGACTGTACAATTAAGGGATTCTGAGACCGCGCAAGTATGAGACTGTACGATTGAGGAAAGCTTAAAAATTAAGAACTGATTGGTACTTCCTATAACACCAAGACGCGTCATCCTTTCGGAAGCCCATCACTTAGGAATTCCAAGGTTAAGCCTGCTTGACTCGGAGCAATTATGAGATGGGTCACCTCCTGGAAAGTTTTCCTAGGAAGCATGTGAGTGAGAACAAAACACGCCGAAGAGACTCGTGTTGGTTTGTGGGGACAGTCGTTAATTCGAAAAGAGGTCGGGACGTTACAAATGGTATCAGAGCAGAACCTCTTCCCGTACGGCGTAGTTCATAGATAAACCAAGCGAAAGTTGGTGTGCATGTGACACTCGAGGTTGAAAAAGGCAGGAAGTGGTTGCCGGTGCGAAAAAGGAAGCACAAACAAGAAGCGGCTCCTGGCAGACTTCTACGCGGAGGGACACATGAATGAACCGATTTCATTCTGAAAGAAAGAGGAATCCGGAGATTGTGCAGGTATGAGACTGTACGGTTGAGTGATTCTAAGACTGTGCATGTATGAGACTGTACAGTTGAAGAATACTTAAAAAAGAATTAATTGGTATTACCCATAACAACAAGATGCATCATCTTTTCAGGAGCCCATCTTAGGAACTTCAAGATTAAACATGCTTGACTTGAAGCTATTTTGAGATGGGTGGTTTTCTAAGAAATTTTCCTAGAAAGCGTGTGAGTGAGAACAAAGCATGCTGAAAAGACCCATATTTGTTTGTAGAAACAGTCGTCTATTCGGAGAGTAGTCGGGGGACATTACACTAATGAACTTAAAAAGGAAGCACAGTATTAAACATAACCGCACATGTCAACCAAAAATCTCGAGGCAATAAATCCATTTACTTATAAAGTCGACTTTAACCATTTCTTTCTAATGTAAGACTTCTTTTATCTACACATCCACTTAAAAATCACATCTAAGTACCTAACAATTATGTGGGTAGAAGAAGTTCCACCTTATAAAAGAATAGACAAAGTGAAGAATTTCTATGTGGAAGGACCTATGAACCTACCCTTTTGAGTTAAGACCTATTGTGATTTCTTATTAAATCCATTGAAAGCAAATCACTCCTGTGTTTTGGACTCCCATCGCCCTTTCCCTTTGTCCATAACAGGATCCCGGAGAGAAAAAATAAGATTTGAGTCTTTTCTTAATTTCCTCATGATATTAGAATTTCCCTTTTGTGATTACTACTAGTTAGTATGATTAACTTGCAAGTGTTCTCTTATATAATTTTTCTGCTGAAATGGTTGTAATTTTAGTGCAGACCTTGCGATAAAATTCAATCTTTTAGTGCCACATTACAGATGCCTCATAGCCTATGAAGCACCGATACTGCTAGCTTTAGGGGTGTCCGAGTGTCGGACACACATCCGTGTCCGGCACTCATACGACACGTGTCCGATTTAAAAGTTATTTTTTGTTTGTTCTGACACGGCTCAGACACTTAGATGACACTTCTATGTGGCTGGATATCTAAAGAACATCTAAAATTTTAAAATGATGTCTCTATTTTTTTGAGACTCATTAACATAGGAAAAATGTAATGCTTAACAAGTTATTTTGAGATAATAAATATATAATTTGACACACACATATATATATTGTCGTGTCGCAGTGTCCTATATTTTGGACATTAACTGTGTCGGCGTGTCCGTGTCTGTATCGTGTCCGGTGTCCATGTCTGTGCTTCATAGCTCATAGCTTGATTTCAACCCAGAATAAAACTACCGCCTTTATTTGGGGTTATCAAATGTAAATTTAGGAAATATTTAAATGGATGATCTAACTGGCAAGGTGGTATCATGATAGTTTCTTAGAAATATTACCTTATGCTCTCACTTAATGTCAAGTTTAGCACATAAAGCCGCTTTAAATTTTCCCTACTTCAATTTAACTTAGCAGCTATTCCTCCCACGGCTGCTAGTGAGCTGATTTAATCTTTCAAATTGATTTTTGTCTGGTGGTAATTGTGCTTCTAGGAATGCCCTTCATTTGATATTCATAAACTGTTTTTCTTTATGAAGTACTTAAGATTAATTTTTGGTAATCCTTTATGGTTTTAAGTTGCAAATTGAGTTATGAGACCTTGGCAAATGTACCGTTTAATTTAGTCACATGTGGTAAAGATAAGAAAGGATTGTGGTTGAAAAATATGCTCTAGTCTTGATCTATGTGCTTCCTTGTGTGTACAATTGGATAGTTTTCTGTACGTAGTGTGCATAGACACGTGAAAAAAGAACATGTAAATAAGAATATGCATGTTTCTACTCATATACAATAAGATTGGCATAGCCTTACCTTGTAGAAATTTGTTTGTTTGTCAACCTGATATGATAGTCATGGAATTGATCACGGTATTCATTTGATGCAACAAAAATGGTATTACAAGTAATTGGACTTACCTTTATGATGGCCTAAATATGATGCAATTAGGTCACCATTCTTAAATTATCTCTTTCAATGATTTTCTGTTTGTCCTTTCTTATGTTACATTGTGTTTATCTAAATTAGTTAATCTATCATGTGAACTCTCTTTTGGATTATGTTACAATGTATCAATACTATGCTATGTTAATTTTGAATGAGTTATGCTTTTAGTACAAAATATATAATATAATGTGTACATTGTAAATGTGCAATGATCATGAGCTTTTTTGATTCCCCAGGGATGACAAATTTAGACTTTGTTAAGGTGTCTAAATGTTGAGTTTCTATTAAATATGATCTGATATCTTTTATCTGTAAATCAGCAGGAACCAAATCTAGAAATGATAGTGGTAGAGACAAATCAGTATCCCCAACCAACAGCAATTCAGAAACTCTGTCCCCTCGAAGCATAAGCGAGGAACTAAAGGCTTATATCAATCTTCGAAGCTTCTCCTATAATCAGCTTAAGTGGGCAACAAGGAACTTTAAACCTGAATATTTTCTTGGTGAGGGGGGCTTTGGTACTGTATTCAAAGGCTGGATCAATCCAAATGCACTCTCTACAACAGGACCTGGAATGATGATGCCAGTTGCAGTGAAGGCTCTTAACCAAGAGGGGCTTCAGGGTCATAAGGAATGGCTTGTATGGGACCTTGCTATCCTTAAATATGTTTCTTTATTTGCTAGCTATTTATTTGCACCACTTTTTTTTGGTAAAATGTTATGCTTTAGTACATAACTTACTATCTTGTAAGATTAAGAATTGTTTTTGTCTCTTCCACTGTTTCATATATGGCAGGCTGAAGTTAGTTATCTTGGTGAACTCCATCATGCAAATCTAGTGAAATTGGTTGGTTATTGCATTGAAGATGAACAAAGGCTACTTGTGTATGAGTTTATGCCTCGAGGAAGCTTAGAGCATCATCTGTTTAGGAGTATGTCTTTCAACTTATTATTTAAAGAAACTTGTGTTCTTGTTTATCAATACAAGTTTATTGTCTTCTAATTGACAATACGTTTGGAAACATTGTAGTAATTTGTTAGAATTCATTTTGTTTGAACTTACCTTAAGCTGCTCCACCAAATAAAGAAAAGGAAACTGCATCTTTGATTCCTGTTATTATAGGGTCAAGGAAAAATATTTTATCCATGACATTGCTACCATTAAGGCATGGGGCAAGTCTTTGTTCTTGATAATGTAGGTATTACAATTGACGTTTTTACAACTCAAAAGTTTAGACGAATCAGGTATGAAGCTTTGAATATTCCTGCATTTCTTTGTGTGATAAAATGTATACAAATTATGTGCATCATTATAAAAAAAAAAAAAAAAAGTGAGAGAATATTTTTGAACAATCTAAAGAACTGAAACTTATAATCTGGTAATTAAGTGTAAAAATGTTTTGAGCTAAGACTTTACTATTAATATGGAAGATGCCTTGTGATCTTAACAATATGTATTAATAGATAGGTTTTAAATGCAATTGGGGATTGAAGTGAAAGTGCTTCAATTAATCTCTGCAGTATTACCTTCTTTATTGTCAACCAATGTGCATAATGAGAACATTGCTACCTGAATTCAACTTTATGATGATGTATTAGAACTCTGTTCAAGGGCTGTACTATTCAATTTTTTTCTGGTAGAATTTCAATATATTTAGTTAAATATATGCTAGAGGATGTATCACAAAATAAGTAATAACATCATATATTACCAGGACCTTTGCTCCTTCCATGGCCTATCAGAATGAAAATTATGCTTGGTGCTGCCAAGGGCCTTGCATTTCTGCATGAGGAAGCTGACAGGCCAGTAATATTTCGGGACTTCAAAACATCTAATGTCCTGTTGGATACGGTAACTAGAATGTTGCATACTATTATCCTAGTTTTCGACACCCAGTTTTCCATCATCTAAACATTTTCTATTTCAGGACTACAATGCAAAACTTTCTGATTTTGGGCTGGCTAAAGATGCACCAGAGGGAGACTCAACTCATGTGTCAACTAGAGTGATGGGAACATATGGCTATACAGCCCCTGAGTATGTGATGACTGGTTAGTATGGTTGAAATATAAATCATCTTTTCTTCAATTTCATGTTGTTATGAGAATACCATCCCTTGAGTTTGAATTACCCCTAGTCCATCTAATTGATAGAGCAAAGGATAAAAGCTAAGCTTATCCTAGGATTTAGTTTGAACTTTTTTCCTATTATCTTCAGTTATGTTTGCCATCTATGTAACCACTTCATCTATATAATAAAATCATTTTGTCCGTGACTTGCTTGATTTCAACCGGCCTTTTATTCAAAACTTCTTCACTGACACCTATACATATTATTTTTACTGATTCATATTGCTCCTTTCATTTCTGTTATTCAATATCATTTTGCTTGTGGTTATGCATGCTTGCCATCAGGGCTCTTTATTATAAGTATAAAATAGAAATGGTAGATGGAAAGTCTAGGTTAAGTGATTCTCAAAAAGCAATAATATGAAATGAAAGTGAAAATCATTGTCAAAATAAAATCCTTTGCTTTGACCACTATGAAAATCATATTGCCACAACTCACTGCTGTTAGATGTACCCTTTCCCATTTGCTATGTCCATAGATGATATTGCTAAGTCTCCTTGATGCCATTAATCTGCAAAGTCAAACATCATCACTACTAGGCATGGTTGCTCAACCAAATGTTCTATCTAACAATGTGTAGCACACAATCATCACTACCTTTTGTGCATTGCAACCTATGTAAGTTGTGGTCATCATCCCTGTGTTACTGCTATCATAGATTCTCCTCTCCCATTACTGATCTCCACTTTCTGCTGGTTGTGACATGCTTCTTGCAATAGTCCCATTTTCTATCTGTTACTGTAGCCACATAAGAGATAATTCTGCTTACTGTTATGCTGTGTGGAACCTGCAAATCAATGTTGAACTTAATTAGGGTTTAAATTTAAAAAGAATTATGAATAACTAAGAATCTACATGCTTAATTTGGAATGAACAAGAATATCAATCATGCAACTAATGGAAGCCAAACTTAAGTTTCCATTTAAATTCAAGACACTTCTTGCAAATGGATGATTAAGAATATAGGTGCACATCACTGTTTTTGTTTGAGGCAATTATGGAAAATGGATGGATAAATGACTGAGTTTTACTAATGGTAATGTTCCTTATTTATGGCTTGTTTACTACTGATGGAGGTTTGGTTTTTCTTCTTCATTATATAGCTTCCCTCAATGGAGAAAAGTTGAAAATGTGGTCATGATTTCACTCACTTGTGAGTTGAAATAAGGAATGGAGTTATTTTACTATAGACTCAGGTTGATGGTGAACCCTATATTTGGCAACCATATTTCTTAAGCAAAGAATGAAGAAAGATTTGTTTACAAAGTATAATGATTAATGTAATTTCAAAAGTTCCCGTGCAACTAACTTACATGATGGATATGGAAATAATGTATAATTATGCTTCATTTCTGCTTACATTGCAAATTTCTTCTCCATATTGTTCTATCTAAATGCACATATGAAAAAGCTTGTAACTTCTTTTATGGCTGACATGATGTATCTTGTTACAGGACACCTTACACCCAAAAGTGATGTGTATAGCTTTGGGGTTGTTCTGTTAGAGATGTTGACAGGCCGGAGAGCAATGGACAAACATAGGCCTCCGGGGGAACAAAACTTGGCGGAATGGGCGCGGCCGCAACTTAAGTACCGATCAAGGTTACCGCAAATGATGGATCCTAGACTTCAAGGTCAATACTCAGTGAGAGGTGCTCACAAGGCTTTAAGGTTGGCTGCTCTCTGCCTTTGCCGTGACCCAAAAGCAAGACCTCTGATGAGTGAAGTGGTTCAGGTGCTGAAGGCTGTGACTGAAATGAATGACATGCCTCCTTCTTCACCCTCATTTCAGGCCATGCAGGCAAGCCCCTCTAACCAAGGTGCTAATAAATATGGTCTCATCAGAGCTGGCTCAGGCTCAGGTTCAGGTTCATCCTCAGCCTCATCCTCATCAGTAAGGAACATACCAAGTCGCTTTCAAGCCTCCCCATGTTACCAACCTAGGTGTGGAAGGCCTTGAGATGAGAATGATTCATCTAAATCTTATTCAACTTCTCTTATATTTCCTAAATAATAACTTGGACTTTATGTTATACATATATAGAAACTGAGGTATACACAGTAGAATTAAAGGCAAAACTTAATTTATCTTGACTCCTTTTTCTTAGTTCAGCAGTTATAGGGCCTTGCCGTAGCATGAGTGTAAACATGATTCATGGAGAAACCATGAGATTGGTGGAACCCTAGACCTGTTGGTCTAATTGTTTTTAATTGAATGCTAAACTGTTAGCTACTTGCCTTTCTTGTCATATCTTTTTATTATTATTATTATTATTTCTTGTCATATCTTCTCAATTCCAATTATTGGGTGCCCAAAATAGCAGTTCTAACTTTTCACACTTTCTTATGCTCATAACAATATTTTGAAATGCAGTGAAAACACCGTGTTGTCCGGTTTCAAATTATAGAATATAGATGCGATGTATCTCAAACAATACTAAACCGGGATAGCAATTCAAAGTACAAAGTAAATGAACATGATTAAATTTTCACGGAAATTGGTCTACCCCCTTCTTTGTCCTTTATGAGTGCCATAGAATCTTGAACATGTTTGTTAGGATTATTACGTGTGTACTAAATATGCATTTAGATTTTGTATGATTTTAGATTTTATACTATACTGTTTTCCTCTGAAGGTGTAGAATTTTAAAAATCTCTATCGCTACCTGTGATATAGGGTTAATAATGTTTTTATTACATCTATACTAATATGTTATAAAATAAGATAAATGTATTGTTAATTTCTTTATTAATAATATTAAATGCCAACTACATTTTCTATTTTTATCATTACTAGGCATTGCACAAACACCTCAAACTGTTATAGACCATTGTTGGCTGAGTGAGTATTGATAAAATGAGGAGATATTCTTTTTAGGCCGTGAGCGGATAAAGGTTCAGCAATTGTTGCTTGTCGAATGACTTTGCAGCAAGCTAGTAAGGCCGGATAAAAATCTGCTGTCCCAAAAAATGGTGTTTCGGTATCCCTCCACCAATCAAATATTGGGAATGAACATAAATATTAATGAGTTGTGATTTTGTTTTCTTATGTTTCAAATTATTATTGATAGGAGACAGAGAAGGTGACAGAAAATTGGGACATAAATCTCAATCGCTAAGGCCTTACATGGATGTATAAAACAAATTCAAGCTCATCATCCCATCTTCCTAAATAACTATACATTACTTGTCTCCCAATCCCGAAGCATTGAACCTCCCAAACAAAGGTCATGAAAACCTTTCCATATCTGAGAAAATCAAAAGATCAAATGAAATGAAATCATCAAAATTCTCTTACACCTAATATATACCACAAACTTTGTTCATTAAGATATAGAAACTATGTGCACTTGAAAAGTCATAGAGGAATTAGAAACTCTCATCCACAGTAGGCCAACCTAGACTGCCACGAAAATTTGATGAAGGCCATTGCCAAGTGCTCGATACCATTGAATCATGATAAGAAAAGGGAAACCAAAGGACAGAATTGGGCAGTAACTTGAACCAAACCACGCTTGTGCAAACAACTGCAGCCAATAATTTCTTAGGAGTAAATCCTCAATTTAGTCCCTGAAATTGTAAAGTCGTATCAATTTGGTTATTATACTAATTTGATCCTTGAAATTGTAAGGTCGTTAGTCTCTGATGGAGGGATTAGATTTATTAATGTTTGACAACTTCAGGGATTTTTTGAAATTTCGAAAATGTCAGGGATCAAGTTGATACGACCTTACAATTTCAGGGACCAAATTGGGGATTTACTCAATATCTTAGAGTCTGTTTGGGAGTTTGAAGGGGGAGGAAGGGAGGGGTTTGAGGTGTAAGGGAGGGGGAGGGAGGGAGGTGGAAGAGGGAGGATAGCCCCCCATCTTGTATAAGGTTTATTTTCCAACAAAAGAACCAAAACCCCCCAATTTCAGAGAAACAAAAAATTGAACTGGGGGAGGTTTTAGAGGACTTTTAAAATTTCTTTATATCCTTCTTTCTTTTAAAAAACAATCAAAATGCCTTCTCCTCTCCTCCCAACTCCCAAACGAACCCTTAGACTATCTTCAACTCAGGTTCTTATGTGAGTTCTTGTGTGTAAGAACCGGTTCGAAAGTGCTTACATGAAGGTCAGGCCGTTCTTCTATAAGAACAAGTTCTTAACAATTAAATATTTTTGGTATGAATTAAAATACATATGAATTAATATTTTAAGTTGAAATAAAAATAAATGTAAATAAAAGTATAAAGATGTGGGTCAATTGTGGGATCCACTAAAAGTAAGTTAAGAACCAAAGTTGAGTTCTACTATTGGAGTGAAAACTAATGGAGGTTCTTAATCTTATGTGACATTATAGGCCAACTAAAAGAGAGTTAAGAATCTAAATTAGATTCTACAAGTTGCTCTTACTAGATGATAGGCATGAAGAGAGGTTTTTATTGGAATGGGCTTGTTATCAAATTACAGTCCATAAAGACCCAATAGTGGTTAGTCGAAGTAGAAGTGAATTGAGACCCTAGGTGACCTTCACTTACAATGTCAGGGATTCGAATTCTGAAGTCATCACTTTAGGGAGGACTTTACCTAACCATTACCCCCGACCCGAAGGTTAGTCTCATAGCTTGCTTGTGGGGATACCCGTTCAGTCCGTAAAGCTAATGAACTATGTCATAGAAGAGATTACATAATCTGTGACACAGTTCAGTTTAAAGCAGCAAAATATTGGACTCCATCTCAATCTAAAAAATTAAATTGTATCTATAGGGTATATAATAAAGTGAAACACATAGCCAGACTACATTGGGTAGCTTGAAGAGTTGCAGCCAATGATTTGTGAAAAGCATTGACAGAGAATAGAGGTAGTCTACAGAATAAACTCATAATGTTTGCCTAGAGTTGGGAGAACACAATTTCCATCAGTGAACTCAATTGTCTTCTTCCAATATCTGCTCATATCAACTATGCTAAAAAAGACATTTATAGTCAGGTTTAAAACGGACTTCATACCAAAATGTTAATGCTTCCATGAGCTACTTGGCTATTAATTTTCGTTGTCATAAAGAAAAACTGAAGGTCCGAGATCAAATCTATACTATTTTTTTTTGTTGGATAAAAATTTAGGGTCAGACGCAACATCCAATGTTTTCCATCATAGAGTTAAGGTAGGCTTGCAAACTCAACAAGCAATTCGAACACTAACCAACTTAGATGACATGGTTCGTCCTTATCAATTGTGTCAACCGTTATTGGCATATATTTTAATGTGTCTGCATACATGTTTCAAACTTAATTTTGTCATGGAAGGTTTTTCTTCCTTTCACGTTGGATCCAATTTTTCTTTTACAAAAGTGCCACTACAAACGGTGAACCAAACATTTAGTTGTTAATGACACAAAGTGATTGCTTTTATAATGAAAGGAACATAGAGAAAACATACATGGCCCGAGATAAAGGAAAAGTGAAGCAGCTAGCATCACAAAAGCTCACCTGGTGCAGGATATCCATAGGTATTAGCAAGTAATGTTCAATTGAAGGACAAACGAGAACATTTTTTGTGGTTACACTAACATCTATATGAATGCTAGTGTGCAATCATGAAGGTATGATAAGGTATGTGCTAGACCTTTCACAATGTGAACCCTCTTGGTCCAAACCAACTCCACAGCTTCAGTGTTCTTGTATAGAACAAAAATATAAGCTGCCCCTTTCTATGTCTTCAGCCTGATCATAATCTACTCTAGCATCATAGCTGCAAGGAGAATAAATTCACAAATTGAAATGAAAATCACAATTTGAATACATTATTATTTGTTCAATTCTCAACTATAAATTCTTGAATCTCTATTCCTGTATGCCGAGCCCCTCCTTGTACTCTCAAAAGAACTTCATCTCCAACTTTGAGTGAGGTCACAGGAACAGCTGTTTTTGAAAGTGTATTTCCTGAATACGCCAAAAGATATAATTTAGGAAACTCAAGGAAATAACTCAGACTTGCAAAAAAATAGAAAAACAGACTGATTTACCTTGGGGGGGACAAACCAAGGATACTGTTTCTGCATTCTGCAAAAGGATGCTGATAGTTTGATTATATGAATCTCTCTGAATTTAGCAAATCAGAGTTTCAGATCAGTATCACCAAACGGCAATGAAAGAACCCAAAAGATTGATAAATTATGATCTTAAAAAAGAATAAAATTCAATGGCTGTCAAGAAGTAGAACACAAAAAAGGAATCAAATCAGAGATTTAAGTGGGATCAGAGCCAAGGTCATGAGTTCGATTCCTGGAAAGGCACAAACTGCTAGCCAGTGCTGGGAGGGTGTTGTAGGGCAATATTCTGCCTTGCAAAGGCTAGGCAGGTGGAATTCGGATCGGATTGGAGGTTCGATTTCTAGTAAGGCACAGACTGCTGGATCCAAGTGCTAGGAGGGGATTGCTGGTTGTAAGCCAACATCTTGCCTTGGCAAGGCCTAGGTAGAGTCGGAGTTAGATCAAACTGCGGCACTTGTTGATGTGCATAAGTAGAAAGAGTTGTGCCATGGCTGACAGCTATAACTTTTGGCGTGGATATAAATCCAAGATGTTGTATTCCACTCATCCACCACAACAACCTCATCTCTGCAACACTTAGCTGATGCTCGTATTTGCTCTTTACTGCTCAACATTTAGTATCCCATACCACAACAAGTATTATGGTTGTATGGTAAAATTTTCCTTTAATTTACAAGGCACCTTTTGATCACAAATAACACGTGAAGCATTTCTCCATTTCATCCACCCAGCTTTTGAATCCTATGCTTTACAATTCCGTTATTTCTTGTATGATAGATCTAGGATACTAAAACACTGCGACTTGTGGTATGGTATCTCAAATACAATAGACTAATGGTACAGTTTAAAATAGGCTACCAAGTATTAAAAGCTTAAAAGATGATACCATAAAATACTACATAATAGCATCTTTATTTCACTACAAGATTTAAATAAGAGAAGTTCTAATCTCACAGTGGATAGTCAAGCTGTCAATAGCTTTAAAGAATATATTTATTAGATTGGCATGATATTCCACAACAAAGGTACCACAACAAACTCATTAGGGACATAAAGAAACATTTTTTTTCAATCAATTTTGCTAAGGCATACACAAACCTTTGCCTCCACAAGAATTAGCGGTCTAGTCTCTATCTTTACTCGCCCAACAATTGCAATTCGTTGGTGACCTAGCTGATCAACTACAATCACTTCTTTTCCTGATTTTAATTCTGACAAGTAGCATGTTCTACCTCCAGGAACAGCAACATAGGCATGTACTGGTCCCTGTTATGAGAAGTGATTGGATAAAAGGATTCCCAGAACTTCTCGTGACTACATAATTAATTTTTTAAACTGGTAATTCCAAAACATTTTGAACACAAATAAATAAATAAATAACTAAAGGAAAAAGATTAAAAACATCCAACTTTCATCTTCCAAGAAAGCAGGTAGGCCAGAAACGAACAAAATGAGACATGAAAGATTAGAACAGTTTCAGCTATGAAATGAAAAGTTTACTGATCTCCCAATTGGTGCTGACACTACTTCTTGAGCATGTAAGTGGTATTAAAAGTCATAAAAAAATGGAAAAACAATTGATCAAGAGTAATGTACTTTTATATTAAAAATATGACCAAAGTCTGCTTCGAAAAGTAAATGAATCCTGATTTAGTACAAAGCAAAAAAGAACTTACCAAAATATACAAGAAAATGTTATGAAGTTTCCCTATTCTTCAAAATTCTTTACATGCAATAGCAATAAATATATTTTACATTGATTTCCAATTCAGTCAAATCTTTAAAAATATTTTGGACTAATATTTATTAACTTGATAAATAAGTGTACAAAATAATAGATCCAGTGATCCACATTGGATGGTGCGAATTACACACATCATCACAGAAACCCATTCCCCATGCAAGCTTTGACTGGTGGTCTCACACTGTCGCCCCATTGTCGTGAAATGTGAAGATAGGAAAGGTAATTTTATCCAAGGTTAAAGGCAATGAATATATTAATTCAAGCTCAAGACTTGAATGCGCAACTTACTGCATTCACCCGAAAAGGCCTGCTTGCAATGTAACTTGACTCCAAGCATTCCGAGTGAACAAGAAATAATCCTCTAGCAAAGGATCCAACCTGTGGAAAATATTTGGACCACATGAATGGCAGCTTCACTAGATTAGCTAAGAAATAATGTAACCTTTACTGAGGAAACAGATTCATACCAGAAGTCCTTCACCAGGTCTCATGAGACTACAGAGATCTACACAAACGCGATCCCCCATTCCAGCCACTTGAACACGTGCCACAGTGGCTTTGGTCAAGCTCAGAAGATTGCTTTCTTCCATTCTTCTGTCAAAATATTCCTGAAAGTTTTCAAATGAAATAAGAGGCCTAGCCTCATCACTCAAGAAGCTTTACCTAGGAACAGACTACCTTTAACTCGAGAACAGGTTCGACATCTTCTACTTTCAAAACTATGCCATCTAAGCCATGTTCAAGTGCCTACAAAATCCAAAGGGTGCAATTGTAAGGAGAGAGTTAAAGCTGCAAGTAGAAGAGTATTATCATATCCAGCTAAACATGATCTTTATGAAAAGTTTGTTTCATTAGTCTCCTATATATACCTCAAGAAAGATCTGAGCTTCAGATGTATCATTGGAGATGGCAAACACTCTCTTTGGGCTGCTTTGAAATGCAGCAATTATATTCTCTGCAGGTATTACCTAAGCAATTGCATACAAAGAAACCTATTGAAAACAAATTATTATTATTATTATACTATTAAAAGACAGTCCAAGTTTTTGTTGCAGCAAATACAAGTCAAACAAGATCGAGCCAGAAAAAGAAAGGTTTTTGAGGTGATGCAGAAAACATAACATGCCATGCTAACTGTCAAATTCATTAATAGTTATAAAGGAGGTCACATAGTCACCATGTGAACATGATTATATTCTGACAATGTTTATATATGGCTGAACTACATCCATAATATTATAGTTGAGGGATGACTTCCATACAACAGGTAGGACCTATAATAATATTATGCATAAACTTAATAAAAGAATCAAAGCATATCTAAAAGATCAATCGATCACACCAATTGCATAGCAAATAGAACTAGCTGAAGTTTTGCAACACATTTTGAACAAATTATATCACAGTCTAGATCTCACTTCTACAATGAAACCAAGAGCCAGAACTAGCATAACAAGCAAAAACTCCTAGCTCCTAATATAAGCTTTTGTAGGAAAAGTGATTCTATATTAACCAAACTTCATCAAGTAGAAAAACAAGTTGATCATATCTTCCTGCAAAGCAAATTGCTATATCAATTACAGACAAAATAATCAATGGATGACATACGTGCAAATTATTCCATAACAATTCTTAAAGCAGTCTGCAATGAGCATACCTGCCAATCTAGTAAATTTACTAGAATGTTCTCTGCCTGCTCATCCTCAGGTCTAAGTCTCTCTAGTTCCTCTGGAGTCATAACGTCAAAAATTGTGGCTACCCTTTTATTCTGTCCATCCAAAATCTCTCCCTCACCAACAAAAAGAGGGCATATTACCGCAATGGCTGTACCCCCATCATGACCAAAAGTCCAAACTCATAAAATTAGACATGCTAATATCCACTTTACCAACATAACTCAAACTCCATTGCACTCCTCACCAAAAACATGTACGTATTAAACAATTATGGTCATTTTATGATGAGCATTAGAATAGCAACTGGAACATAAACAAAAAAGAAAGAATTTTGATCCAATCTAAGTGTGGTATATTTTTATACTATCATCTAATCATCTATTAACAAATCAATAAAGAAGTTTCACTATTACAACCACAACCTGGAAAGTCTAAACTTTTTAATGGTGTGCCAACATATCATTGGATGGTAATGTAAAAAAAGCTAACTAAAAAAGAAAAGGAGTAATGCTACACAAGAAATTCTTAGTTAGGCATTGTCTACTATAGCATCTCTTAGGCACTCCATTCAGCAGTTGACATATATAAAAGAATTCTTCAGAGATTGATGTATTTTTAATTGGCACTTGTGGTCTTGGAGTGGTTATAAGGGACGAAGATGGTAACATATTACGCAATAAGAGCAGGAATTTTCTTTGCAAAAGATCTTTGCCAGCAGGACATTTACGTGGAATCAGACTCCAGTGGGTGCATCAAGGAGTTAGTATCCTCCAAAATGCAGTCAAGCTATATTGATAGCATTCTAAATGATTGTAAAATCTTGGGTCTGGGGTTTAGGAACTTCAGTTGTTCTCACGTGAGAAGGAGTGGGAATAAAGTGGCTCATGGCCTAGTTCATTTGGCCTTGCGGCTATAGGATAGTATATGGGTAGAGAATGCTCCTACTGAAATATGTTGTCTGGCTGATCTAGATGTATTGGCTATTCCTTCCATGTTTGAATAAAATGCACATTGAAAAGGAGCAACCTGATGCTATAAAACTCCCCTCTGCGCTGGTCCAGGGAAGGGTCAGACCATCTATAGTAGGCAGCTCCCCTTCAAATAAAATGAACATATATATATATATATATATATATATATATATATATATATATATATACTGAATGGAGTGCCTATGTTACTTAGAGAGCATGATGGGTACCATTCCCAGGTGACACAGGAGATCATAGCACCTATAATAGCCCAGTGGTAAGCACCTGAATCAACAGTGTGATCATGTGAACCACTCTATTCAAAATTCAATAGCAACCTCAACTTAATCTCAGTTCCGACAACAATCCTTTTTCTATAGAAAAAACAACAAATGGGTAATCAAATTTCCTTCCAAATGACACTTCGAGTGTTTGGACAAGATTTCAAACAACTATTTTTTATGATAAAAGCTGTTTTGTAGTAGAAGCTGATATGTTGGGTAAAGTATTAAATTGCAAAACAATCGTTCTTATAAAGTTATTTTTTGAGAAGCTAGAAATTTAAAGCTTATTTAAAAAGCTATTAGATTATTTTGAAATTAATAACATTCTTTTATTTCACTTTTGCAAAACTAACTATCAAACAAATATTATTAAATGATATAAATAACTTCATACATTTTTTTGTGATTAACTATATAAAAGTGATTTTTTTACACAAACACAAACAAAATAAAATATTTTAAAATCGCTATTCAACAAACTAATCCTAACATATAATTAATTCTATTATAATCAATTATATATGCATAAAATCCATTATTGAAATAATCGATTTTTTTTTATAGCAAATCCAAACAAACACTTAATGGCTAAACAAGGAAGTGGGGGTGAGTTACATGACCAATCATGGGCAAGGTGTTGAAGGTGTGATGGGAAAATGAAAGTGTTCCATCCTCTCTCAACTGCTGCAGTCATGACCTGCTTGTTTTGTGTCCATATCCACACACTCTTGTGTTTTTTGCCTGTACCCTCCAACGTTGTCAAAGAACAAGAAGAAGAAGAAGAAGAAGAAGAAGAATAAGCCATTGGGGAAGAACAACGGTTATTATGGCACAAATGGGTCTTGTCAGAATAAACAGAAGTCGTATAATTAAGGTTGAGGCAAAGTTTTGTTATAGAATTAATGGGTCGTCGTGTCTCTGTGAGTGTGAAAAATGAAGAGAAAGACAAATGATTATAGCCAAAAGGACAACCAGTGCGTGATAGTGGAAGCGAAGGTGAAGTAGTGAAAGCATGGACGGCGAAGCAAGGATGAGTGAGCAGAGCCATTTGCTGAGTCAGCTCATCTATTGAGTCATGTGATCAAAAATATTATTAGCCCAAGTTGGTAGTAGCTACTAGGCCGTACCAAAAATGTTCAAAACACTGTGATACAAGAAGACAATCAAGGTATGTTTTTTTCATTTTAGAGTCTCATGGGATACAAATTTATAAGTGAGAGATTAATCTTTAGGATTAACATTTAAGGTGAAGCTAGAGGGGACCATTTGAGCTGGCCTGAATGAGCATGATTTAGGACTTGGCGGAGCGATGATTGCAAATCTGAAAGCATCCCAAGCCAAATAGGCCAGTGGGCTGGCTCGACCCGATAGCCGGTTTTTTTTTATATTTTATTTCATTTTTCTGTAGTTATTTTTAAATTAGTAAAATAATTCAGTAGCTCTTATTATAATTTATGGATAATTGATCTTTTAATTTATTAAAAATAAATGTTATTTAAGTTAGTTGATTAGTCTAATACAGTAGTTTGTGATAAAAAAATACATGTTTAATGACTTTTATTTAAAAATGTTTCTTTAACTCTTATTTACATATTTTAAATTGTTATTTATATTATATTTTAGTGCTGTTTAATATATATATATATATATATATATATATATATATATATATATATGAATTTAAATAAAAAAAAAGAGCTAAAAATAATACAAAAATATAGGGGCTAAAATTACTTGTGGCCCGTAGGGCTGGGCCAACAAAATATGAAGCCCTTGTTATTTTTTATAAAAATGAGGAGGATTGAATTTAGGATTACATAATTAACTGGCTCAAACCCTTTCTACTTCAAAGTAATATAATTCTATAAATTCCTTCTAACACACTCCATTTATTGATCAATCATTTTAATTATTTACAAATGTAATAGTTTTTTTTATCACAAATGAGGTTTAGAATAATGTTTGATACGTATTCTGTAAATGTGATCTGGGAGAAGCGACCTTGTTGTTCAAGGTATAAAATTCCTCTTTGCTCACATGCCCAAATTCCATTGCAAATTGTTGGTAGATTGGGCCATGGTAGATTATTGCGGATTTTCCATTATTTTGGGTCACACATGTGTTGGACCTAGTAAACAATCCTTCTTCCTCATTTTATTTTTATTTTTATAGTTTGAATTATCCCTCAATTTAGTTATTGAAAATTATGGTATTGTCACATAGATCTTTGCAATTATGTCACTAATTAAGTCCTTATAAGACTTAAAATGTAACTATATTCGTCTTTATGAAAATTTAATCTGTGACAAAAAGCTATCCTTTTAAGGACGTTTTAAATCTTTAAAAAATCTAATTGATGACAAAAAAAAATTCAAGACGTATCTAAAACAACATAAACTTTGTAGAACTAAACTAAGAGTTTACTCTTTAAAATTGCCTTTCCTTTTTAGTAGCCTACTAGGTTAGAAATGAGTTCATTTTGTATTATTTTCATTAATCCCTTTCTCTTTTCTCCTTCACTAAACTTTTGGTGTGAAGTTGTGGCGCAATTATCACTTCTATGCATGCCTTCACCACTATAATCCTATCGGACACCGTTCAAGGATGTGGGTTTCACTAATCTAGTGGTGGAAGCTTGGCATACATGCTTGACATCTCAGATGTAATTGTAATGGATGACTCATTTTGTCTAGTGCATGTTTGGTTTACAGTTGAGAAACTGCAAACATACTTTTAATCCAAAGTATCACTCTTGTTGCTTTGGGAAAAACGTACATTTAGACCCCAAAACTACATTTGCAACGATAAACCAAACATACTCGGTCTTTTACCTCTGACTCATCCAAACCACCACATCTCTAACATATTCTTAGCCCATCTGTCAGTAATGATTAATAATGTGTGATTAATAATGTGTTTTGGTTTCCTGTTTGGACAATTGTTTTTGTTTGAACCTGATTTGGATCTTCCGAATGTGAAATCAAATACACACTAACACATCTCCCAAATTGTAGTTCTAATATCAATTGATAGAAATTTGGATTTTCTTAGAAAAATATGAAAATAAACTCCTTACAGTAGAGGAAAATCCCTATAAACCCTAAAAGACAAAAATAAACTAACAAGAATGAAAAGAAACAATGAAAAAGATAGACACTACACACTCTCTAAGGGTTTGCTTAGGATGTCTAATAAAGTGACGACTTTATAAGTAAGTTTAGAATACAAGGAAAAAGCTCAACTGAAATGAGGTTTTCTCTAAAGTGAGCAAATAAAGGTGTATTCATCCTTGATTTGATAAAGTGAATTAAGATCTTTATGTACTTTATCAAATCAAGTTGGGTACATATTACTTACTTACTTACTCAATCTAGAGACAACCTCGCACTTTAGACGAGTCTTATCGAGAATACATTAACCTCTCCTCTTATTACATTTTTTATTTAATTAGGATCAGGGTTAGCCCAAACCCTTACTTTAGGTCTACCAGCAAAAAACTTATTTACTATTAGTATTTATAAAACTTTTATCATTCGCTAACCTAACGCAATGGTAACCAAGGTATGTTTTTCCCTAGATAATGAGGTTTGATCTCTGCTTGAGCATTTTTCTTCACTTACATCAAAACCACATTTATTTTTATAAGGTCTCACCTCAATGTTCGTTTTAGGTCTAAAAATATGTTGGCTCAGCCCTGCTAGGACCACTAGGATTAGTTAATCTTTAATGATCTCAAGACTTTGCCTGTTTGTTTAAGTTTTTTTTAAAAAAAAAACATTTTTAGATTTCAAAAAACTTCTAATGCTTATATATATATATATATATTTCATTTGATTTCACTAAAAAATCAAGTTACGAAAAAAATTAAAAACCAATTATGAGACTTTCTTAAAAAAAGCTTTTGCTAAAAATTCGAGTCAAACATAAAAGTTATATGATAATTTTTAAAATATTTTAAAATCACTTCTTTAAACTTAAATAAATGGATCCTAAATACTCTTTTAATAAGCTCCATATCCCTTGAAATAAAGCTCTTATTAGTTTACATGCTTGTAGTTTTAACAAATTGTTATTTTATGTATCTAATTATTAGATGTTTTCTTGATGAATAACTGTAAGCAAAGGATTAACCATTGGTTTTCGCAATCTGCTAACTAGAGTGTCGTCATCAAGATTTGAACTTGCGTCCTCCTCCTTATGGGATCGAGATGCTTACCACTCGACCAATCCTTAGTTGGTTAGATATTTTCAACAATTAATGAAATACATTAACTGATTTAGTCGAAAATCTTAATAATTAAAAGGGCGGAATTAAATGAAACTGAAAGGATTAAAATACTCTAATAAACAAATAATAAATAAAAATCATAGGGACAATATTATTCTAGTTAAAATTTTAAGAACTAAAATTGCTTTGGTCACTAAGTCGGACGGATAAAAATGAAATTATATATATGGTAAAAAATTGAATAAAAATGCAACATTTTTAATCCTAAAATGTTGGTATTTATAGTTACTAGATTCTTGCATGGGTTAACGATATATTTTGTGATATTATATAAATGAAGTAAAATAATAAATATGAAGTAATTATATAATTTTAAATTATTAAAATAAATATTTTATATAATATCAATAAATAAAAATAAAAATATAAAGGATTGTTTGCTTTAATTTTATTTGTTATTGTTAAATCGTAGTTATTAATACATTATAACAAACACAAAATTGTAAATATATTTACAGAGCTGAACAAGCATGAGGTAGTAAGGTGATCTTATTTAAAAACTTTAGAAGTACATCAGTCGGGGAGTTTGAATAAAAAAATGGGGGACCAATCTTTAAATTTGTTAGAAAGCAACTTGTAGTGGATGAAGCACCACAAGTTTTTTTTTTTTTAATTAAAAAAGATATCCATTAATTCAAATTGGTAAAATACATCGAAAACAACACAAATTCAATATCGCTAAAAACCTAAAAGATGAATCTACGAACAAACTCACAGCACCCAGGTTAATAGCATAAAACGGCAAAATACCTACAAATGTGATAAAATCAAAGTACCCGAAATACTCATAGCTCCTGCGAAATGCCACAAGTTATGATAGCAATTATATGAACAAAGTCTCTTATTATTGATTTTAATGAACCCAACTTTGCATGAACTCATAAAAAGTGGCTAAAAGCACACAGTGCTTATGACTGAAAAAGCATATGGAACTTACTTAGGTGGAAAACTTAATGAACATAACATGCTTGTAAGGCTTTTCTGGGGTCACAATAGTTGAGGGGAAATTAGGGTGATTCACTGAATCAGGGAAGGCTTGAGTCTCCAAACACAGTCCAGCATGAGGTTGATACACAAATCCACCTTTCCCCTTCACATTCTTGAGAAAATTAGCAGTAAAAAACTGCACTCCAGGAGCATTTGTAGAGAGCTTCATCACTCTCCCTGACTTCTTATCCTGTACTATAGCTGCCAGCTTGATATCCAAACCCCCCAACTTGATTTCTTTTCCTTTTCCACCATCAAGCACATAATTGATGTCATAACCATTAGTCTTTGGCAACTGGTTTATCCTACTCCCAACAATGTGTGGCTTAAGGTAATCATATGGAGTTCCTTTCACAGAAGCAATTTTGCCTGTGGGAATGAGTTTGCTATCAAGAAGTGTGATTTGGGATCCAAAGATCTGAAGCACTTCATCTAGAATGTTACCACTGTTGTGGTTTCCTAGGTTCCAGTATGCATGGTTAACCAGATTCACTGGAGTAGGCTTGTTAAGAGCTTTTGCTTTCATAATTATGCTCAAACTGTTTTTCCCAAGAATGTAGCTAACAGTTACCCGGAGGTCACCAGGAAATCCTGAAACACAAATATAAATTCAGTTTTAATTCAAATCACAAACATCCATATTGGCAATTCTATTTCTTATTATTACCATCATTAAAGTAGAGTTAATGTTAATTAGAAATTTGATAGATTAGTTTGTTGAGTAAACAAGTCACTTACTAATTAACTATCACTATAACTCTATATATAAATAATGGAAATGGATCCTCACATGTCATTTTTTCTCTTATGCGGTAATGTGGAGGAGAGAGATAAACACAAAGGTTATAAATGAAATTTCACAAATCTTGACTAGTTCCAGTAATAAAATTCATTTGTGTATATCTATATCCTCGGCCTAATCACATGAAAGAAAAAGTAACATGAGATTATCTATTACCATAAACCATATTATTGGCTTATTTACACACTTTTCATCATCAGGTAAAATCTCGCTTTGTCATGAACTCTTTTATTTCTCTCCTGATCTCTACCATGTTTTCCAACACTAAACAAAAGTACAGGCTTCAAAGTGCAGCTACATAGAGAAGAAATGAAGATAATGACACTATTCACCTTCTTCACCATCAAAACTGTGGTAACTAAGGGTGATCCTGGGTCTGTAACCTTCTTTTTGATACCTTACCACTTTCCAAAGGGCATGAGTGAATCCTCTGGGTCCACCTAAGGGCAGGCAGAGAGTATGAGATAATCTTTTAATATGTGATGTGATAAACCAAATATATGGACCATACGATTATAGTAGAAAACTAGAAATTGTGGGTTTACTTATGATAAAACATGTGTACCATGAAGTGTGTTGTTTCCTTCATTAGCAATTAATTTATAATGGGTTCCATTTAGAGTAAACTGAGCTCCTCCAATTCTGTTTGCAACCCGGCCAACAGTAGCTCCAAAGTATGTTGAGTCATTCTGCAAATATTTTGGCATTGAAATAAGAGTTATTATTTTGATGATTTCTCTAGTTCCTCAAGATAACTTTTACCCTGCTTATGTGGCCAATCAAATGATGAGAATATAGACTTGTATGAGATTCATTGATCCATTTAATTGAGGTGACGCATTCTGATTGGGACGGATAACTTTTATCCCAAAATTATTGGGTACCAGACACAGCACCTATTATTTTTGTACTTCTATATGAGAAAGCATATGCTAAACAACATGAACACTATTGACATCCAGCTCATTGCATTTTCTACGCACGTTCGGGGCTGCTCTAGTGCTTTTTCAACTCATTTGAACTTCTTAAATATTTGTTTAAGAGGCAAAAGGTGTCATATGGACATAGCTCCAAGTTTTTTTTACTTACAAGACATATAAAATTTAATAATCATAACTTATTCTGTACATATACTAATATACTTTTTTTAAAATATTGCATCGCGTTAGTAAATCAGAGCAATCTTGTTGACTTGTTATCAAAATGAAGTCAAATTGTTCATAAAAAACAAAAATAAGAAGAAAATTGAATAAAATCAACAAGAATAAATATAAATATAGGACAAAATATGTGGGGCCTAGGCCACAAGTGGAGACCATTGACTAATATATTGACAGAGCATTAGAAAGGAAAAAGCTAGCAAGCACAAGGTGACAAACTGCACCCCCAATCTTATCTCACATGTCTGTGATAGAGAGAAAGAGATGTATGAATCAGATATCCTAGATTCCAAGTTGAAAAACAATGACAATTTTTCCTTCTCACTTTTCACAAGAAAAGAAAGCAGAAGCTAGGTAGGAAAATTAATAATTTTCAAACACAACTCAAAATTTACATATTCAAGGAAATGTTCTAGAACAAGTAATACAGACTTACAGTGTAATCCTTGAGAGAATCATATCCAAGAACAATATCACCCAATTTTCCTGAAGTCAAACCACAATAAAAGAAACATAACTTGGTGTTAAAAAAGGGTCGTAGATATGAAGCAACATTTGAAGAAGTCTTGAATTCTAAACTAAACATATGCGTACCATTCTTATCTGGAAGGACAAGGGATACAAGTGTCGCACCCCAGTTGGTGACCTTCACAGAAAGATCACCTTTCTTAAGCTCAAATATCCTTATGGGGTCCTTCTTAACAGAGCCATTGACAAAACCAGAAGAAGCTAAGAAGAACAGACACAGCAGCACAAAGATCTTGATCATTTTCTTACAAAGGAATTAATGTTTTATATATCAAGGTAGGATATCCAGAATGGTGTTAATAATGGGTTAGCAAGAGAACATTGAGGGCGAAGCAAGAGAGGTGAGAAAAGTCAGTACAAAAGTGCAGCTGTTTGTAGCTTTGTGTTGCAGGTGATAATGGCTCTCTGACCCAGTCTAATATATAGCTCCAAACAGGAACGGCACATTTTGAAAGGATCTGTTAGTTGTCCCCAAAAATATTCAAGAGTAAAGGTACATGAAAATCCTCAACAATTTTTGAAATATCATTTTTCATTCCCCAAAAATACCCATCTAATGATCCTCCCAAAATGATAAAAGGAAATATTTTAATCCCTCTATTTGTTTTCATTTGGAACACGTCATTAAAGTGTTGATGTATATTTTTAGTATATCGATTGTCCAGACAGTTTAGTCCCTGACAATTTCTATCATGAGACACATTAGTCCCTACATATTACAAGCAACATATCACATGCACCAGATGCATCATATTAGATGCACCAACACAGGTAGGCTCTTGGACACACTGACGATATCAACACTTTAACGCTATGTTTAGGATGGAGACAAACAAAGGAATTGACGTATTCCTCTTTTATCATTATCAGGGACTATTCGATAAAATTTTTTCAAAGGACAAAAAATAATACCTCAAACATTATTAAGAACTAAAATAAACATTTACTCAACATTAAAATTAAAATATTCATAAAGAAAACTTACCAAAATAAGAACATTTAGTTATTAATTCTCAAGCTACCATTTTTTTTTTTCAATCTATAAAAAGTAGACACTTCCCAAACCGACTTCTATATATTTTCTTTTGGGAAGTCCGTTATGCTCCAATTGACTTTTTTCAACTTTTTTTAATTTTGAAATTTTTTAAACCTTTTTGTAATTATGTGTTATACCCGTCAGATCTTAAGTTATGAAATGCCTTTAATAAAGGAATTATGTGATAATCAAATTATTATCTGCATTAATAATTAAACTAATGATTTATGACTTAGCTAACAAAATATGTGATTTAGCATACTTATAGCAACCCAATAATCTTATTAATGAGTTATATGAAAAACATAATCTTTATTTGTTTAACAAATAAAAAAATATATAATCTTATTAATGAATAAATGATAAAAATGACAACATCTGTTTTTTTTGATATCCTAGCACTTATAGGTAGTGGTTCTAGAGTGTAGTATATTAGAAATATAAAGATTCCTCCCCCCACCCTTTATTTCTCATGCTGGAGACACTAGGAAAAGCAAGAAAGGAAATTTTGGAGTTTCGCGAGGAGAGTACAAGTGGGTAAGTGACTTTTTTTTCTTTTCTTTTTGGATAAGAAAATGTATTCATTCATTTAAATTGATAAAGTATATCGATGATAATACAGATTCAAAATTGTTAAAAATGAGAAAAGGATGAAACTGCGAACAAATTCACAGCACCCAGGTTAAAAGCATATACAACAAAGTCAAATTGCCTACAAAAGTGGCATCATCAAAGTCACCGGAATACCCATGCTTCCGGATCTGTAGCATTGAGACCCAAGTCTTGATCAAATCTGTGATTGATCGAAGCAGATCTGTTGATCTGAAACAAACGAACACCACACCAAGACGGGAATCAAACTGCACCGTACCAAGACGGGAAACCAAACAAAGCCACATCAAGACTATGAAGAACAAGGAAAAAAACACAAAAAGATCTAGATCTATGTGAAAAACCCACACAAAAGAACCAGATCTATGTGAAAAACCCACTTATAGAAAGAAAAGAAGAGAAAAAACGAAATAAATGGATGGTGTTAGGCCAAAATAGCCCAAAACCCCTCATGCCGTCATCTATGAGAGTATGAGGGAGATCATAGAAAGAGAGAAGATTTTCTTAGGATTTACCTATCAAAGATAATTAAGTGGGTAAGTGACTTATGATTCTTCTCTTCTTTCTCTTTTTCCTATTATGCTTCTCCCTATACATTTCTGCCCTTTTCTTCAAAATTTCGTCTGGACTTGGAGCATCAAGTTCTCAGTCCTAAGGCCTTAAGGTGAGGGATTGTTCATTTTTTTTTCTTTGGAATCGGTGGAGTTTGGTATTGATGAACAAGTATATTCATTTACATGTTTTTCTTTTCCTTCTTGAACTGTAGATGAATATGAGTTATTTTATTATCATTTTGGTTCTATAATATTTTTTATCTCCTGTGTGTTGTGGTGCTATATGTGTATTAATATATTTAGTGATGCTCCTCCCTATTTTGTGCTGAAACTCTGCGTGAACATGCTTTAAGAAGAGAAGTGTTTTATTGCCAAAAAAAAAAAAAAAAAAAGAAAGAAGAGAAGTGTTTTATACGTTTTTGGCTGGACTTCACGTACCGGGCAGAGTTTTTTTTAAAAAAAAACATTGAGTTGCTGCTTCTATATGTGATATATGCGGTGTATTAAGAAACCAATAATTATTCCTTACATGAAGTAAAGTTTATTAGCCGCGCTGCAAGCCTTGCACAGCAGTAGTGTACAACTGCAAATTGAGTTGCCAGTATTGTTGACTCATAAATGCTCACCCTTTACAAATGTTAGCCGCCTAAAGTTGCTTATTAGATTGGGTTTCTATTTCTATGTTGATTTTTTTATCATGAGATTTTGCAAATAAAAGGCTATCACCGAATAATTATGTTGTAATTCCAGAAATATAATTCAGTTTTCAATATTACAAAACTTATGTGTTCAGAAATATTAGCTCCCCCTTGTTGTGATTTTCTTTCAACAATTGGTATCAAGAGCTATACGATCTAGGATCAGGTGAGGTGAAAGAGAGTCGAGGTGCTGCCCAAAAAAGTCTAGTAACCACGAAATATCAGTGGAGGTGCCAAATCGATGGTTCCATTAGTGGAGAATATGATCGTATACAGTCGGGGGACTATGAATCTTGTTGGTCTGGGACCAAACTTTTTTATTACTTTAATTGGAACTTATAACAAGTCGTCATGATTACAGATTTCATTTAAGTTGGTAGCATCAAGAATCTCAACAACCAAAATTATAGCACATGAAAGACTTGCATAGAATCATATTTGCAAGGTTAGGATTTGTGGGAAATAGTCAACGAGAGCGAAACCACACCACCAACAAATGCAAAATCTTTGAGAAAGTAGTGCATGAAAACTAGAAAAGCAATGTTCGTGATAAAGATGACTATTGAGGAGGAGATGTTGGAACATATATACAACAACTCCAAAGGAGGCTTGGGACGTTTTCGTCTCATGAACCACTAAGAAAAATTATATGAGACTACAACTTTTGGAAAATGAATTGATGTCACAGAACATGATTTGACGATAAATCAGTATTTTAAAAAGTAAAGTTCTTATGCCGGGGGATTTTTGAATTAGATCTTGCATCAAATATCAATGATGACAAGAAAAGAAGAACTATAATTCATGGCTTAAAGCCTGAATATAGAAGTTTCATCACTGCAATCCAAGGGTGGCCGGTTCACCCATCACTGGAAGAGTTAAAGAATCTCCAAGCCAACTGGGAGACTCTTGTAAAGCAAGTAGTTGGTGTTTCTTTGAAGAATGAAGAAGAAACGTTTTTCAGCAACAAAAGGCAAAACATATCGATAAATCAATATGCTGAAAAATATGACAATTCAAAGAAATGGCAAAACAGAAGCAACCAAACTGGGGGAGTTGACAAGAGTCCAAGCTTCAATAAACAACAAGGTAGACACCACAATTTTGAAAGTTATAATTGTAGATAGAAGGGTCATTTTGCTCATGATTGTCGCTTTAAAAGGTATACAGTTGAAGGCAACACAACTACATCAAGTAATCAAAAGAATATGGAAGATGAATAGGATATGGAGGCCTCTTATGCAATGATTGAAGATACTGGTGATGCAGTCACATTTGGAGTTATTGTGACAGAGAAGGAGGAGTTGGCATTAGCAATATACACTCCTAATAAAATTGATTACACCAAGAGTTGGATAGTTGACTCGAAATGTTCTAATCACATGGCAGATGATAAAGAGAAGCTTCTCAATATATCAAAATATAAATGTGATCGAGTGGTCGTGACAACAAATAATTTGAGATGTCGAAGAACAAAGACAGATCTATTGTGATTGAGAACAACACTTTAATGTTGTATTTCTATTAAACAACTATTGTGAAGGAAATACATTATGATGATAACATAATTCCTTACCACATTTTTGAGTTTGTGAACTTCGAAGATTTACAAAAATTTGTATGGCAAAGATGCCTTAACAGGCGACTTCATCATAAAACTTAGTCAAATATATTATTGTTATATATTATTGTTGAATTAAATATTACTAATTTCATTTAGCTCAAATAACTATATATTAAAAAAAACAGAGATGCTTGGAGTTAGCATTAGTGTAAGTCCAATTGAAAAGAAGACAATTGTTGTAGGCAAAATAGGAAGCTCTTACAATTATTCAAATTTCTTTTTAATTAACACCCGTAACAACATGCAACAATTTAGTTAGAAATAAACTCATTATAAAAAAATTATTATTATTTTAAATTATTTGTAGGGGAAACAAAGTGAAATTAACAATGTGGGATGAATATGTTACCCATCACTACAATTTTTCGAGTCAATGTTGAATTTTTTACATCGACTGGAGTTAGAGTTTCGGGACAACATATTTTTAATATCATATTTTATTAAAGGTGTCCATGGGAGTTAACGATAAGTCGATAACAGATGTTCAATTCCAACAAATATGTGCATCATATTGAAAAAACAATTTGTCTATTAAATAAACTATTATGTGTTATATATATATATATATTAAAGATTGTTATTTTAATCATCAATTTCAATGTATATAGTTCAAAATACTTATTTAAAAATAAAAAAATTAAGATGCATTAACGGGAGTGTATTGGATTGAGATTTTAAAAAACTATTTTGGCATAAAAAAAGTTTTGTATATTGTAATGGACTATATATAAATGTAATAACTTATAAGATTTTTTTTAACCACTTTTATAATCAAGATTTTGTTGTTTGGATTTTAATGAATTTATGTCATAAGAATTTATAAAATTTGGAAGGACAATATGGATTTATAAGATCTGAAAGAAATACATTGTTGAGAATAAAATCATAATTTATAAATTAGATTTTATTTCTGTAGTGGAGAATAAACGCATAAACCCTAATTACAACTTACATAGCAAATTCAATTTTATATTGAAGATGACAACATATTCACATAGTTGATTGTTCACATGTTATTGTATTTATATAGTGAAAAAGCAAATTGTGAACTTAAAACAAAAAAAAATTACTTTATTTTCATAATGTCGTAAATACTCTATTATATACTTTTATTGCTTATTGTTACTAATATGTTTTCCATCTAGACTATATAAATTTGATGTGTCATTACTTGCAAACCAATTCTATTATATACTTATTTGACCCAACTTTAAAAAATTTGTTTTAAAAAAAGATGAATTCTCTTATACCCCAAGGGTAACTTTGCCCAACTTAGGTGACCCAATCAGATGGTGAGAATCATTTAACTTGACCTACTAATATGACTCATTTAATTGAGGTGATACATTCTGATTGGACAGAGTAACTTTTATTCCAAAATTATTGGGGGTACCAGACAAGACACCTTAAAAAAATTATACCTTGTTTTATGCCCAAAAAGTTGTTTTAAAAAAATTCTACCTTGTTTGGTTCCTTGCTTAAATTTAAAAAAAAAAAAGCTTTTTTGGGAGGGAAAAAACTGTTTTATGTCATCTAATTTGTTTTAACTTAAGATTGTTGTGATTTGATTATTTTTCATTCTCAAAAACTCTCTTCCTTATTTAGCCGTACAAACTAATTTCCAAACACATATTATTAAATTATACAAATAACTTCATACCATTTTCGTAATTTATTATCTAAAAGTGATTTTTTTACACCACCATAACGAAATATACTATCCTAAAATCGCTTTTCAGTAAATGTACCAGAACAAAAACAGATCTTCAGCTTTCTCGAACACACTCTAAATATAAAACAAATATTATTATTCTATACAAACAACTTCATATATTAATTTTTTATAATTTACTATATAAAAGTATTTGTTTTACACCATTTAAACTAAATAGATTATCTACAAATCGTTTTTCAGCAAATATACCCAAACAAAAATTGATTCTCAGTATAATTCACTGTTATAATAATCAATTATATATATAATCGATTATTGAAATAATCTAATTTTCACTTGAATTGAACGACAACCGTGGAGGGAGAGGGGGAGCGAGGGAGGGAGAGAGGGGGAGAAAGGATAGAGATGGGCGGAGGGACGAGAGAGAAAGGTGAAGGCATAAGACGAAGAGAAATAAGGATTAAGAATTTTGAGAAATCTTATGTGTTAGGGTGAGACTTTTTGTTACTATAAAATAACTAAAAAGTCACACATTGTCCCACAAAATCCATCTTAGAAAACAATCCATCGAAATTAGGAAGTTTTTGAATTCCACAAGACTTTTTGTTACGTGTAAAAAGTCTTTAATGAATACCACTAGATTTGGACACCCTTTTAAAAAATCCTTATAGTCTTGATTTAATACCACAAGATTTAAGGGAGTGTATTGGACTAAGATTTTAAAAGACTTTTTTGTGATTAAAAAGTCTTGTGGTATTCAATCAAGACTTTTACCTAATCTATAAAAACCTGAGTTCAAACCGTCTGGACCTGGCTGTTTGCTATGTAATGTTTTAATTATAGTTTATGTATTTATTCTTCACTACAGAAATATAATCTGATTTATAAATTATGATTTTATTCTTCACCATATATTCCTTTCAAATCTTATAAATTCTAATGATATAAATCCATTAAAATCCAAACAATAAAATTTTGATTATAAAAGTCTTTAAAAAAAATCTTATAAATCATTACATTCCTACATAGTCTATTACAATACATAAGACTTTTTATGCCAAAATAATCTTTTAAAATCTCAATCTAATACATCCGTTTATTTAAATTAGTTAAAAGTCTTGATTCAATACCAACAAGACTTTCTTATCACAAAAAAATCTTTTAAAATCTTTCAAAATCTCATTCCATTAAATGGATTTTTTATTACGTAAAACTAAAGCGATACATATTATATAACTTATAGAATCTTCTACTCTACAAATAAACATAGTCGCATTGTTTTATATAAAATATATAAAATAACAGAATTAAAAAAAATATTTTTACATATTTAAAAAGCTGTAACTAAAAATAAATAAATACAAAATTTAAAGGTCAAGGTCTTAAGCATTTTTTATTGCATTTGAGGTAACAATTAAACTGAAATTTTTGTAAATATGGTTTTTTAATATTTTTTAGACTTAGTTACACTTTTGATCTTTTATTATTGATCATATGTAATTTTAATTTCTATAATTTTATTTATGTATATTTGATCCTCTTATTTTATCGATGTTGTAAATTCAATTATACTTGCGTGACACTTATAAATAGTTTTAACAAGAAATGAATTAGTGACCTTTTTGTTTTGGGAATAAAACGGTTTTTGATAAAGGTCTGCAATGACAATAAACAAAAGTCAAATGCAGACATTGAATTGTGCAGGGGTTTATTTGTCAAAACCTGTATTTTTTATGAACAATTATATGTTGCATTATCAATACTCAAGAGTGGCCTCTCAAACTTATATGCTTTTTTTCAAGAAATATGCAAACTACGGACAAGGACACTAAAAATGCCACCTACAATAAATCATTTACTAAACTCCCTCAACTTAGAGTCTTTGTTACAGATTAAAAAAAATTGATTTTCATATAAAATAATTTAGAGATTAAATGAAAATCATTTTTTCATAATTTGTAACAAACATATTTTCTCTTTCATCTATAGAATCAGATTTTAGTGAGAAGCTAAATAGAATAACTTTTCATTTTAACCATAAAAATGATTTTCTAAAAAATCTTGAACAAACACAATTAAAACCACTAAAAATGATTTTTAACTTAAAAAATTGATTTTTATGATCAAATAATCTAAAACAAAGGCACTCTTAGAGATTAAATGAAAATCATTTTTTCATAATCTGTAATAAACATATCTTTTCTCTCCTCTATAGAATTAGATTTTAGTGAGAAGTTAAATGGAATAGTTTCTCATTTTAGCCATAAAAATAATTTTTTTAAAAAAACGATTTCCTAAAAAATCTTAAACAAATATAATTAAAATTACTAAAAATGATTTTTAATTTAAAAAAATGACTTTTATCATCAAATTGCTTTTTGTTTGTTCCATATTCCATATTTAAAAATATAACTCGTGCTTTGCACGAGCATTATATATTTATTTGACCATGGACTCATGCGATGTCTGGATAAATAATATTTGAAGAATATAATTATGTATTATTTGTTTAGCAATTCTTTTTTTTAAATTTAAAATAATAACAAAATAAAAATTATTGACAATTTAATATTTTGTTATAATAAAAATAGTTAAAAAAGTTAACCATTCTAGTGACATAAAGAATATTTTTAAAATTTAACTTGAAACATCAATAAATTTAATTTGAAACAATCCTCATGAATTCCTAAAAGAAGATAACTTACTTTTATATTGGTTTTATTTGCCTATTTTAAGATTTTGTAAAAAAATATAGTTCATACACCCCCAAACTTTAGCAAATATATTTAAAATTACTAAAAATGATTTTTATCATCAAATTGCTTTTTGTTCGCTCCATATTCCATATTTAAAAATATAACTTGTGCAAAGCACGAGCATGATATATTTATTTGACACTTGTGCGATGTGTGGATAAATAATATTGGAAGAATATAATTATGTATTATTTGTTTAAAAATTCTTTTTTCTAAATTTAAAATAATAACAAAATAAAAACTACTGACAATTTAATATTTTGTTATGATAAAAATAGTTAAAAAAATTAACCATTCTAGTGACATAAAGAATATTTTTAAAATTTAACTTAAAACATCAATAAATTTAATTTGAAACAATCCCCATGAATTCCTAAAAGAAGATAACTTACTTTTATATAGGTTTTATTTGCCTATTTTAAGATTTTGTAAAAAAATATAGTGCATACCCCCCAAACTTTAGTTCATTTGCAAATAGTCACTTTCAACTATTTTTTCTTCCTGTAAAAAAACTATTTTTTCTTCTTAATTAGTCCTTAAACTTCTAATATTAGTGAAATTGATTATTCAACTATTTTTTGTCCCCATTAGTCCTTAAACTCGTACTTAACTAAATATATTAACATGAATTTGTGAGTTTACTAGACATTTTTGGCCTCAACCAGTACAATTATTTTAAGAAAATACTAAATCCACATAAATTTCAAATATATAAAGTGTTATAAAATTAATAATTTTTTTTTGTATCTATACGGAAAGTTAACAGAAGAATTGATTTTACTAATAGTAAAAGTTCAAAGACTAATTGGGACGAAAAAAAAGTTGAAGGATTAATTTCATTAATACCAGAAGTTTAAGGATTAATCGAAAAGAAAAAATAATTGAAGGTGCCTACATGCAAATGGGCTAAAATTTAGAGAATTTATGCACTGTTCCCAAAAAAGATTAATAGTTGTCCCTAAGACGATCTACAAAATTACCTCTAGTTAAACCTAGACTACCTTACTTTTATATATAAAGATACCTTACTTTTATATTTGTTTTATTTACTTAATTTAAAATTTAAAATAATGATTAATAATAATTATTGAATTTACCAAATTACCCCTAAGACAATCTACAAAACTATCCCTAATTAACCCTAGATTACCTTACTTTTATATATAAAAATACATTACTTTTAAAATAATATTAATAATTGTTCCTAAAACAATCTATAAAATTACTCATTATTTATCCTATACTGTCTTACTTTTATATATAAAGACACTTTACTTCTATATTTGTTTTGTTTACTTACTATCATTATTAAATTTATCAAATAACCACTAATATAATCTACAAAAATATTATTAATTAAGTCTAAACTATCTTACTTCCATATATAACGATATTGAATCTATATATAACGATATTGAATGCATATACAGAATTAACTTCGATACCACTCATACCGATTCTTCTTTCATTGAAAAAAATGGTAATTTGTTCTTCCATTAATTTTTGAATGTCCGAAAGAATTAACTTCCATAACACTTATACCGATTCTTTTATTATTGAAAAAAATGGCAACTTGTTGCTCCATTAATTTTTGGATGTCTTTGCTTTCGGACATTAAATTGTCTGAACATTCCTGTCTGAACAATTAAATTTATTCTCTTCAACATATTATGTCAGACTATGTCAAAATTATTTTACAAAAATTCATATTTTATCCTTCTTTTAAGCATGTTATAAATATATAGTATCTATCATTGCTAGCAATGATTAATCTTCACTGAGAAACTTGATAGACACATAAGGTGAGTTCTCCCCTCCAAACTTGGTTTTTTTCATATACAAGAGTCAAGATTCGAACATCTGATCATTTATTTAAAGTGTTCAAATCTTTTATCACTCACACCAACCACATGTTGATACATTTTATCTAATTTAGAGTTTAATTGTTGTTAATATAAATTTTTTTACACTTTCAACTAATAACAAATCATGATATAAATGACTTTAATGCAGTCAGGACAACTGTCAAATAATTTTTTTGATATGATAATTTATGATTGATTGACAGTTTAAAAAATCTTTATACTAACAGTGGATATCAATTAAATCCATAAATTTATTTGATACCATTGTTAGCCTAAGAAAAAGTGAGACATAAAACAAATTTTCATTTAGACAATTTTGTTTTAACAGAGAGAGTTTACATAAGACCATTTGCAACGGGAGGTCCAATCCCATCGATACTAAAGAAGAGTCGATGCTAAACAAAAAATTAGCGTTGGACAGAGAGATTGGCATCACGTCTTGCGTTCCACATGAGCCATTTTTTTTTTAAATGTAATGTGAAGTATCTGTTGGAGGCTTGGAGCAATTGGGATTTTTATTTTTTAATAATATTTGAGAAACTAGCTGTTTTTTTTATCCGTTGGAGTCCAAATTTTTTTATTTATATATTCTAACTAAAATCTATATAAATGTGTTCAATATCAAATTGTTTACTCAAATTTCTCTCTTTAGTTCTCATATTGTCTTTCAAAATTTTCTTATCTTTTTTACTTACACACTCTAAATCTTCAACCTCCTCTTTTATTTGTTTTCATCCAATGGATCCAAACCAATTCAATATCAATTCCTTCTTAAATTTGATAAATAATTATCAAGCTCCCACCAATCCAAATTTTTCAAATCCTCCATTTTTACCAAATCCACAAAATATCCCAAATACAGCCAATGAGTACCAAGTACCCATGTTTCAATCACCACCTTCATACCCTACACTCCCATTTCCATATCAATATCCCATGTTTCAATCACCACCATCTAACCCCTCCATAGATCATGGTAATTCAATTGGTACAAGTGGTGGGAAATCTTGTGAACAAGAGCAAGAAGCGGCATTCGAGTTTGCGACAGAATCACAAACTCCACCATTTTCCACACAAATTGGGTTGGAAAATATTGTGCTCGATGGAGAAGGAGGAGGAGGAGAAGAAGAAGAAGAAGAAGAAGAAGAACCAACTCAAAGAAGAGTGGGGTGGGTCCCGAATGAAGATAAACTTCTCATCCAATCATGGCTAAATGTTTCCAAAGATGCAGTTGTGGGGGTAAACCAAAAAGCAAATTCCTTTTGGTCAAGAATTAAAGATACATACAATGAGTATCGTGGCAATTTGCAGGCAAGAAAAGCGAACCAACTAAAATGTAGGTGGCAAAAGTTGAATGCTACCATTCAACAATTTGTAGGGTGCTATAACCAAGCATTTGTAAGAAAGACAAGCGGTAGCTCTGAGGCTGACATATTGAAAGATGCACATCTGATATATTCTGAAAAAGGAGATCGATTCAAGTTAGATTATGCATGGCGATTGGTGAAAGATGAACGTAAATGGTTAAACACATCAGTTGCAAGAGATAATAAGATAACAAAGAAATCAGAATCTGGAGTATACTCGTCCTCTTCTAATCCGGACATGCCATCAAGCTTCGAATACAACCCGACTTCACCTACTGTGGTTCGTCCAATGGGGACAAAAGCAGCAAAAAGAAAGGCAAAATTAGATGCAAAAGAGACATCTTCGGCACATGTTGATCTAACAACAATGGAAGAGACACAGAAGTCAAAAATTTCAGCTATAGAAGATTTGGCTAGTGCCAAGCGTGAGCGTAACATGTTGAAGGAGGAAGCATTGAAGATGAAGGGCAGAGAGCTCGAGCACCAGTTGAAGATGAAGGACAAGGAGCTCGAGTTGCAGTCAAAGAGGGAGAGAGAGTTCGATTTACAGTTCCTCTTCAAGGATACCTCTAGTATGACGAAAAGACAATTATGAGATCATGACAAGTTGTGTAACATAATTAGAGAAAAATATGGACTTTAGTAGCGATGTTTGTCAAACTAGTTTTAAGTTAATGTAATGATGTTAGCTATGCTTCAAAGTTTTTAAATTTTTATTTCATAATAGTATAAATTAATTTGTTAGTCAAACTAGCCGTTATTAGTAGCCGTTGTGTTGCTCTTTATATATTCTTCACATGTAAGAAGATTTTCACACCTCTCAATTGTGAAACAAATCTCATCTTCTCAAATTCTTTGAGACGACACATACAAATGGATACATCCAGCAATTCCTCTCGTGAAGAAGATCTCGAGTGGGAAATCATCGAGGATTTCATAAATGACGACTACGAAGAACAATATTTGAGGTTGGTGGCAGAGAGACAAATACAACAAGCCGCTCCACATAGACGTAGATGAGCTCATATAGAAAGGAGTCGTGAAGAAGGGCATGCTCGATTGGTCAATGACTACTTCTCTAGTAATCCAGTATACACAGAGCATCAATTCCGATGAAGATTTCGAATGCGAATGGATGTTTTTCTTCGCATTGTAGAAGCCCTTGGCAATCATGATGAGTATTTTCTAATGAAAGCTGATGCAACTGGAAGAATGGGTCTTTCTCCATTGCCGAAATGCACTGTAGCAATTCGTATATTGGCTTATGGATCGCCTGCTGATAGTGTTGATGATTATGTGCAAATTGGCAAAAGCACTGCACTTGAATGCTTGGATAAGTTTGTAAAGGGTGTCTATGAGATATTTGGAGATGAATACTTAAGAAAACCCAACAACAATTACATCGAACGCTTACTGTAAATAGGGGAGGCACGTGGTTTTCCAGGTATGTTAGGTAGCATTGATTGTATGCATTGGGAATGGAAAAATTGTCCAGTAGCATGGAAAGGTCAATTTTGTCGTGGTGATCATGGAAAACCCACTATCATGCTTGAAGCAGTGGCATCACAAGACTGATGGATTTGGCATGCATACTTTGGGGTTGCTGGGTCAAATAACGACATCAACGCGCTAAACGGATCTCCCGTGTTTAATCATGTTTTGGAGGGTCAAGCCCCTAGGGTGCAATACATGGTAAATGGAACACAATATGATATGGGGTATTATCTAGCAGATAGTATTTATCCAGAATGAGCTGTTCTTCTCAAAACCTTCCCAATGCCACAAGGTGATAAAAGAAAATTGTTTGCCCAATATCAAGAAGCAACAAAAAAGGATGTAGAGCGTGCGTTTGGAGTGCTTCAATCTCGATTTACGATTATACGTGGCCCGGTGCGTGCTTGGCACATGGATACAATCAAGCATATATTATATGCATGCATTATATTGCATAACATGATTGTGGAAGACGAACGACACACATATAGTGGTCATTTTGATTTTTCTTATGATAATCCCAACAATGATGTCTCAACGACTGAAGTACATAATGGTGCTCATCCGGATATTCGACCATATCTACAAAGGAGTGTAGCTCTTCATGATAGGCAAAAGCATCATCATCTTCAAGTAGACCTTGTGGAGCATATTTAGGAACATTTCGGACGCGATAATCAGCAAAATTAATTATTGCTCTAATTATGTAATTTTAGCAATTTTTGGTCATTTTAAATAAATTTTATTTATGTAATTTTAGCTAATTTTATGTATGTCCTTTTATTTCGCATTAGTAAAAATATTTTGCGAAAAAAAAATTCTGAATTTTTATAATTTAATTATTTAATAAATCGGATAAAAATAAATTAATAAATAAAATATTAATAAAATGTAAATGTGAGGTTATTTATGAGACCCATTTAAGATCTTTTTAGAAGATGCTCCATTAGAAAGATAAAATGCTTATGAGATGCTTAAATTAGAAAGGATAAATATGAGTGATGTGGGCAACTGGGACCCACTTAAGCACCCCATATTGGGATCTACCATTGTGGATGCTCTAAGTCAAGTTATGCTTTAGATTGAGCTTTCTATTAGTATGTGTGACTTTTAGCTTTAAAAAATTAAGGGTAAATAAATTTTTTTTATTGGTGGACCTAAAGAGAGATTTTAGTTGCTTCACCGTATAGGAGCGACCCTTTTTATACCGTTTAATAAGATTACGAGTGTACATTTGCTAGATTTTTTATATTAACTTTTTCCGTAAAAAAAGGTTATTATAATTATAATAAGGTATATGTCATTTTGCTTGTAAGGTTGCCATCAGTTTTTTTTTTTTTTTTTAATACGATAAGATATTCATTCATTCAAATTGATAGAATATATCGATAATAATACAGATCCAAAATTATTAAAAACCGTATATGATGAAACTATGAATAAACTCACAGCACCCAGGTTAAAAGCATAATACAATAAAGTTAAATTGTCTATAAAAGTGATACCATCAAATTCATCGGAATACCCATGCTTCCGGATTTGTAGCATTGAGGCCCAAATCTTGATTAAATCTGTGATGGATAAAAGCAGATTTGTCAATCTAGAACAAACGAACACCGCACCAAGATGGAAAATAAAAAGCACCGCATCAAGACAGGAAGCCAAACAAAGTCACACCAAGACTACGAAGAACAAGAAAAAAAAATACAAAAAGATCTAGATCTATGTGAAAAATCCACACAAAAGAATCGGACCTATATGTAAAACCCATCTATGAAAAAAAAAGAAGAGAAAAAATAAAAAAAATGGATGATTTTAGGCCAAACCGCTATTACCGTCTGTGAGAGTGAGACGGGAGAAGGAGAGCAATGCAGAAATATTGCCATCAGTTATGTACTCATAAACCAGCTTATATCCCTTTTTATAATAAAAATACCTAGTTTTAACTGGTGCCGTGGTGCGATAATACGGTACGTGCTGGTTGCTTATAATATATTTTCTTTGCTTTCATAATGTGCCTAATAATATAGATAGGGATCGAGAATATATATATAAACTAATTATACCAATGTTTTAAAAACTGAATCAATCATTGAATTGATAAAGATATCGGTTAAGGTTGGTTGGTTCAATTGCAATCAAATTGATTTTAATTATATATATATATTATATATATATATATATAATTTTATATAATATATTCAATAATAAAATAATAAATTAGCATAACTGGTTTACATAATATTTACAACAATTAATCAAAAACTTTTTTAAGAACATTAAATTCACTGTGTAATATTTAATGAAATCTCCAAAACAAGAACAAAGAATAATATGTGTATTTACTGATTATATATGTCAACATCTCTAAAACAATGTTAATAGAAAGAATTACAATGTTAATAGTCATAGACACTTAGATAATGTGATGGATGCACAAGTTTGCACAGTGAAGATAGATTAGTGGAGGAGGAAAGAACAAACCTTGTTTCGTGGAAGAGGAAAAAGAATGAGGAATGACTGCGCAACTGAGATGGTGGAGAGATGAGGAAGACACAGACTGCTTCGTTCGCGCGGTTGAGAACGAGAAACAAGGAGGAAGAAAGAGATCAAGGACTAAAGAGTTCAAGTGAAATGACGCTACTTCATTTTTTATTAAAAAAATTGAATTTTTCGGCAAACTGTTAGGCCGCTATTTTCACTAGTTTGGCCAGTTTTGCTCCGAATTGACCGATTCTCCATAATTTCAACATAAGTGGTTCTTAGGGGCACCCGAACTCATTAAAATTATACATGGATGATCAAGATTAAAAATTGATTAGTTGTCATATGATCACTTTAAAAAGTTATGTGACTTTATATTCTAATAATGATCATTTATAGTTTGATCCAAAGGTTAGAATTTGTTTCTCCCACTCTCATATAAAAACACCTCTCTCACTTGCCAATCAGTTAGATATTGAAACCGTAGAATCTATGGCTCTAAAGGTGTGACACAAGTTCCATGAAAAATTAGTAGCATCAAGAGCCAGTTTTTAAAACTTTTTTTTATACTAACCTTAATTTCAATGTAAGAAGCCTAAGTTTTAATAAAGATTACGTTTTATGTATATATATATAATGGCTCTAAAGCTGTGACAAAAGTTCCTTGAAAATTTATTAGCATCAAAAGCCAGTTTTTATTTTTTATCCTAACCATAATTCCGTTCTAAGAAGCCAATATAAGGAGTTGTAATGAAACACTGAATAGTCAATGCTTTTCAGCCCATAGTCCTCCCTTTCCCATAACGCACTAGTGATAAGAAACTTCAATAATTTGCAATTATACGCTCGAACCAACATGGCAACAATGGCATGTTATTCATATCTTTCTTTTCTTTTGCTTTGTCTTTGTGGCATCTCTCTTACCGGAGCTCTAAATGGTGGCTTTAGTGTGGAACTCATCCACCATGATTCTCCAAAATCACCATTCTACTCTCCCACAGAATCTCAATACCAACGAGTTGCCAATGTTGTCTATCGTTCCATCAAACGTGCTAATCATTTCAACCAAGCTTCTATCCTTACAAATGTGGTTTCATCTACTATAACACCTGATCAAGTGGAATATCTCATGACTTACTCAATTGGCACCCCACCATTCCAACTCTTTGGTATTGTTGATACAGGTAGTGACATTGTTTGGATGCAATGCGCCCCTTGTGAAAGTTGTTACAACCAAAGCTCTCCAATGTTTGAACCTTCAAAATCAACAACATACCAAACCATTCCTTGTTCTTCTGATACATGTTATTCCATGGGTTCCTTTTGCTCTTTTGATAATGAAAATGTTTGCCAATATAGTATTACATATGGGGATAAGTCACACTCAATTGGAGATCTTAGTTTGGAGACTCTAACTTTAAACTCCACTAATGGTTCTCATATCCTATTTCCTAAAATTGTGATTGGATGTGGATACATCAATACTTTAACCGTATTGGGGCATAGCTCTGGCATTGTTGGCCTTGGACCTGGACCCGCATCTCTTATATCTCAAATGGGTTCTTCAATAGGTGGCAAATTCTCCTATTGTTTGGTACCATTTTCACAATCTAACTCATCAAGCAAACTCAATTTTGGAGATGATGATGTGGTTTCTAGTGATGGGATTGTCTCAACCCCTATGGTTCCAAAATTCTATTACTACCTAACCTTGGAAGCAATTAGTGTGGGAGACAATAGACTAGAATTTGGAAACTCCTTGTTGGGTGCTAGTGAAGAGGGTAACATCATAATTGACTCAGGCACAACATTGACTTTTTTGCCAAAAGAGTTTTACTTTAAATTGGAATCAGCACTGGCAAATGTAGTTCAACTGGAGCGTGTTGAGGACCCTACAAATCAATTGTCCTTTTGCTTCAGAATTACTTCAGGAAAACTAGAGGTTCCAGTTATCACCACACATTTCAGTGGTGCAGATGTTCAATTGAATGCTTTCAACACCTTTGTTCAAATTGATGATGATGTTGTATGTTTGGCTTTTAGCTACAATGCTCAAGATATTGCCATCTTTGGGAACTTGGCACAACAAAACTTCTGGGTTGGGTATGACCTCCAAAAGAATATTGTCTCCTTCAAGCCCAAAGATTGTACAATCCAGTGATTAACAATGAAAAATGTTAGCAAGTGTTGGAAGTGAATTACGATTGTAGAAATTTTTTATCTATATTATTAGAAGTTTGAACTCTAAAATCGTCATTTTTGGGAAAACTTCACTTATCAAGTTATCACCACTCCCAAACTAAAATCGTATAATCAGTTTGTTGAACCAAAGAAACATTGGTACAGAGTTGCATAAAGAATTTGTTGCATCAAAAGAAAATTCGAAGTTCAAGCATAATCTATTTCCATATATATATATATTTTGTTCATTGCCAATATTCTTCTATTTTTATAATTTTTAATTTCCCTTTTATTTCATCAAGGACAAAATCAAATTTGAACTAAATACTAACCTTTATAAGCTCAGGGCCAAAACTAATAAAACGAACAATGTAGGTTAAGCTTTCCTCAATCTGAGTCCAAATAAAGCCAAAGATTTAAACTGAAAAATGAAAAAAGAAAGTAAAAACTCAAACAAACATAGCATGCTAGGCCTAACACCACAACTGATTTGTCTAGCCTAATTTAGGAATGCTAAATATATACAATTAAGGAGTTGGATCCAATTCCTAATTTATTCAACATATAATAGGAAACAATTCATAACATATTATTCCCTTATTAACAAATACAGTCAGTTGGAAGGCAACATTACAGTACATTGTTGCAGTTTCAACTATAAAGGCTGGATACATAGCTATTACAGAAGCTATTAAGGAAGCCCTATGGATTAAAGGGCTAATCAATGAGCTAGGAGTCGATAAGAAAGGCAATGAAGTGCACTGTGATAATCAAAGTGCAATCGACCTTTGCAAGAATCCAATGTTCCATGAGCGTACTAAACATATTGACATCAGACTGCATTTCATTAGAGATGTGATTGAGGATGGTTCTGTGAAGGTAGTGAAGATCCACACATCTGAAAATCCAGCTGACATGATTACCAAAAAGGTCCTTTTGGTAAGTTCAGGTTATGCCTTGATATTCTTCAGGTTGCATCAGTCAATACTGGGATGGAAGCAGATCAGGTTGGTGAGGGCTAGATAAGGTCTGTACTGGTCTGTAACTGGTGTGCCAAGGTGGAGATTGTTGTATATGCACGTGGCACGCCAGGACTAATGCTCATAGCTGTTACAATAGCTACTTGAACAACGGTTAGTTAGTTTCTTTTCCTTTTGTAACTAATGTATATAAAAGCCTAGAGAGCAGCAGTCTTTGAGATATAGATTGCAAGGTAGTCTTTGACATCGGAGAGTTTGTATGATAACTTGTATTCATGATAATCAAAGAGGTATTCCTTGTGCACATTTTTCTTCTTTGTCAGTTTTATGGTTTTTTGACTCTGCATTCTTCAAGAGTCGTGTTCGTACACTTCCCTTATCATTAGCTTTCCAAGCTCCACTCTCATCTTTAATTGATTCCTAAAATGAAAACAAAGGAAATAAGGCTAAATTGAACTGAAATGGGTCACATTAAAGCAAAAATCATGCAACTTAGCAAAATGAGCAATTTAGCAGATTATCATATATTCCTTCAAGTAAATTGAGCAAAATCAAGGAGTTCAAAGATGGGATTTGAGAGTGAAATCTACTCAATATGCCCGCATAATACTGACAATTTAGCAGATTATAATATATTCCTTCAAGTAAATTTGTCATTGCTTGAATCTATGTTTGAGTGTTACAAAAGCAAAATGGAATAACAAGATTGTTGTACTCATGTCAAGAGTGACTAGATTGATTTCTGGCAGTTCCTTTTGTGCTAACTTGCATCTTATGTTTTATATCCTATTTTGACATCCTAGGAAATAGTAAGACCTTTTATAAGGTAGTTTTGGAGTACAGCTGGCCTATTTCAGTTGAGCAGAATTGCTCCTGAACATTATTCACAGTGAAGATGTAGAGATGCTAATGATGTGAGTTGATTTCTGGAACCCAATGGTTGATGTGATCAATATTGGAAGGAGGTGTGCTACTCTTGTATAGAGAAAACGGCCTTGGAGGTTGGAGAAGCATGAAGTTTCCAGCCTGAGAACTTGAAGATGATGATGATGATCTGTTGAGATAGCCAGCTAAGCATCCTTTCCCATTTTGGTTCAAGGGATTGGAAGAAGCATATTGAGGATTCTCCCCAAGTTTCAAGCTCAATCCTGAACCTAAAATCTCTTCTCCTCGTTGGTTTGCTCTAGTTGATCCTTGTCCCCCTATAGATGAAACTGCAGCAGCTATCATAGAGCGAAGACTTGGGTCTGTACTGATTGCTTTGGTGAGTGTTTCTGCCAAAGCCTCCCTGAAAGGAGTTTGGTTCTTGATGCAGTGTTGATAGAAATGTTCTTGAAATTGGTTTCCCAAATTAACTGGCCTAATGTGGGTTTTGTCAATGGTCATTGTGCCATTATTAGGGAGTCCTTTACCCCAAAAGGATGGTAGAGTGTTGGGTTCTGGGGAGCAAAAGCTTAGAGTTAAAGGAGGGAATCTTTGGCTTGAAGCAAAGGTTGAAGGTAAAGGATGGAAATCAGTTGATGAGGAGGATGAAGCTGAAGTAAGGTCTAGAGTGATTGTTGGGAACAAATGTGAGGCAGGGTTTGGTAAGAAGGGGTGTTTTGCTCTTGCTTGATCAAAATGATTGAAATTCAGACCATTGAGTAGTGTGGGAGCATTTCCAAAAGATGCAGAACTGCGACCTGAAGGCTGAGATGTTGAAGAACCTGACAACAGCATTGAAACAGCAGCAGAAGTGGTGGAAGCCATGGCTGTGGCTGAAACTGGAAGGGGATGGTTGTGGGTTCCTTCGTATGTGGTGATTAAAATGGACATATCCTCAGCACTTCTTTGCACCTATAATCATGCATTCAACTTTGAGTATTCCAACTCTGAATGTAAATCTGAAACAAATTGTTCAATTTGTATATAATTAAATGAGGAGGGATCGGTTTACACTAGTGTAAACCATTTTTCGTTTACACTCACCCCATAGTCGTTGATCTTTTATCCAACGGTGATTATGATTTTAACTATAATATTAATTTACACTATTGGATAGACATAAGATCAACGACTAACGATGAGTGCAAACAAAAAGTGGTTTACACTGGTATAAACGGATCGCTCTTCTAATTAAATATATAATGTTAATTCATACCTGTTTCCTCACTGGGCATGCTGGAGCAACTGTGCAACGATAGTATGCCCTTGGACATGGATTTCCTTTTGCTACCTTCTGCCCATATTTCCTCCACTGGCATCCATCATTCATCTGTTTGAAAGCAGTAACACTTGCTATTAGACAAGAAAAAAAAAACTTCAATAAGTTGATAACTATTAGAACTATATTTTGATACAAACCTCTTAGAGGTGTTATTTGTACAACCATTCCTGATAACTTTGCCTTTTATAATTCATTATTATGTGTTATAAAAAGTTAAATTGTCCGGGAAGTTGTCTAGAACAGTGGTACGGATATGGATGCGCGCTTCATTTGGATACATGGTTCGTCACTTTTTACCACTATTATTATTATTACAAGAGTTTTATTGTGAATCCTCAACGCAGTACAGCGAATTCAGTACATGGTATGCAGGGTATATGAGATGACCCGGTAACTATGGTTCAAATAACTTTATTGAAAACCTCCAACAACACCAGAATGGCGGTGATAAGTCTTGGCAATTTAAGATTTCATCAACACTAACCGTGGGAGTATCACATCTGGCTCTGACACAAACTCTAGCTCTCTTGGTAGGAGTTTGCTCTAAAATTTCATCAGCACCATCTTTGGTTCTTACTGATTTATTTGTTGAACAGGTTCCTCCTGCTTCTGCTTCCTTTAGTTCTTCTGAGCTGTTGATGAGGCTCAGATCAGATACCAGCTCCATTGACAAGAGACTTTTGGAGTCTAAACCAAGTGTGAGGTTGGCTTCTAAATCTTCATTTTCTTTAGGTTTGTTAGAGTTACCAACTATTCCATCCTTTTTAGGCTCCCTTGGACTTCTTCCAAGACAAAGTGACACAAGCTTAGGTTCTTCCACTTCATCAAGGGAAGTAGCTGAATCTTGGACACCTTTGTTGGGGGTTTCTCTCTGAAGGATATCAAAGAAACGTAGTTGAAGAGAGTGGTAATCCTTTTCAACTCGCTCAAGCATCATCTTCAATCTTTCATTTTCTTCTTTCACCTCTCCCATCTCAGCTTTGGCAGATTTAAATTTACCTTTCTAGATTTTCATAAGACAAAAAACAAATACAAAGAATTATTTAGTACATATCCACGGGCTCAACAACAAAAGACACTGTATATTTCTAATACAAACAGTAAGTTTGGAATAAGAAGAAAAGCTTTTCTTTTCAATTCTTAAATTCTGTTGCATCTTCTTTCAATTATGTACGAAAGGAATATATATAAATTGAATCACGATGGTGTAGAATTGTAGATGTAATATTAATGAAAGTTAAAGTTCCGTCAAGCATGTCTAAGTCATAAGCATTAGATTTTATAAAAGTATTCTATTATGCAGGTCTTGTCGTTCCACCTTAATTAAGAATGGTAGAATTTTGATGCCTAAAGACTTTTCTATTAAAAAGCCATATGTTTGAATGCAACAACAAAATTATGAACTCAAGTCAACCAAAAAATATATTATTATGAATTCAGTTGAGACAGAAACCAAACTTCTGGAATTAAGTTGTGCTTTGAGGAAAACAAAAGAGGGAGAAAGGGACCAAAGAGATGGATAATAATGTAATTTATTTTAGGATTAACATAATTAAATATTATTACCTGATTTTTAATTAAATTCTCTGATATGATACTTGGTCATGGGTTTGCATTACATGAACAGCATTCTTTGTATATTTATTAGCAAATTTCGTAAATAAAGGGTTAATTGGATATCATTATAACAATACCTATAGGCATGGTAATAAAAGATGAAAGATGCATATCACGAGATGATGCCAAGGCATCCCAAGAAACAAAAACTGAAAAAATATTCAATTGAAGTTGGAAAGGCCAGTTTGTTCCTTCTGTGGTTTAGCGCATAAGTTAAAGATATTCATGAGATATAGGAAACAAATCTTTAAAAACAAGAAACAAAATGAAAATATGATGATATTTTTGTAAATATTTCTAAAAACAGGAAATTGAAAAAAGAAATCGGAAACAAAGCAAATATGCCCCAAGGTTGTGCACTGTGAGGTTTGATTTCTTGCATCCATTTCAAAGACCCTTGGCCTTGAGAATATGATAAGCAAAATCATTCATAAGAAGCAATAAAAAAAAAGTTGAAAACAAAAAAGATATGGTGTACCTTTAAACCCTCTTGAGTGCAGCAGTTCTCTTCAGAGAAAATGGAAGTAACACTCTTCTCTTCTATATGTAGACCACAAAGACTAGACATCTTTGACATGGCCTCCATTACTATTCTCTGGTAGACCTCCTTCAATCTCACGTAACGAAACAGATATATATACATATTATAAACCAATCAACTCTGCTAGTGTTGGTATAAACAAATTCAGATCCCAGTGCTCATCCACCTCTCAGCAATCACACCCCTAAAATGTCAACACCAATGTTAAGCTCATTTTTGCCATTTTATTATTGTGAAGATTAAATTTAAGAGTTTAATTGCTTTGCACTGAAAATATAAAGTTTTTTACACTAGCAAACTCTAAATGTAATTATAAAGAAATGCTAACAATATACTTTTTTTAATAATTTTTTTATATTTTAGAGTGAATTTCGTATGGAACCTACTAAATCATATGCGTCTAATTTCTATTTAATAGATTCCACATAAACTTCATCGGATAATAGAAAAAATGTGTTAAAAAGTGTGTTATTAAGATTGCTCTTCCCAAATTGTAAAGTATTTGGTAGTAAGGTTTAAGCTTTGTAGATGATGAGGACGTCACATGGCTAAAGTAATGACGACCAGTGAGACCTTATGAGTCTTTGTCAATGGTGTAGCCTTATTTCACTTTCAAGCGCGCGGTCCATACGTTTCTTGTACGTGATTGCTCTGCTATCCACTGCCATTGAAATGCTTTCCATGTATGCATGGCCAATTGGCCATGTAGTTAATAATTCAAGGCAAAGTTTTTGTTCATTGTAGTATAATTTGTTCAATTTGTTCCCAAATATTATCAATGGTGAACTTCTATCTTTGTTTTTTCAACAAATTATTCACGCAATTTTAGGCTGGTATGGTTATTAAGTAAAGACCTCTACCAAGTAAATACTCCAAGATTTGAAAAGCTTTCATTTAAATTAGTTTCTAAATTATGATGTATTGCATTAGAGTATTTTGTAATCTAAGACTGCTTTTTTAATTAACCATTTCATAAGTTATCGTCTCATAAAATAATTAACAATCTCATTATCAATAAGGATCCTCTGTAATCAAATTTTGTCCATTATCTCTTTAGCCACAATCACAATCGTTGAATTAAAAGAAAAAAAACACACATCTGCTCCCCTTGGATTAATCCAACGGCTGTGATTATGGTCGGAAAGAAGATGATCTGAATGGATAAAAATTGGCTGCAAAGAATTTGAATTGATGAGTTTACCAAGCTGGGCCTATACACTGATAGGTCTTTATTGGACCCAAGCTACCATATCATCCTTACTTAATCTTAGCCACCATAACAACAAAGCCAACATCCCTTAATATCAGCTGCCACAACAACATAGTTAGCAAATACCTCAATACTCGATATCCTTTATTAGGTCTAAACCTAATGGCATACACCTAATCCTTCATCTCAAATAGTGGATACCCCCTCCCCCTAAAAAAATAAAATAAAGAAAAAAAGTGCACCAAAGGATATTTTTTTTATAAGCAAAGGAATTGTATTAAATGAGTACAAAGGGTACTCTAATTCGTTACATCAAACTCTTTACAATCCATACCAGAATCTTGCAAATCCATAAATCATCCAACAGAAACAAAAAAACGTGCACCAAGGGATTATTTTAGGTGTCTTCATTTCTGGGCCTATTCTTAGCCCTTATTTCACTTGGAGGACTGATTTGAGTGCCGAAGTGTCTTTGATTAAACTCTCACCACCATACCCAGCCCATTCATGTTCAACCAATGTGGCACTCTCTTCTGCTAGATAGTCGCAAACCAGCCCATCAAGTATAGGCAAGACTAATATGAACATGGGGTAAGAACATACTGGTCAAAAACTTAGTTTCACTACAAGAAATCGCGCTATTTCCCATGGCTTTGTACCCATGACCTTGAAGCCGTGGGTAATATTGACAATTCCCACGGCCAGGCAGTTCGTTTCCCTTAAATGTTCCCACGGTCTAATCCCTCGAACCGAAACCACACAAGTTTCCCACGGGCAGGGTAAGGGATGGCGCAATATGGTGCAAAATTCTTCCGTCACGTTTCCCACGAGCTAATCGTGGGTAAGAGTTTTAGTGATTTCCCACTGCTTTGAACGTGGGGACCTAGCGATCACGTTCCCATGACATGCTTGTGGGTAAGGTTTTTTTGTGCTTTCCCACGGCTAAGCTGTCGGTTAGCTCATAGGTATGCAACAGCTATACACGAACAGAACTGCTCCCCCTCCCATTCTCTCAGTCGCGCCTCCCTCCATCGCCAACGCTCCTCCGGTCGCGCCTCCCTCCACCGGTAAGTTTCTATTTTCTCTTTTCCTTTTTCTCTCTTTCCCTCTCTCATAATCCCTCTTTCCACTCTTTGTAATAGAATCCTCCACGAACAGAATTCTGACCGCTCCTCCATCCACCAGTAAGTTTTCCCTCTTTCTCTTTTTCCCTTTCTCTCTTTCCCTCTCTCATAATCCATTTTTATCCTCTCTGTAACAGAACCCTCCATGAACAGAACTTCGGTCGCGCCTCCCTCCACCATGTCTCCCTCCAATGCCGCGCCTCCCTCCCTCCTATCGAGCACTATCTTCACGCGATATGATTAATGTTGCTGGTTCTTTTTGTATACTCTTTGTTTTTAGTGTTTCTAGTGAAAAACCAATTAGCTCATGGAATATATATATATATATGATGTTAGATGTTTATTTGATATGGGGTTTTGATGTTGTTATTTGATATGGGGTTTGGTGAAAACATCAAAATTTGGAGCTTTCGGGTTACATAATCTGGATTTTGGCTTCTGATTTTGGTTTTTGTTTAGTGATTGAGGTTTTGTTTTTATTGAATTGGTTACTGACATTCTGGTTTTTGTTTATTGGAATGCAATCTGTTTTATTGACATTGTATGTAGTTTATGAGTTTATGTATTGTAGAAGCTTTTGGAATTGATGGGAGTTCTGTTGTTGTGTGTTTGAGTTTAATTATTACAATATAAATATAATTTTTTTCAAAATAATTTGTATTTCCCATGGCCTAGGCCGTGGGAAATGCATTTGGTCTGTACAGAGGGTCATGGTTGTGGGAAACGTTAGGTAACTTACTCAGGGGGCTAAGCCGCGACAATTTCTCAAGGGTGAGACCGTGGGTAATTTCCCACCGCCTTTTGCATAATACCTGTGGGAAAACATTTCGGATCGCCCGTTATTCCGACTGATATGAATCCGTGGGTTATTCGTGGAGTGCCTTTTCCCATGACTTTTGGTCTTTTCCAAGGAATTTTGTCTGTGGGAAATAGTGAAATTTCTTGCTTTGTTTTTTCAAGGCTTTAATTGTGGTATCTAAGTGAAATGTCAATTATTTTATTGGCTTCATATTTAATAAATATTTAAAATACTTGTTATAAAATCAATAATCAATAAATTGACAATTCAGCTTGGAAATACCATACCATAAAGGAAACTCCTCCTTTAAAATGAGTTTGTCTCTAAAGTGGACAAAGTAAATGTGTATCTACCATTAAACTTTAATAGAAAAAATTTATAATTCATTTTAAATTAAATCGGGGAGAAATACACTCTTATTCATTTTAGAGGCAAACTCATTTAGGCTCTGTTTGGCATGTCCAATAAGCTAGCTTGGTAAACAAGTTTATCTCATGAGCTTATAGCTTTTCTTCAGAAGCTAATTTATTTAGCTTATGGCTTATTACTTATTGACTTTTCTCTCATTTTTACCCTCACTCATTTAATGAATTTATCAATTTACTATGTTTGTCATAAATATGCCCTTTTATGTCATTTTACATTTATAAGCTAGTTCAACAGCTAATTTTACCAAACACTTCAAATTCAATCAACTAGCTTTTCAGCTATCAGCTATAAGCTTTCAGCTCAAAATTAGCTTATCAGCCATTTTTTTCCAAACAGAGCCTTAAAATAAACTTTCTCCATTTTAAATATATATGCCATGGTGTTTTTAATAACTTATGTCTATGTGTAGCTAACAAAAAAGTTCATTACTAACGTCAAGAAACTAATCGTTCTAAAATATTAAGCTACATGGTAAGATTAGGGTTAAATATGTTTTTAGTCCCTAAAGTATGAGGGAATTTTGGTTTTAGTCCTATAACAAAATTTCTTTTGTTTTTATTGGTTTCTTATATAAGAATTTGTTGCTTATAGAAACAATTATCCTTACATGTGGATATCACCTCATCTTACTCTAATAGTGCAACCCAGCAGGAGCTAGTTCTTAATTTTAAGAACTAGTTAAGCAATTCCCATTGGAGATGCTCTTAGTTAATTATACAATTAAAAAACAAAAGCTCTTCTAATTTAAGTATTGTCCTGAAAGCTGACATGGCTTCTAACATAGTCCTTTGAACTTAATGTAACTTATGTGCAACTCATTAATTCTTGATGAAACCACTTCTTCATTGAAAGTCTTAACTTCGACACAAAATCAACAAAGAAAACACTTTTCAAAAGGTGCCAAAAAACAATGATCATAAAACAACATTCTCACAAGCCAGCATGAATGTAAAGTTCTCAGTTTATGAGTTTCAACTTCATCTTCGTTTGGTACTCTTTGGAGTAATTCACAAGTATATATTTGCAAACCGTAGATTCCAATTAAACGTGGTTGATCTTTCGGTCAATGTAACATAAGATATTTAAAATACGTCTATGTTAAGTTAACTCAATCTTGTTTAAAATATGAGTCTCAAGCCTAAAGTGTTTGTTTGTTTGTCTTGGGATATGAGTAAAACTCAGAAGATTTAGATACATTTAACAATCCCATCCCTTTGAAACTTACCTTATTTAAAACCTCTTTCTAGAACTTGAAGATGACTGTTGGAATATAATACACATGCTGATGTCACAAGGGTAATTAATTAATCGACGGTGCACTACATACAAACCTACATATATAATATATGACTTTGGAGACCTGTTTTTGTACCTTTGTTTTGTTTCTAATTTCTTGTCTTTATTTCCTAATTTTATAAATAATTACAACATAAATAATTATAAAATTGTCACATTTTTTTTGTTTTGTTTCTTATTTTAAAAAAATTGTACAGGAAATAACTTTTTGTTGGTTTTTTACCGTTTCCTATACAAATCTTTCGAAACAAGAAATAGAATGAAAACAATTTGATAGTTTTATAATTACTTATGTTGTAATTATTTTTAAAATCAGAAAATGAAAACAGGAAATTAAAAACAAATTAAACAGACCTTAGAGATTTAGTAACTCCAGAGTTTTATGCCTTGATGAAATTAAAATATCAGATCCCATTCCTAATTGGCTACCAAACATAATTTATTTACTATAGGATGGCCTTTGGCATTGGAATCTTGTGTGTCAAATTTTGAACAATGGTAAGAGTCATATTAACCCCTAAATATCTAAACCATATAGACATTGGAAATTAATGGAGGCGTCTCTTGGGGCCTTGTAGGTTATTGCAGATCGAGAGGGAGGTCAAGTAATATTCACTTATTTAGTCATTACCTATTTTACCCTTTCCGTTATGCAATAGTACGATTTAAGTTTTAAAGAAAGTCTTTTTCAAAGCTTCAACAAGCATTACTGGTTAAAGGGTTAATTATCATGTATTGTTACACCGTTCTCATGGTCTAAAAATAACTTTTATTATACCTTGATAGGTTTATATCTTACGTATGTTCTAACTTTTAAGACTTGTGTAATTAAATCTTGAACTTGCTGTTGTATGCCTTAGCTAATCAATCAGCTCATATATGAATATTCATATATAAAACAATAATCTATTTGAAGAGAGAGTGAAGAGGGAAAGTAATGTTGGATGGTGTGGTTCAATTGCGTCAGTCTATAGAGACCTCAAGATTCAACTTTCATTGTTTATTGGCTAGCCAGCGACTTCTTATGCAAGTTGAGCTTATTCTAGTGAAATAGGTCAATGGTTTGGATTAGCCTTTGAATTGAGTGACTAGCTGAATATGTGATTTGGTTTTTATGCATGCCCCCGTTAAATATCTATTATCTATAACGTTTTCCTATTTGAAAGTCCAAACGTCCATCTTTGTTAATTAAATATGACAACATCCACCTATATAAATAATTATAGCGAGATACATGACGATTGATTTTATGAACCTACTATAATAAAAAAGACCTTTAATAGTGTTTCAGTATGACCTTTAATAGCACTTTAAACCACTATTTTTTTCCGTTATTAAAAGTGGTAAGTAAAGATAGGGATCTGGATTCATTACATTCACAAATTTCACGCATTCATTCTAATCTACGGTCAGGATTTCATATATCATTTTTACATTAATATGATTATCCTACACAAAATTTAATCAATGGTTCAAATCTCCCAACAGTCAAAAAGTGACTGCAGGGGATCCATTTCCGTAAAGATAGTGCTTCCAAAGTGCTATCTAAAGTCACTTAAGATAGTGTTTTCCCGTACGTGATACCTTAGATAGCGTTTCCTTGAAGAAGCATTATCTTATATTACTTAAGATAGCGCTTCCTTGCAGAAGCGCTATCTTAGGGTACCACCTAATGCGCTTCATTGAATAAGCGTTATCTTAAGACACATAAAATAACACATTTTTAAGGAAGCATTGTCTATTCTTTTTTTAAAAAAAATTACATTGTTTTCTAAAAATTCCGCCATGCATTCAACAAAAAAAAAATCAATATAATCAAAATGTATATGCTTAAAACTTGATTTTATAAACCAAAGTATAGAGTAAATCATCATTTTGGTCCCTAAAAGTATGAATCACTGTCAGTTCAGTCCCTGGAAGCAGTTAAATTAATTATGAAAAAGTCCCTCAATGTTAATATAAAAAGCACAAGCCCTTATACAAAGAATCAAAATTAACAAAGGAAGGTTAAGTGTAACTACCATATACCGACCCTCTAACAAGTCTAAAAAACAGTATGCCTACTACATAAACCAGAGCTTTTTAGAAAATCAAAAAACAAATAATTCTGACTATCGACCATTTTGGTAGCATTATTTGCAGCAGCTCCTCTTATGCTCTTCACTCAGCAGATGCTAATTCCTCTCTTAGAGCCTACAAAAGACTTTACCCTATGAATGTCAAATTGCAGTAACTTACAGGAACCTTACATGTAGGGGAGAAACTGCATACCTGCATCATCCTTGTCCCAGATAGTTCTCGATTTCTCATCATATATAGACAATTAATATTAATATTTTAAAGCCTTGGACAATTAATATTTTAAAATAAAAATCCAGTGCATGAATGTACTGGAGAAGGTACAATTAAAAGGCAGATCCTACATATGTAAGGAAGAAATTACGAAGGAAAGTAAAATAGGTAGATCACCATGTTACCTAGTCAAATATGTATACGAGCCAAGTATTTTCTTAACATCCAACATACAACACAGACACACCCGAAAATTTATAAATGCAGCTTTTGGTAATATTCTTTGAACATCAGTTAGATAGATGAATATATATGCATTTCTAGCAATTAATAAAATTCATAACAATATATCGACACCACTCTTCCTTGAGATCGGATAGTTGATCATCAGAGTATGTGTCCCATTTGCAGTCAAGAAAGTACTGCGAAATCAAAATTAAATCAATTTAGAATTAAAGTACATTCGAGTGGTAAAAAATAAGAGTAAATTAAACTAGTAATGAAATTACATACCACCCTTGGGATTATCATTTGGTTTTGTAAGATGATATCCTTCATAAACTTCATGACGTAATAGCCACGACCTATATGTTGTTGGTTTGGCGGAGACACTATAAAATCAAAAATAATAATTTAATTGTTTTTTAAATAATTGCTCAGGAAGTTTTGTAAATATCTCTATAAAGATCCATCTATTCATGCTTGATTTAGAATATCGAGACACCCTAGCTGCGCTGCATTCACGGTAAATTTGCAAAGCCCTGATTAAATAATCAAAAAACTTCATTAAAGTACATATTTTGAATCATCACACACATATATGATAAAAATAAATGCATATGCTTACTGATTGAACATATCCCTCATTGTTGTGCGATTGTTATAATACGTACGGGTCAAGTTAGAGTATGTTAATTTATTTATATGTTAATTTTACAGAACTTTATTTAAATACGATTCTAACAGTTGCTTTCCCCAAAACTTTAACCCTCTGAAAGGTCCTGGTGAAGTTTTCAAATATTGAAAAATTAACTTCTATTTTTGCAAGCTTCACAGATGCGCAAACAACCAGTGGCATTCAACGTCATGGAAAAGACGAACAAGCTGAAATCTGGAAGTGAGTCAAAGACAAGGCCCGAACGATCGCCGTAAGTATAAATACAATCTTAAATTTATACTTATATTTTATTATTGTTAATAATTGTAAATAATCTTGTTTAATAGTGTAGGAAGAATATATTCGACGTTGAGAAAAGGCTTATTCTCGTGTCAAAGAGAAGAGTGTTACAGTCGAGGGCAACACTTTTCAGCCTTCGTCGACAATGTCATCTTTTTTTTTAGGTTGCTGGAGGTAAGAATAAGAAGGGACACGTGTATGGGCTTAGGCAGTTAGGCGATGAGTTCCCCACCTCATAGTCTAATCAATCCAACCCACTCGTCGTCGATCCAGTGGAGCTAAGCCAGATGATCGAAAAACTCAACAGTGAGCTCGCTGCAAAGGACGCCAACATGGAGTAGATGGCGACCGAATTGGCTGTGTTGTGAAATCGCTTCAATGAGAAGACGGAGCGAATGCATTGCCAAGATGCTCAGATTCAACATCTATTCCTTCTCTTGAACATCTAACATTTTGCATCCCCACCTCCTTTATCGTCCACTGCAGATGACGACGTCGTCCCGCCACTCGACTCACAGCCATTATTAGGATACTTTCTATTTTTATTTTTTACTTTCATTTACTTTATGTATTTTTTTTTATTGTAAAACTCATTATATTTTACTAATAAAATATATTTTATTATTTTATTTGGTGTTACAAATTTTACATTTATTATCATTTTTAATTTGTTTTTATAGGTTTAATTATTCAGTTGGTTCCTGAACTATTAGAGAATTTTCAAGTAAGTCCCTTAATAAACTTCTAGATTATGTGATTTGTATGTGCTTATTGGGTGGATTTTTGCTCCTAATTATACTAATTGGTTGAGTTTTGTCCCTAAGTTTAGTTAATTGAGTTTTTAATTGTATTTTACGTATTTTAGTTAATTTTATGTTTTTAGAGTTAATCTAATAGTGATTTTACTTATTCACATTTATAGGAAATAATAAATATGAAATTGAGTCATGAAGAATTAAAAGATAAAAGCTATTTACTTGGAGCAAGAAGATCACATGCACAAGGTAACAAAGGCCAAGTAAATGCAATCAGATTTGCAACATTAGGCCAATAATTTGATGTAGGCTAATTGACATGGGCCCATGGCTTATTGTCCAATTTCATGAAGAATCCATTTCCATTGTAAATTGAACTTGCTGGACACTTTGGAGGCTGGCGGCTGGGTGGTTTTGTTAGAATGAATTAGAAGCCTAAAAGAGGAGGAGGCCCACGTAAAGCTTGGAATAGAGAAAAAGAAAGCAATAGCAAGGAGTGTGATCTTTTTGGAGGAGGAGCTCCTAGGAGGAGAAGAGTAGCGTAAAGCGACCACCAGAGGCGCATGGGGCTGCACAGGAATAATGAGAGCTGATGCCCTCTGATACTCCAATCCTCTATTTTATGGAGTTTTCTCTCTCTTTTACTTTATTTTATTTTGTTTTAGGGTTTAGCTTGTCTAGCTAAATCTCTTTTATCTAGGGTTTTGATGTAACTCTTTTGTGATGATGTTTTAATTGACTCTTTAACTATCTTATGAACATTTGATTTTGTTGATATGATGTTTACTTTGCTTAATGACATTTGAATGCTTAGCTATCATTCTTGTTTTTTGAGGGTTCATTTATATGCTAGGAACAATGATTTTATGGACTTGCCTTAACTTGATTAATGTGGGTCTTTTACAATTTTCATAGAACTTTATCATCATGCAATTAGATCTAAGGAATTAGGGTAATTGATGAGGTTTTGGTAGAATTGATTCACTAAGGGATTAGGCTTTAATTATTTAAGGGAATTTGTCCTTCAATATACTAATTGGGATTAGGATAATTAGAGTTTCGATAATTCATAGAATTCCTTGTCTATGAGAAATCCGGATTCATAAATGGATGAATCAAACTCCTAGTGCTTTTCTCATTGCCTTAATTCTCGTGTTTATTTTTATTACTAAAATCCAAGAAAAAATATTTTAATTGCTTTTGTTGCTTTATTTCATGTTTGGAGCTCTCTTCATACCAAAGATAGGTTTAAATAGCTATTTAACTTGTGAATTGGTACTTGATAACCAATCCTTGTGAACGATATCCGATTCTCACCGTTTTATTACTTGCAACGACCCAGTATACTTGTCGTGGCCCGCATCAAGTTTTTAACTTAAAAAGTTTCTAATTGGGTCCCTAAACATATATAAATTTTTCAATCCGATCCCTGGGGTATGGTTCCATGAAGGGGACATTAAACTTGCTAATGTGGAACATGACATGGATTTTTTTTTTTTTTTTTATGGTTTAAGCCCCTAAACTATTCCGGAAATCTCAAGTAGATCCCTAAAATAAATAAAAATGTTTCTAATTGGGTCATTGACTTGATACCACACTGATACTGCATTTGGACACACATATTGCACTGATCTGATACTCCACTTGATGCACACACTAATACTGATATACACATTGATATGCACTGCACATTGAAACTGCATAATAACACTGATCTGTTAAACACCGATGTTCCACTACACACACTCATACACACTAAAACACTAATATGCACACTGATATTGATATGCGCACACTAATACATTGATATGCACATGGATAATGCACAACATACACTGATATGCACTGTTATGCACTGATATGCAGGACATTGATATGCAACTAACTTATACACACTGATACAATACTAACTTACCTACATTTGGCATAATCACTTATCAGAACAAATGAACAAAATATCAGTATAAATGAACAACAATAATGGCAGACATACCTTTTGTAATTTGAGCACCCAATAAATCTCCTTTCGGGGTGAAGGACGAACTTCGAGACATTGTCACAACAAGATGAAATGGGGGAGGGAAGGGTGGGAGTTGCTAATTCAGTGGAGAGAAGATGCAGAGGAAGCAGCCGAATAAACTTTATTATCAAATTGAAAATGGTCATCTTATACCTTCTATACATGCAACACAAGCTTGGATTATAGGCTAGCTCTATCACCCAAATTGTTCATGCCACCAAACAGGTTGGAAAGATGTACATTTTCAGTAGAACTATATGCAGAAGCTTTCCCTAAATCTACATGCTATGCATTGGAAAGAACAATCATGATAAGGATCTATCAAATTAGACAAACAATTCCCAATTAGAAACTTTTTAAATTTAGGAACGTACTTGAAAATTCCCAAATAGTTCAAGGACCAACAGAATATGTGGAAGGTGTCTAACTAGGAGGGAATAAGGAATATTTCAACCAAGTTAACGGGTTGCTAACAGATCCTCTAACCCAGAGGCCCAATTAATTTTTTTTACATGATCAAGGACCCAATTAGAAACTTTTTTTTAGTTTAGGGATTTACTTGAAAATTCTCAAATAGTTCATGGACCAACTAAGTAATTAAACCTTTTTTATAATACAAATAAGAAAAAAGTTATAATGCTTAGAAACAGAAATAGAAACCAATATTTATGTCCCTAACTAGGTTCATCACAACAAGATGATAACAACCGATTTAGCAATGCAAAACTTAGCGACTCCCATATCAGTGGCTTACGGGGCTTAGCTTGCCCTTGTTTAGTGTCTGCTATAACGACTGATTATATAGTGACCTCGCAGAATTGACTCCATTTGACCAACTTAGTGCCAACCTTAGCGGTCGAAAAGTCGGTCACTAAGTTGGTCCCCATGAAGGAGATGCGATCAACGAATTAATGACTGAATTGTATAACTTAGTGACCGATTATAGAAATGTTGTTAAATGCTCAGGACTGGTTTTTTGTCGGTCGTTAGATCAGTCGTTAATCTATTTAGCGACTGAATTTCTCCACTTAGCGTTCGATTTTGTCGATCCCTAATTTGGATATTTCTCGTAGTGAATCGTCTAGTATTTGTGTATGAGTATTGTTATATCCTCTTGTAGAATCCTCCTTGTAATACTCTTCTTACTAAATAAAGAAAATAATAAATGGAAAAGTAAATATATCTAATGTCTTTGAAATATAAAAAGTAATCAATATTTTCTTACATAATAAATAAGAGGATACATTACTTTTGAACACACCCGTGGGGAGGGTAACTTATGCGCTGAATGACTTGCCAAGGAGTGTCGAATAAAGATGATTTATTCAAGGTTTGGAGCTTTATACCAGAAGAGCTTAATAATCCTTAGGTCAGTTAGGTGTAACCTACATTAGAGTTTAATTTGTTCTTTTTGTTTTTTTTTCCCGATGAATATAAAAAAATAAGACTTTTCTTTTAGAAAAAAACTCATCTAAAGTGAGTTTATCTTTAAAGTTAGCAAGTAAGAGTGTTTTCCCATTGATTTAATAAAGTGATTTAAGATCTCTATACATTTTATTAAATCAAGATAAAAACACACTTACTTACTTATTTTAAAAAGAAATTCATTTTAGAGGAGAGTAATCCTTTCTTTTACCATTCAACCAATACGGCAAAATTTGCTCTGATAAACTTTGTACCGTTAAGGATCTGATTCTAACTGACATCTTCACCTTTACAAATAACAAAAGTCAAATAATTCTTGGACCATCTTAGCCTTTCTTTTAATCGAAGTCTGGTTGATCAATCGTTGAAGTTTAAACTTTGAAGCGTTTAGTTGGGCCAAAGAAACGTGGGCCTGTTGCCATGTATTCGAGCTTCAAACTTGATGATCTATACTCGGACTTTGCTAAGGACATCCTCAATTTACTAAGGGCACCCCCATAAATAGTGTATTTATCAAAATACTCCCATCAAAAAGGCATTTTTTATTCTTCACTTGCAAATATGATATTTGCGAGTACTTGATTTACTCGCAAATATCATATTTGCGAGTGAGCAATTCTCAAAAAATAACTCACTCGCAAATATCATATTTGCGAGAGTGCAAACATTTTTCCTACTCGCAAATAACATATTTGAGGGTGAGCCAAATGACAAAAAAAAAATTAAGGGGGTATTTTGGTAAATGCACTGTTTATAGGGGTGCCCCTAGAAATTTTGGGAGTGCCGTTAGCAAAACTCTCTATACTCTGATTCAGAAAACAATAATAATAATAATTGATATAAAATATAAATAAACTTCACACCTCATTGTAGCTAGAGTGGTTGAGATCCTCTTCATTTCACAAAAGAAATGGAGGGCTCCATTACTATAATTTTGGGTGTATAAAGCACATAAAAGCCTAATAAATGTTACCTATTTTAAAAATGTATATCTTTATACACCCAAAATTATAGTAATGAAACCCTCCATTTCTTTTGTGAAATGGAGAGGATCTCAACTCAATTGTTGGGTATAGATCCTCTCCATTTCTCCATTACTATGGTTTTGAGGAAATAAATTAAATAAAGATGATACACATATAGTGAGAGGTAAAGATTATCTCCATTTATTATGATGAATAGAGAGCTTTATCAATATAGTTTTGGTGTGTATAAAGAATGTTTGGACCTCACCCAATGTCTCATTATCATATTTATACCCCTAAAATTATAGTAATGGAGAGAGAAAATGAGGAGATCTCAACTATCATAGTGAAGAATATCATTTATTTTCTAAAAAATATAGTAATGGAGCTCTCCATTTCAGATCTTTTCCCTTCATTGTTATGTTACACAGCTCTAACCTCTAGCTCCATGTCTTGATCGTGTGCTTGAATCATATCATATATACCCTTTTCTTTCTCTAATTACCTTTCATGTAGCAATATTTTTAAGTAGGGAGTAAGAGTCCTGGTTAATTAGCTGCTCTTTTGAATAGAAGATGATAGCTCAAGGGGTGGCTACTGCAATGTATGTGATGATAATTAAATTCCCTTACCTCAAAATGAGTCACTGTCACGCATGCAAGCATGCATCTCGCACTCACAGACGACACATACAACGTTCATTGAATCCTAACCCCAGATAAGTTGTATACCAGGAATGGAAGTGACATTTGAAATTGAGCAATTCAAAGAGTTTACGCATATTGGTTTATCTGCCTCAACAGCTTCAATTCATAGAAAGCACTTACTTTGCAAAAGACAAAAAAATACAAATACATCCAAAAAAAATTTTATAAACAAACTGTGAGATTAAAGTGCAAATATATTTACTTTGACTAACAAGCTTTTATTTTACCAGACAACCTCAACCCAAAAAGTAGGTGTGCACGTTTTAAAATGGAGACTTGCAATTGGTGCTTAAAGGTGTGCATGGTTAATGCACCACTATTTTGAATAGTGCAACTCAAACAACACGACACCTATATTCCTCTCTCTCTCTCTCTCAAATTATATCAGGTGCCAAAATTAATTTTGACAGCAAATCCTACCCCTTAATTATGATTTAATCTAAAGGCTAAAATTGATTCATTTAAACTCTCTCACATCCTCAACCCCTCACAGCCTCACGTGCAATCATCATCATTATCATCTGTCTCTCACTCGCATCTCTCTCTTACACAAAAATTATTAATTATTAATTAGTAATCTCTCGCCTCGATCCTCTCCTCGTCTGCTTTGGCTAAGAAAATTACATATGTACCAATTTTGCTCCTCTTAATCTCTCTGCATTTTTTGGCTTTTAAAATATCTCTGCATATCCAGAGTCCCTAAGAAGGACAAGACAAGAAAAGTGGCGTCGAGCTCCTTTTTTGAAACGAAAACTAGAAACAAAAAGGAGAAGTTTCAGGTTTGAGTGAGGAAATAATCTTGTTTCTTTATTTTTGTATTTGTGAGAATATGTGAAATGGTATTGGGGAATTTGAGAGATTAGAACAAGACAGTGGATCCTCTTGATCAAACTGAAGAGGTACCCTGTGTGGCAATTCCTAATCTTCTTGCTTTCATTTTTGTGTTTGTTGTAACCAGAATCTTGAATCAATGAACATCAATTCATCGATACAGATTGCACAGGCCTGAATTGCTAATGTTATAAAACCGCAATCAAGAAGGCACGTGAATCAAAGTGAATCAGGGGCGGTAGAACAAAACGAGAATACAGAAGGCACATGAGGGTTTAAGTTAATTATTATAATCGATCCATTGGATCAAACCAAATTAAATGGACAAGATTTGGTGCCAAACTTTTATTTTGACACCTGATGTCATTTGATCCTAACTTTTATATATATAAATATATAAGGTGCACCACCCACCAAAATGGTGTAGTGGTGCACCACCCAAATGGCAAAATCTAGTCCATTCATTTTGCCACTTGGGTTTTTGACTTTTCAACTCTCCATCCTTATTTCAAATTGTCAAACCATCTTTTGTATTTGCAAAAATAGGTTTTATATTTTTTTTATTTGCATTCCCCAATATTTCATTTTAAAGAATAAAGAAATCACAAACACATTTTCCATTTCATTATCCCTTTTCAGACAAACCTTAATAAAGAATGCATCTGTTCTTCATAGGGGGACAAATTTTTTTTGCAAAGAAATACCACAATCCTTTTTTGTAAACCAGTAGTTGAATCCCTTTTGTTCCCTTTTCTATTTTGTTTTCGATATCTCCATCTTTCCCTCTCTCCCTGAAACTCAGTTGCCGCCGTGCAACCTCGTCATCTCTGTGACCCACCGCCCAAACTCGCGAGCATCGTGTTGAGTCTCCAAATGTCTGATGTGCATTTACCTTAGTTTTGATGAGATTAAAACAGTTATTCAATGATTTAATTGAACCCGTCTGTGGTATTTAACTCGCCTACTTAGTGTGCAGATTATAACATTAAGCGTCTATATGAACTGTTCACTCGTCTGAACTTAGATAAGTTCACCCGTCTGAACTAACTTAAGTTCACACGTCTGAACTAACTAAAGTTCACTCGTCTGAACTGAGATAAGTTCACTCGTCTGAACTAGCTAAGGTTCACTCGTCTGAACTAAGAGAAGTTCACTCGTCTAATGAAGTTTTCAACCGTCTGATCAAAGGAAGACTCATCCGCCTAAAAGGCTTTGCAACTGACGTCATCTCTTTGTTAAAGAGGCAACCCGTCTAATGAAGCTACTCATCCGTCTAAAGACTAACGTTAAAGAATACATTGGATGAAAGCTGTCTCGACTCTGATAAGGAACTTCAACAAAGTGCTTTGCCTGAACACAACTGCATCTTACACCAAAAGGGAAAGTCTTTCCTCTGCAAAAAAAAGCACATATACAGACCTGCTGAGACCAAAGGTATATCAGAAGTCTGTATCACTCTGATGAGAGAGAAAAAGCGAAGTTCCCTATGCTTTAATAGCTGATCAGAACGACTCTATTGCATTTATTGAAGATCTGCAAGAAGCCAAGACTTCAGACCTTGTGTCTAACGGCTTTAAAATTTTGAAGCCTATTTAATGAAGAAGACTTTGAAGATTCTAGTAGACAAGAGAACGATCAAAGCAATCAAGAGCAATTACTCTGTGCATTTATATCTTCATTCTTTCATTATTTATTCTTCAATCATTTTTGAAGTTATTAAGCAGTTTTTTAGAACTTCACATTTAATACACTCGTCTGATTGCTTGTGAAAGACTTGCAAAGTGTAATCTTTTTACAACTTCTCTCAAACAAACCCGTCTGAGCCTGGAGAGGTTAAGTGTGCAAATAATACTTCTCTGGAGCTTGGAGAGGCTAGGTGTGAAAACAATACTCGTCTGGAGCCTGAAGAGGCTAGGTGTGAAAATAATACTTGTCTGTCCTGTAACCTAAATCAGTTATAGTGAGAAAACTTGATGTTGCCAAGGACTGGACGTAGCCTCATTGTTAAGGGGTGAACCAGGATAAAACCTGCTGAGTGATCTCTCTTTCCCTTAACTCTTTAGTTTGATTATTTGTCTTAACTATCATCTAACTAAAGGGGGTTTATAATTGTGTTTATCAAAACTTTTCTTATCTTGCATGATTGTGTGTTTTCTGTGAAAACCTTCAGACGAGTTATCAGTCAGATTGACCTGTTTGTGTTTACTCGTCTATTACAACCCGTCTGTGCTTGCGAAAAAGTTTCTAAATTCCTCATAAATTTGTCAAACACTATTCAACCCTCCTTCTAGTGTTTGCATCTGTCTATTTCAGTTGGTATCAGAGCTCAGCCTCTGGGTTGAGCACCTAACAGTGTAAAGAAAAGATCCTGAAGAATAGACAATGTATTCTGGAGCAAGCTCACGTGGGAACCCCCAACCTGAAGGAGGCTCTATGACCAGACCTCCCTTTTTCAATGGTTCAAATTATAACTACTGGAAAGAAAGGTTTCACTGGTTCATCTTGTCAACAAATTCTTATGTATGGGATGTCATTACTGATGGTCCTTACACTCCTCAAAATAATGATGGCTCAGACAAGCCTAAGGCTCAGTGGACACTTGCAGAAAAGACAAGATGGGATCTAAACCATAAAGCCAGATATGCTATAATCTGTGCTCTCAGTCCAGAAGAGTTTGAAAAGGTACGTGCTTGTGATTCTGCTAAAGAAATGTGGGACTCCTTATCTGTCACACATGAAGGTACTGCAAAGGTAAAAGAATCTAAAATTTCTATTCTTGTTAGAAAGTATGAATTGTTCACCATGGATGAAGGTGAATCTGTTGCTCAAATGATTGGTAAATTCCAAACTATTACTAATGGTTTGAAATCTCTTGGTAAAACATATACAAATGCTGAGAAAGTTGCTAAGATTCTCAGAAGTCTTCCAAGGCAGTGGAGACCTCTTGTCACTGCTATTTCTCAAGCTAAGGATCTCACCTCCTTTACTATGGATGAACTTCTTGGCACACTCACTGTTCATGAGCAAGAGCTCAATGAAGATGTGTCAATCAAAAAGAGCAAAGCCATTGCTCTTAAAGGTGATCTAAAGGCAGCTAAAGCCTTAAAAGCTTCAAAGGCAGACGAGTCTGACTGTGACGTAGACGAGTCTGATGATGAGGATTCTGATGATGATGAAGAGACTTCTCTCATGACCAGAAAGATGAAAAAGCTCTGGAGAAAGAAGAAGTTCGGAAAGGAGAAGCCTTTCAGAAAATCTCACAAAGAATCCACATCAACAGACAAGAGTCCAGTTGTCTGCTATGAGTGCAAGAAGCCTGGTCACATCAAACCTGAACGCCCTCTTTTGAAGAAAGCATCCAAAAAGAAGTTCTTCAGAAAGAAGAAGAAAGGAATGATGGCCACATGGGAAGATCTTGAATGTTCATCTTCTGAAGGAGAAGAGACAGAAGAGGAAGCCAATCTCTGTCTGATGGCCAATACAGATTCAGAATCTGAAACTGAGGTACATTCTGAACTTGAGGAATTGCATGATGCTTATGATGAGCTGGTAGAGGAATCCAAAGGCTTATCTAAGGCCTTCAAATCCCTCAAGAGAGATTATGTTAAACTCCTCAGTGAGCACAAACAAAAATCTCAAAAGTGTGAGATGCTGGCCAAAGAGAATAGCCAGCTGAGGACTGAAAAGTCTGACGAAGCTTCGATCTCAAGTGAAACATCACATTCTGAAGAAGTGGTCACACCTCAACAGAAAGTGAAGGAGCTCACTTCTGATCTTGCTAGATTTGTTAATGGCAAAGATAATCTGACAAAACTGCTAGGATGTCAGAGCACTCTCTTAACAAAGAAGGCATTGGATATGATCATCAAGCTAATCATAAAGTATCAACAAAATCTTCAACTGTCTATGTTAAACCCATTCCAGTTAGACTTAGACCCGTCTGTAACTTCTGTGGAAAAGTTGGACAGGTTATGTCTAAGTGTTTTCACAAGAAGAAGAGGAAGTCTTCACAGACTCCTAGAACTAACAGAAAAGGACCTAGAAAAATATGGGTACCTAAAGATAAAATAATTTCTGTTGCAGACATCCTTAATAGGACAAAGCAGACGCCTCTGCTAGTACCTGGACATGGCTGCTCGCGACATATGACAGGAGAAAGGTCTATGTTCCAAGACACCCAGTCTAAGAATGGTGGATTTGTTGCCTTTGGAGGCAATCAAAAAGAAAGAGTAATTGGTGTTGGTACAATTGGTGGTAAACCCCCTCTTCCCTCTATCTCAAATGTGCTTATGGTTGAAGGACTAAGGCACAATTTACTTAGCATAAGTCAATTATGTGATAGTGGATTTGATGTCTCCTTCACTAAGAATGAATGCATAGTCAAAGACAAGAGTGGCAAGACCCTCTTTTCAGCTAATAGACAGCAAAATCTTTATAAGATTGAGCTAACTGAACTCTCAGATCAAAGTGTAACCTGTCTGATGTCTAAAGAGGATGAAAGATGGTTATGGCATAAGAAACTAGGACATGCTAGTATGAAACTTATTTCGAAATTGAAAAAGGATAACCTTGTGAGAGGATTGCCTGATATTAGTTTCAAGAAAGATGTTTTATGTGATGCATGTCAGAGAGGTAAACAAGTAAAATCAAGTTTCAAATCAAAAAACATTGTATCAACCTCTAGACCTCTTCAGTTGTTACACATGGATCTGTTTGGACCAGTTAGTGTTGCCAGTTTAGCTGGAAGGAAATATGGATTTGTCATTGTTGATGACTATTCTAGATTTACTTGGGTACTTTTCTTAACCCACAAGGATGAGTCTTTAAGGCCTTCTCTGTATTCTGTAAGAAAGTACAAAATGAGCAAGGTTTCTGTATTTCTACCCTTAGAAGTGATCATGGGAGAGAATTTGAAAATGAGCAATTCAAACTGTTCTGTGAAGAGAATAGAATCTCTCACAACTTCTCTGCACCTAGAACTCCACAGCAAAATGGAGTGGTTAAGAGAAAGAACAGATCTCTGCAAGAGATGGCTAGATCAATGCTCAATGAAAATAATCTCCCTAAGTACTTCTGGGCTGAAGCAGTAAACACTGCATGTTATGTGCAAAATGGAATACTTATAAGGTCTATCCTAAAGAAGACTCCTTAAGAATTGTGGAAAGCTAGAAAACCCAACATATCTTATTTCCATGCATTTGGATGTGAATGCTTCATCTTAAATACCAAGGATCAACTTGGAAAGTTTGATTCCAAGGTAGACAAAGGTATCTTCATTGGATATTCTGAAGTGTCTAAAGCATATAGAGTTTTTAACTCTAGGACCTCTGTTGTTGAGGAATCTATTCATGTAAAATTCAATGATAATCTAAAGACTGATAAGGAACTATCAGATCTAGGAGATGATCCTGCAGGACTTGATCTTACCCAACAGACGAGTCAACAGCCAGACGTATCAAAAACTGAGTCTGCTGAGGAATCTATCAGACAAGTGAAGCAGACGAGTCATCAGTTAGATCAACATCAAAATGATGATCTCAGAAGAGACTGGAAGTTCAAAGCTCATCATCCTGAAGATCTTATCATTGGAAGTCCCTCTGAAGGTGTTAGAACCAGATCTGTCTTAAGAGAGTCAAGCAATATGGCCTTTTTATCTGAAATTGAACCAAGGCATATTGAGGAAGCTCTTGAAGATGAAAGCTGAATTCTTGCTATACGAGAGGAACTTAATCAGTTCAAAAGGAATGATGTCTGGAAACTTGTCTCCAAACCAACAGACAAGTCTGTTATTGGAACAAGATGGATTTTCAGAAACAAGCTAGATGAAGATGGCAAAGTTGTCAGAAACAAAGCAAGGTTAGTAACTCAAGGCTACAACCAACAAGAAGGTATTGACTATACTGAGACTTTTGCACCTGTAGCTAGAATAGAAGCTATTCGCATACTCATGTCATATGCTGCACAACATCAAATTACTCTATTTCAAATGGATGTAAAAAGTGCTTTTTTAAATGGAATAATTGAAGAAGAAGTTTATGTTAAACAACCGCATGGTTTTGAAGATAATGAAAAACCAGATTATGTTTTCAAACTTAAAAAGGCTTTATATGGTTTAAAACAAGCGCCTGGAGCATGGTATGATAGACTTAGTTCTTTTCTTATGAATAATGGTTTTATAAGAGGAAAAGTTGATACGACTTTGTTTAAGAAATGCTCAAAAGATAACTTCATAGTAGTTCAAATATATGTTGATGATATTATTTTTGGAGCTACTAATGAAAAATTGTGCAAAGAATTCTCTAAGTTGATGCAAGCAGAATTTGAAATGAGCATGATGGGAGAATTGAAGTTCTTCCTTGGACTGCAAATCAAGCAGACTTGTGATGGAATCTACATCCATCAACAAAAGTACATCAAGGAGATTTTAAAGAAGTACAAAATGGATAGCTCAAAGATCATGAAAACTCCAATGCAAACTAATGCTAATCTAAGCAAAGATGATGAAGGTAAAAAGGTAGACCAAACTGTCTATAGAGGTATGATTGGATCTCTTCTTTACTTAACATCTAGCAGACCTGATATTCAATTTAGTGTCTGTATGTGTGCTAGATTCCAATCTGATCCCAAAGAATCTCATCTTAAGGCTGTTAAAAGAATCTTTAGATATTTGCTTGGAACCACTAATCTTGGTTTAATGTATTTGAGAACACAAGATTACAGATTAGTTGGCTTTTGTGATGCTGACTTTGCTGGAGATAGACTTGAAAGGAAAAGCACCAGTGGAGGATGTCACTTCATTGGAGCAAACTTAGTCTCCTGGTCAAGCAAAAGACAGACGACTAGCGCCCTCTCAACTGCAGAAGCAGAATATGTCTCTGCTGCAAGTTGCTGCTCACAGCTATTATGGGTAAAACATCAACTAGAAGATTACTCTATATTTGAGCATAATATACCTGTCTGGTATGATAATTCTAGTGCTATTTGCTTAACCAAGAATCCCATACAACATTCTAAGGCTAAGCATATAGAAATCAAACATCACTTCATAAGAGATTATGTTCAAAAAGGTGTATTTGATGTTAAGTTTGTTAAAACTGAAAATCAATGGGCTGATATCTTTACAAAACCTTTAGCTGAGGATAGGTTTAAGTTTATAAGAGACAATTTGAATATACATTGCTTTGCTGAATAACTTGTCTGATGAGTGTTTATGATACCCGTCTATGTTTAATCGTCCGACCTTATGAGTCATTCGCTCTTCTTTTAAAAATTCTTTTTAAAATGGCTATTTTCTTTTAAGTGTCATTTCTTTCTATGAGGAAAAATGTGTACATGGCTGTTTTTATTTTAAATCAATTTTTTTAAAAAAAAAACCTCCATCTTTTTGTTGTTTTCGTTTAAAATTACAACTGTCTTTGGTCTTTAAAATGGAAAACTTTCTTTTATTTTAAAAGGTATTTCGTTCTTACGTTTTCAAATCTCCTTCTCTTCGTTTTTTAAAACCATCAAAGAGGATGGATCTGCTTAGGGGGAGCAGTAGAAGAAGCCTTTAGGCAAAACAAAAGGACAAACTTGCTTTTAACTCTTTTTTATCTTTTTAACACTTATTTGTAATTTTCTTCTTTTTAAAGTACCTTGTACACAGCCAATGATGGTCAAATACAAAATACCTCCTCTGTTTATTTTTTTTTATTATGACAAAAGGGGGAGAAAGTTAAATGAAAAATGTCTTTATATTACAACTGTCTGATATGAATAAATGTTTATCTTTAAATATGATGTATCTTTTCTTTTCTCTCTATCTATATCCTATTGCTTTTGATAATGTCAAAAGGGGGAGATAATACTAAGATAAGACTAAGATAAAAAGTTAAATGCTTATCTGTCTGAGTATGTTATAATTATGGAATAATGTTTTAATCTGACTACTCATATACATGACTGATTTATGTGAACTTTCTTAAGTTCATTAAATCATTTAACATGTTTTGTAATCATCAAAAAGGGGGAGATTGTTGAGTCTCCAAATGTCTGATGTGCATTTACCGTAGTTTTGATGAGATTAAAACAGTTATTCAATGATTTAATTGAACCCGTCTGTGGTATTTAACTCATCTACTTAGTGTGCAGATTATAACATTAAGCGTCTATATGAACTGTTCACTCATCTGAACTTAGATAAGTTCACCTGTCTGAACTAACTTAAGTTCACACGTCTGAACTAACTAAAGTTCACTCGTCTGAATTAGCTAAGGTTCACTCGTCTGAACTAAGAGAAGTTCACTCGTCTAATGAAGTCTTCAACCGTCTGATCAAAGGAAGACTCACCCGTCTAAAAGACTTTGCAACTGACGTCATCTCTTTGTTAAAGAGGCAACCCGTCTAATGAAGCTACTCATCCGTCTAAAGACTAACGTTAAAGAATACATTGGATGAAAGCTGTCTCGACTCTGATAAGGAACTTCAACAAAGTGCTTTGCCTGAACACAACTGCATCTTACACCAAAAGGGAAAGTCTTCCCTCTGCAAACAAAAAGCACGTATACAGACCTGCTGAGACCAAAGGTATATCAGAAGTCTGTATCACTCTGATGAGAGAGAACAAGCGAAGTTCCCTATGCTTTAATGGCTGATCAAAACGACTCTATTGCATTTATTGAAGATCTGCAAGAAGCCAAGACTTCAGACCTTGTGTCTAACGGCTTTAAAATTTTGAAGCCTATTTAATGAAGAAGACTTTGAAGATTCCAGTAGACAAGAGAACGATCAAAGCAATGAAGAGCAATTACTCTGTGCATTTATATCTTCATTCTTTCATTATTTATTCCTTAATCATTTTTGAAGTTATTACGCAGTCTTTTAGAACTTCACATTTAATACACTCGTCTGAGTGCTTGTGAAAGACTTGCAAAGTGTAATCTTTTTACTTCTCTCAAACAAACCCGTCTGAGCCTGAAGAGGCTAAGTGTGCAAATAATACTTGTCTGGAGCCTGGAGAGGCTAGGTGTGAAAACAATACTCGTCTGGAGCCTGAAGAGGCTAGGTGTGAAAATAATACTTGTCTGTCCTGTAACCTAAATCAGTTATAGTGAGAAAACTTGGTGCTGCCAAGGACTGGACGTAGCATCATTGTTAAGGGGTGAACCAGGATAAAACCTGCTGGGTGATCTCTCTTTCCCTTAACTCTTTAGTTTGATTATTTGTCTTAACTATCATCTAACTAAAGGGGGTTTATAATTGTGTTTATCAAAACTTTTCTTATCTTGCATGATTATGTGTTTTCTGTGAAAACCTTCAGACGAGTTACCAGTCTGATTGACCTGTTTGTGTTTACTCGTCTATTACAACCCGTCTGTGCTTGCGAAAAAGTTTCTAAATTCCGCATAAATTTGTCAAACACCATTCAACCCCCTTCTAGTGTTTGCATCTGTCTATTTCACATCGTCCCTCCAGCCGTGAATCGCACAGCGTGCTCTGTCGCGGTCCCAGCCGGCCACACCGTCATCTTGCCACCGCCCGACGGAGTCCCAGTCGCGTCTGCACATCACAAGGTATTTTGTTGGGGTTTGCTTTTAGAGTAACACAATTCTCATCAACATGACGGCTGATCCTTTCGGTTGACAGGTGACCAAAATGTGTTTATGGGTTTGATTTTGTTTGGGACTTAGTGGGGTTGGAATGGGTCCGGATGATAGGCCGATAGAATTGTAAAAAAAAAAAAAGGAAAAAAAAAATTGTAATAACATGACGCTAATAAAAAGAAGAAAATGTGAAAAAATATATAAATAGGAGGAGTTGACGAGATCATCAGGGATTTTTGGTAGTTTTCTAGAGACATCAACTGTAACACCTCGTTTTTTTTAAAAAGCTGTAAAAGCTTTCTAATATTAATTAAACAGCATTTGTGTGTTTGTATTTTATTAAAGAGTCTAGAGAGTGAAATAAAATAAAATAAGACCATAGTCAAGCTCTACAAATCATAGGAATCTATGGTTAAATTTTGGGTCGAAAACTCAGACGGAGCCCGGTCTGCATTTTTCACTGATAGTAGTGTTTTACAACTATCAAGACCTAATTTGGACTCGTGAATGAGACAGTTAGTCCTAGAATCACATTTCCTACATTTTTGCTAAAATGGGTCTTGACCTTCAAAAATGGAAATAATAATAAACTATTCGGGTTAATTCAAACTGGGAAACAAACAGAGTTGCGTGTGGGTTTATCGGGATCCGCTAATGGATAAACTTGATGTCACATCAAGTCACATCACATTGGGATGCATGCCAGTGTCATGATTGTTGGAACCAAAGTGGTTATGGTCCAAATAATCCCTTAAGTTTTGATGTTAACAAAGGGCTAATTTAAGATGAACAAAGATTTCTTATGGACTAACGTTTTATATTAAGTATGCAGGATAAAACTTAATTAAGTCCAAAGACTATCCAAAGTCCAAAGACTTTATTTCGTCCAACCTTTGAACATGGTTACGTCTTACTCACACTGGACGGTAATAAATAGAACCATGAGTCCAAAGACTCTTTCGGTTACTCTTGTAATAGCTAGTCCAGTAGTGCTTTTATATTTTAAGCGCGAAAACCTTGTAAAAGTATTTGAATTTATTATTCCCTGTAAAAGGCTTATATCCTTGGGACAAAACATTCTTTGTAATATTCGGTCAAATGTAAAGCGTAAGCCAGAATGTCTCTGACACTTAAAGAAGTTGGCCTTCTTCTTTTGGAAAAACAAAAGGCAACTTTCGTTCTACACCGAGAATATGTCAGCACCACTTTTAGCTATTATCCTGATAGTCTATCCTGCTGATCAAAAACTTCAGAAGCTATCAGACTCAATGGATCAAATGCATTCAATGCTCATTAGAATGGATCTTTTTCCATCCGTTGAAGACTGAAATCTGTTCAAAAACAAAAGACTATATATACCTCCATCTCTTGAAGATGCATAGTTTTCGAACTTGAGCAAAAATACAAGTGAAGCAATACTCAGTGATTCCAAAATCTTTCAAGAAAAACAAGCAATTATCTGCTGAAGCAATCAAAGAGAAAATCTCAAGCTTGCAAAGCTACTTTGATCCTTATTTTCATATTACTCTCTGTGTAGAGTTTTTAAGAGTCTAAGCTTTAATTTCGAATTCTCACATTTAGTGAGTTAGTAGAACAAACTCTTTTCAAAAACCTTAGTTTGGTTGAGCCTGAAGAGGCTTGTCTGTAAAAGAATACTTAGAGAACCTGAAGAGGTTGAGAATACTGCCTTAAGAGGTGTTGAATACTTTGTAACAAAGGGTTTTTGTTATAGTGGATAAAGCTCTCAAGTAGAGAGGACTGGACGTAGCTCTTTGGTGAAGAGTGAACCAGGATAATATCTCGGTGTTCTTTTTCTCTCCCTTACTCTTACTTTAGTTTATTTTCTATCTAACTAACTGGGATTGAATTGCTTTTTCCTACGCTGTTTTCTTATCTTATTCAAACTAAGTTAGCGTCCAACTTAGTGTTTGGAAGAGATCTCTTTGCGTTTAATCGTTTTAGCGTCCAACCTTGCGAAAATTATTATCTGCTTACGAAAAGAGTTTTAAATCTTCAGCAACACAATTCAACCCCCTTCTTATGTTTCAAACAGGTTCCTTCAATGATGACGTTAGAAAATATCTGAACGCGTTCACACTGCGAAAAGACCAAAATGCCCTTGGTCTTTTTCCTAAAGGAAAAGGTGAATGACCTCACTCTCTCTTCATCTTAGGCCCTCCTCTCTCTCTCCCCCCCCCCTCCATCTTCTTCTTCTTCCTCCATTTTCTTTTCTTCCTCCATTTCTCCTTTTTCTTCATTTCTTTTCCTCCATTTTTCTTAAGCTTCCACAAGGATTTTCAAGAAACTTTGTCAAGCAAAGTTGATCACCTCATCGTCCTCTATCATCTAATAGGTATAAAATTCACTCTTGAGCTCTCAATCTTCACTTTTTTTCATTGAAAGTTCATGGTTTCAAGATTGTTCTTCAAACTTCAAAAATCTCCCAAACCAATTTCTATAATCTAGTTTCATCCTCTACTATCATAATCCAAGAGCATGAAATCAAATAAGCTTTCTAGCCTATTTATTTTAAAGAGGCCGAACCTATGCATTTTGGGGGAAAATGGGTTTTTGTTCAATTTGTGTGAAATGATTATTGATTTCACCTATTTCATTCCTTAATCATGTAATCCAAGTGATTACGAAGCAAAATCAAACTCTCACCTATTTTTAGAGGTGATGGTTGAAACCCTAAGTTTTTGGTTGAAGGGGTTTTGGTTCAAATCTTTAACAATTGATCATAGATTATGTCTTAGGTATGCTTAAGGATCATTAATCCAAGAGTTGGTAGAATTTCAACACCCCTAGCCTATTTAATTAAATAGGGGCAGTAGCCTATCCCAAAAGATTAGAGAATTTGTGATTTAACTGTATTAATTTCTGGTTGTGTTTTGTTGTATAGAATCGGACAGGACTTGAACGTTCGACAGCGCACCCGATTGACAGTTGCCGAGCCGCACGTGAGCATCACTAAGGTGGGGAGAAAGAACCGATATCGTCGGGAAGGCAAGCTTAGTATAGAGTATATATATGTGTGTAGGGGAACCCTTAAACCCTACTAGAGGTTGAGCCCTGGATAAAGTGCTTGGACCTTAGGTGTAGGTACTTTTGGGTTATCACCACTAAGATGATAATTTCAATGATGTGATGGATTGAGGTTGACGTGTTGAATTATTTAATTGATTATCTATTTACCTATTATATTGAACTGGCTATGTGGCTTACTGTTATCCGGCATTCTGATGATATCTGTACTGGTAAAATTGCTGTTGTGAGATTTTATTGTCATTTGGATGGTTGAGTGTTGATGAGAGTATGGTGAGCGATGATGTTGTTCGGGTTGATACCGTCGTGGTCCCGACCATGGAACTGTAGCTCGTAGACGCAAGACGTCGTGATGCTGATGTTGATGTTGATGTTGATGTTGATGTGGATGCGGTGCGCCGTGGTCGTGGTCGAGTGCGTAGGTGTGAGGTCCCAGTATCAACCTGCAATGAATGTTTATTGCATACCATAGTATTTCATACCACAGCATATTTGTCCCAAAGGGTGATGTCTAATTGGGAACGTGATGTTTTTAATCCCGAGGTGGGATGTCCAATGGGGGACGTGATATATTTTTAATCCTTACGAGGATGTCCAATTGGGGACGTGATGTTATCCTGACGGGGATGTACAACTGGGGACGTGATGTATCGGCCGACATGCATATAGGGAAGTCCGCATATACATAAGGACTAGTATCCCTCTTGTAGGTTTATGTGAGAGAATGACTTTTGAGCTGGTTGTGCTGTATGACTTAAGAGATGGGTGATGTTGTGTTGTATGTTTTCTATGTTTGTGATGCATGTATATATATGTTGTACCGATGCCCCTCTCCCATATTGATGATATATGTTTCTTATCTCCCGTTATTTTCTATACGTGTTACTTTATTTTATGGGAAGACCCCATGGAGGAACCATTTGCTGAAGAAATGGATGGCAATCCATATGAGCCAGATGCCGATGGACGAGCCCAAGATCCTAACCTTGAGGGTTGGGAAGTGATTGTGGTTAGCCAGAGAACCATCTCTCGGCCTATTTTCCTATTTTTATTTTGGTCTGTATTAATATACTTTGTATGTATTACGTTAATATTATAGCCCTACTGATAGGGAAAATGATGTATGTACGTATTCCTTTATATTTTAAAAGTTGTGTACTCTGAGACGTTACGTGCCTTAAATCCGTTTCACTTCCAGGCTTAATTTACCGCTTCGCTTCGTATTAATAAGGCGCGCTAACAATTATAATACGATTAAGGTTAGTTAATATCTTAAGTTCTCCAATGGGACGGCGGGTCGTCTCATCAACCAATTTCACATCGAATTATTGGAGAAACTTTCCAAATCTTGAACCGATATTTTAGATTAAATGTCATCGAACAAATAAATTATTTATTTTTCCTGGTTTGCAAATACAAAAGATAGGTTGAAAAGGAATTTGCAAATACAAAAAAGTAAGGTACTTAAATGCAAAATACAACTTTGACTATACATGTATGGTTTTTTTTTTTTTTTTTTTTACTAAAAGACTATACATGTATGTTGAAAAGTCCAACCCCACATTTGATATTTTGACTAACCCTAGTAGTAAAATGAATGGATCACATTTTGCAAATATATATATATATATATATATATATAGCTGTGTGTGTGTGTGTGTGTATGGCACAGCCTTGGTAATCCTCGACCTGGCAAACTATATATATTTTCTGCAGTCTTGATAGTAGTTATCTCGTCAGCTAACCAACGAGGCATGCAAGGGTGCTGCTAAATGTTGTGATGAGGCTACTCCAAAAATTTTAAAAGTTAATTTTTTATTCCTATAATTTTTTTTATAAAAAAATGATATAAAATTTTCAACTTATTATTGTTCTTCTTGAACCTCTTAAAATAAAAATCATATAGTTCTGTCCATGTAAACATGTTCATTACACTAGAGATTGCTGCATATGGCTAAGCATTAACGAAGGTAGATCGCCAGTTATTATAGATAACCTCTAATTAAATAATTTGTCTTCTGCTTTCGTGATGCTGTCATGCACATATTATAGTTGCACACTTGCACTCTTTAGACCGCTGATCATGAAGATATCCACACACATATATATGCTATGCATTTTGCATGGTTCACTTAGTCTGCATCACCCATTACATGAACCAAAGCCACTAGTTCGCTGCAATCTAAAACAAGACCACTAAGAACATATATAGCATTCTTCATATAACTTTGTAACATCAGTCTCAACAAAAATTAGAGTGAATTCTACTTTGTAACATTCGCCTTAACAAAAATTAGAATTAGGATGAATTCTATGGTACATCACCTCCTAAGTGGTGCATGATTTCACTATTCAGGTGTGTAAATTTAGGCCATCCAAATTATCATTTGGCGTTAATTTTCAAATGGTCAAATTATTATTGTTTTTGTATTTACAAAAAAATGTATTATATATTTGTGTTTGTATAAGTAGCATTTTTAGTTTAATTAAGGCTTAATCCTTACAAATAGGAGCACATTTGTAAATATAAATAAGTGAGGTCTGTATCCAAATACTAAATAAATAATACTTTTAATGGTTTGACTAACACAAAAATGAGAAAAGTTCACTCAAGCTAAGTGACAATTTGAATGGTCCCGATTTACTCATATGAATGACATATCCGTAAATCATTTTGTGAGAGATGATACACCTTAGAGAACGCCCCAAAACTAATACCATGGCAAAAAGTGATAATTCAAAAAGCTATAGAACCGGGGCCACCAACGCAAAAAGTTTCATGAGATGCTCCGAGTACGGAACCCAGGTGCAATACGTAGTTTGACTTGGTGAGGGGTATATACATTACTTTATACATGTACAATTTTAATAAATAAATATATAATCTCGTAATGTCTCTTCGTGATTTGTAAGTTGCGTACTTTACCACGCGTGACATTAAGATATTAACAATGTTCTATAATAAATATTGCGCCATATATTTCAGTTCCACCTGGCTCCCTTCTTTGTGGCGTGTGTGCAAATAATAACACGTCTTACATATTAACATGACAGAATTAAATAATATATGCGTGTATACAAGAAAAGAAACAACACCAAATGTAATAAAAAAAATAAAAAGCGTACATACATAAATAAATATAAAATAATGTATTTATAACAATCTTTGTGTACGAATAAAAGGATCAGTGCAGAACATATGTGCCCCTCTTTAATGCTGCACTTTTTTCCATTATATTACAAATTAAGACCGAAATTTCTAATAAGATAATCCACCGTTTAAACCTTTTCTTTTTTAATAAAAACCATAGATAGGAAGTGACAAATGAAACCTTGTTCTTCCAAAAGACAAGTACATGTCCATGATTGGATGAACATCCAAACATCAAAGAAGGAAAATTTACTGGAATCATTAGCACTTGTCACAATCTCCATTTTCCACCATAAATAGAAGCTGAAGCATATTATACCAACTTACTAAACACATCAACTGTATTGTAGCTTTAAATCATCCAAAAGTAAATTAAATGAAAATAACCTGCTAGCCTACAAAACGAAGCTCAATAATTTCAGACTAGCTCATAGCATTGCACCTTCATTTTAGGTCCATTGTCGGGTGCAGCATCTCCTTTGTCTTTTTCTGTCTCTTGGTATATGTACACAACTATAGACTGAAAAACAGCACCAAGTGACAAGTGCCTCATGTTCCATACAGAAGAAATGAAAAATATTGAAGAAGTATATGCAAAATACTATCGAATATCCTAAGGGTACTAATTAAAAATTTAAAAATAAAAAAAAACTTTATATAAAAAAATGATGTATTTAATATATCGAATAGTTTTACACTTATGTTTCCAATATAAAGTTTCCTTTTATTAACCAATACCCTTACGATACTCGTTAGTTTTCTCCAAAGTACAATAACAAAGATCACAGAGTTCTCTAACGGACAGAATGGAAGCATCAAATAGGAAATTTGTCTGTAGGGATATTTGGCAGCAGCAAAAGATCACAGGGACTAGAAGATGGTGCATATGCGAGACAGGATAAAATTAGCTCTCCACAATCTGTGGACCGCTGTACATCTTTCCAACTACTTCCACGTCATCAATTTTCTCCCTCTCTTGTAGCCATTCATAACCTTTCCTTTCCTCTTCTGGTATGGATATTCCTTCAACTGAAATTTCAAAAAAAGAACAAGTCCATTAGAAAAAGAGAAAGAAAAATGCTAAATAGTATCTCCAAGACACAAATTCACCTCACAGCAGAAGTATGTGGTTGATTCAAAATATAGGCATACAGAAATCATAGTGAATCCAACTATTATCAGATAATGAAAACTATGCAAACTTGTGTGTAGATAACCGAGCATGTTTGAGTAAATAGCTTAATTAAACGCTTATTCAATAAACTTTATTCACATTAGCTAAAAACAGCTTATTTTCATAAGCTTCTCTGACAAGCTTACTGAAATAAAATAAAAAAAGCTTATAAAAATATCATAAATAATTTTCATGAATAATTTATACAATTATTTTCATAAACCCAAAGAAGCTTCTTTTTGGAACTATGCACATCAAATCTTCCAAAAGCACCCTTGGTATAATAGAAATGACAAAACCTATATATACAATTTGAAGGTGATAAAAACAGTTTTCCACACCAATTGTTCACACTAAAGTGGTATGTAAAATTTGTGCAGTACAAATTAAAAAAGAAGGTTGAATAAGTACAGTTAAAATTTAAGTGGGTCACATCAAAATCAGATAAATTCAAAGACTGACAAGTGTGGAGATGTGGAAATGGTATTCACAAAATGTCATGCAAAGACAAATCTCTTTCAAAGCATAAAGTTTAGTGGCAACAGAATGATTTTAGTGGCAAAGAAACCTGAAAAGTTGGAGAAGGGGTAATTCAGGTAGTATGTGCAGTGCCTGCCATCAGGATCAGAATATGGAGGACCAAGCACATCTAGAACTGCACACGCTGTCACTGCTGTGAAACAATGCATGTTTCCCCCATCAGCAGGATAAAGGATAGATGGGTTACAAGGAGCAGTGAAATCAGCATCAACCTTGACTTTTGCCAAACGCATCTCAGGAGTATGGTCTGCATAATTAGAATATAAAATATTATTTTCTTTATGTTCTTTTAGGTGCACAAAACCTCACATCAGCTATAAATGTCTATGTCAACCTTGTAGATGTGTAGAAAATGATGAGACTAGTAATTAAAACTGTGCAAATGTATGTGAGAGTATCAGGGAACCTATGAAATGGAAATTCAAAATTAAAAGAGAATTAGTATAAATGACCAACCGGTGCAAGCTCCATCAATCTTCTAGCAAAGAAAACTATTTTTTGATGCAATAGTGTCCTTATTCTCCACATGGAAGTTTAAAGATCGCAAAAAACAACACAGCAGATAAGAAGCATATATTTTTTTGAGCATCTTGGAACTTAGTTACAACAAAGAAAACAAGGACATGAACACTAAATATATCCATCTTCCTGATCGTATCACTTAAGTTAAAGATGTTGCTAATAAACACACATGAGTATTCAAATGTTAACACCTTCTATTTTTTTAATTTATGGCTTTTTTAAATTTAATACGTTTTGCTTCTCTATCCAAATATATATGTATTAAATAAATGGAAAAATAGGATAACTTAGCATGAAATAAATATTTTTTCCCCTCTTTCTTCAAAAAAAGGGACGGCCCAGTGCACCAGACCCCACCTAGTGAGATCCGGAAAGGATAGATGTATAAGGCCTTACCCTCCCAAGTGGAAGTCTTAAATAAAATTAAGACATAGTGAATAGCACAATATGGAAAGATTATAAAATAGGAAAAATACTCACTTTCTGACGGTTTGACAATGGTGGAAGAGTCAGCAGGCAAGTCAACGACCCAATCATATGATTTGATGTGCATAGTTCCAAAAAGAAGCTTGCTAAAAACCGTCATTCCAGGGTGATTATGGAGAGGAATAACCCCAGAAGGTGGCAAACAAAATATTCCCATCTGCAATACATAATACATAATAAAATAAAGTTACCATCCACACAAAACAGCACTCTTCTCAGACATCATGCACGTGTTTGGGTTTCTGTGACACAACCAAACTTAAGTTTGTAATGACATAAATGTAATAAAAACATTATCTAACGTGAAAGAACTTTTTTTTTTTTTGCTTTTGACAAAAGTAAGTTTCAAATGGAAATACAAACACATCTTATATTATGCATGATGAAAAGAAAAGCAGTTAAGGTTAGGATAAATACGGAGAATTTTTCACACTCATAGATGTGCAAGTATGTAATTCTCGGTGTCCTTTGTCCGGCGTTTGTCAGGAAATATGGCATGTCAGGTTTCAAGCCAACATCTTCTGGTTTTATTCCATCTGCACAAAGCAAGGGAATAGTTGCATATGCTTTGCATGGCACATAAAACTTAGGAAAACATATGAAAACTTTAAATAACAAATGGTTACATAATTCTTGGCGTTACAGCACAGGTAACCGTGTATTAGTGAGTTGACTCCAAAGGGATATTACACAAAAAAAAATCACTAGATGAATTCAGGTTCCAACATATAAAACCAGCATAAAGCAACACCCTTTTAACATCCATATGCATAAAAATTACTACTAAACAAGGAGTTTTTGATCATAGGCCTTCTTCACCCCCTCACCGAGTTATTTTCCCTCTTAGACAATCATCACCATTAAAAATATTTTACCAAAAATGTAATGCTACATCCTTCTAATAATCATCGTGATCTTCCATTAAAAAAAAGTATTAACTAAAAAAAGATAAAAAAAAAAAAAAATTCAATAACTTTTTCAATTAGTAATTAAGAAGACTATTTAGAAGATTGGTTAGGAGAATATATAATTATTTTTACCAAAAACATTTAGCATGCTATTATTAGGCCTACTGATTGACTGTCTCCTAGCAAATAATACGAATTTCAAACTTTTGCAAACCAATTATCTCTGATTATCACCAAGAGGGCCCTAATTTAGGACATAGTAAATCCAAGGTATCTCTCATTGAAAGTGATAAAATTGAGTATTACACTACGCTTGCAGATGTCCCATTCGTTTTAGAACAAGGACTTGACATCACATGGTCAACTGAAAACTTCAATGTAAATATATCTCGTGAGGAACAACAAGCACATGATAACAAGCATTTTTTTATTTGATATAAAAAACTACAGAAAATAAAAAAATACATGCATGCATGTAAGGACACAAAAGCATATCCCACCCTGAGGGCAGGAAACACAATTAGCATATAGAAGAGCACAAACCCCTCCATCCAATCAATCTAAAATTGGTGAAATTGGAGCAATTCAAAACAAAACCAAATAAAAGGAAAAAATTATATTATTTAATTAAAATGACACATAAATAAAAGTATCTAGCCAAATCCCTCCAAAAATACAAAGTACTAGGAGCAAACCAAAAGATTAATAATTCCAAATAAAAAAGGGGGAAACAACAACAAAATTCACACGTTGCCAGCTAGAAGTAGAAATTGGGACATTTTTATGGTTGAGATTTCATCTAGATTTTATAATTTAATATTTTAAATTTAATCCAACGGCACCTACATAAGAATAAGAGTATCTTAGACTATGTAACAAAATGAAAACCACAAAGATCTTGAAATTTTTCAGATAAAAATTAATGCGTAAACGTGTGAATGCGTTAAATCGGGTCCAAAAAAACACCTAACAACAACACACAACAGAATTAGAAACAATAAAAAATAAAATAACCCGGTACCTAGAACAGATTGCAGCCTCTCAATGTCTTGAGGGGGAGGGACAATCCCAGCCTCACCAGAGGCAAAAACATCCTTGCAGGTCTCGAACAGCTTCTGAACCGGTGACATCTTCTTAGGACGCCGCCGGTTCTTCTTCCTTGACTTGCTGTTGGTAATTGTTTCTCTTGGTAATTCACAAAAGTTTCTTCCTTTTCTATCAGCTAAGGTCCTCTCAATACCCATTCACAACCAAAACCACAACAAAAAATAAAAATAAAAAAAGCTTCAACTTTTGCAAAGCTATTGAGATGGAACAATAAAGAATCCCAAATTCACAAAACGGGTATCCCAGAAAACACTGAAAATGCAATAAAATTCAACCCCAGAAGCTCAGTTTCAAACTTTCTGCAAATGGGTATCCAAAAAACACTTAAAAATGACAAATTTAGGGACCCAAGAAAGAAAAGGGTAACAGGGAGAACAGAGGAAACAGGGGATAGAAGAAGGTATATAATAAGGTAAATAACAACAATGATGGGATAGAATTTTTTTTTCTTATGTTTGTACTTTCTAGGAGGGTTTTGGAAAGGTTGGTGTTGTTGTTGTTGAAGGGTAAAAGGAGGAGGTAATAGATGTGAAAATTGGCATTGAAAATTGTTGTGGTGAAGTAGGTGGTATTTGTAGATGAGGATTGTGAATTGATATTTTTGGATATAAAAGAGGTGGAAGCAGAAGAAGCAGTGGCAGGGTTATCTGAGAGAGAGAGAGAGAGAGAGAGAGAGACAGTTGGTTTTTGCAAAGAGAAAACCAGGGGCCATGCTTGAAATTCCAGTGGGCAGTTTCAACAGCGGATTTTTAAACTTTGTTTATGTGGATTTTTTTAATATATAATAATTATATCATATTATTATTTGATATCAATGTCTATATAATAGTATATGCACTTTATGATTTGGTGGTTTTGGCTTTTTTTTTCTTTTTAATTTTTTCTTTTGAAACTCCTCATTCATTCACACCATTTTGACATTTTCACGTGCCACAAAATAAAAATTTGTAATAATAATCAATATAGAATTCAATTTTGAATTTTCTCTTTAAGAAGTGGGACACTCTCGAACATTAATAATTTATCAGTTTAATTGTTAGATGAATTTTTTCGTATTTCAATAGTAATTTTATTCTGTATATATGATTCAATCCGATGATAAAAATCATTTGACTTAATTTATTAACATGACTCATTTAATTGAGGGAGTGCATTTTGATTGGACAGATAACTTTTATCCCAAAATTATTGAAGGTATCGAAAAAAACACCTAATTGTTATAGAGTGACAATATAAAACATTTTTTATACAATATTTAATTATAAATTATCACATAAAAAAAATGACTCATATTCTAACTACCTTAAAAATTATTCATATCATGATTAATAATTGATTGACAATATAAAAAATTTTACACTGTAAATGCATACTACTCTGGTCCTTATTATAAGCAAAGAAGTCCCAAAATTTGTGTTCAAATATGAGTAATTATTCAATTTGATCCCTGAAATTATAGGGTTGTATCAACTTAATCCCCCACATTATTAATATTCCAAAATGATCCCTGAAATTGCAGAAAGTTAATCAGATTCGTCCCTCCGTTGATATTTACAAGGACTATAATGACATTAAGTTGGTAATTTCAGGGATGCATTTGAAACTAATTGAATAATATCAAGAATGCATTTGCTATATTTTGCAACTTCAAGTATTATTTTGGAATATTGATAATGTGGAGGACTAAGTTGATATAACCCTATAATTTCAAGGACTAAATTGAGTATTTACTCATTCAAATATATAAGCAAATTTTAACTACTTTCATCTTATTTAATGATATTATTCCGAAAATATCCTTCATTTAATATCAATTTTATTCTCCAATAATTTAATATGAGATGTATTTAATAAAAATTGAAATATTATATGAAAATTACTTTAGATAATATATTTAACTTTTTAACAACATTAAATAAAATTAATCAACTTCTTTAATATATATATATATATATTTCATTTAAGTTTTGCTTATAACATCCATTTAGACCCCTAATCTATTAGTTGTCATTATTCTTGAGTTTCGTTCTTATTATATTATCATGTTATATTATTAAATAATAGCGGTTTAACGTTTCAGTATTTTAATTAATAAATTAATCAATTTATTAAAGGGCATTGATTTCAAGAGAGACTTTTGTAGTCAGAGTACCCTCTCATCTGATCTGATGAGGGATAATGTCACACATCTACACAGAGACTCTTCTAATCATATCTCTTTCATACACACAAATGGAAAGTTCAAATACAGAATCACAAGCAAAAGACTCAAATATCTTTCACTATTTAATAAAAAGACTTATTAATTTGATTCCTTAATTTGAAATTCAAAATTATTATATTCATTTTTTATTGATTAACAATGTGTTTTTTTTAAGTTTCTCACGATATCCTTCATACGTAATCCCTCTAGATATCGAAGTAACAATATGTTTAATGTATTAAAAAAATAAAAAATTATAACTTTTAACAAAAAAAATCACCTTTTTATTTTTTAATAGTTCCTCCTTTGCCTTTAATTTTTTAATAATATTCAATGTGTCAGTGAAGATAGTAATAAATATGGCTAAAATTAAAAAATAATTGAAACTTTTTTTTTCTCTAAAGTAATAAATAATTTGAAATAAAATAAATTTTAAAAAGTCACTATTATTTAAGAAAGGTTGAATTATTAATTAACGATTATACATGTTGCTTTGTAGTGGACACCATATCTTTAGAATCCTTTATTGTTAAGTAGGGTATTCACAAGACATGTTGGGACAAAATCAACTTAACGTGAACCCAACTTAATTATGACGGAGCAGATCTTTGGACCTAAATTCAGTTCAGTTCGATCATGATATGATTAATGATCAAGTTGATCTGTGTTAACCTAAAAGTAGATTAATGTCCTAGAAAAGAAGGGTCTGATGCTTCATCTGAGAAAGAAATTCAGATGCGTCCCATTTGCATCCACAATAATTGTTTTTAAAAAAATAAAGACACATTAATTATGTGAGAAGTCGAGCAATTCTGGTAATAAAATATATCAACTTAAATATTATACATAGTTAAATCATAAAAGTGTTTTTGGCAGGGAGAAAGAAAACAAAACATAAGCAAACTATGGCTTTAGAGTGGCAATGCCCATCAGTGTAGTATTGCTGTAGTGCAAGTGGCCCATATTTCATAAGATAATTTGGACAAGAGTTACCTTTTCTTAAAGTGTGTGTGCAAAACGAACATCTCAATCCCAAAGCTTTAAATCATGGAGCTCCCAAATAGTAGCTACATATTTGTGGTAGCAAGTTGTGCCTTCAATTAGCATGTGTGCATCATTAGCAAGTTGTGCCTTCAATTATAGGGGCAAAATTTTGTCTAGGATGTACCTCTAGCGACCAAATCAACGATCGAGTTAGCGACCAAATTTTGTTACTTAGCAACGAATACGCGAGTTCCTATTTTGCGACCGGATACAGTGGTCCCTATTTAGCGACCAACATAGAAATTTGGTGGGTAACTGCTTAGCAACTAGCCATTTGGCGTCTACGTTTTGGTGGTCGCTAAGTTGTTTGGCGACCAGATTTCTATGTTTAGCGATTGATTTCTTCGATCGAGTGACTACTATCATCACTATCGCCATTAGGGCCACCCAGCCACCGCCACGACGCCACCACCACTACCATCATCATCGCTGCCACCCTCGCCACCTCCACCACCACTGCGGGCATCGTCACTGCTGCCTCACCACCGTCGTGATCATCGTTGCCGCCACTATCATTGCCAATTCTAGGAAATTGAATTTATAATTATAATTCTACGCTCTAATTCTTTGCACAAACACAAATATAGAATTATGATTATGAACCAATTTTAATTCTAACCGAATTGAAATTGAAATTAAAAAACTAAAATGCAATTTCAATTCCATGCGTCAAACGAATCCCTAGTAAATTTTCTTTTGGCAAGCCTCGTGTAACTAGGGATGGCAATTTTACCTATACCCGCGGATATACGCTGATAAAATCCGTAACGGACACGAGACGGGGGGCTTAATGGATACCCGCATTATTAATAGGGCGAGGGTGGGTATTGAGGTACCTGTACCCGCAGGTACCCGCTAAATGTGATTTATTAATGTTCCAAACTTTGGTTCAAAACTTCACAGGGTAAGCATATTCCAAAAGCAAAGTAATACCAAATTCAAGTTTTATTTACATAAAACTAGCCTAATTTTTTTTGATCCACCAGATGTGACATGCCTATTACAAGCTCTTATGGTAAGAAAAATCTTAGCAAGTATCTTTAACAAGGTCATAAGCACAAAATTTGCAGGACATCTTGTGACCTGTGTGCTGACTTAGAACTCACATTATTCCTTTGAATCAAAAAGAGTATTTACATATTGACCTATGTGTTGACTTATAGCTACAATTTCAGAGTCATCCATGAGAAAGAGTATTGAAGTTTTTTTTATCAAATATGGAATGGATCATAGTTTTTTTCTTTGCTCGTGGATATCCGTTAAATTCGATAAAAACCTGTTTAGCGGGTACCCGCTTGAGCACGGGTGGGGATGGGAGAGTAATAACCGTGCCCGCCCCGCCCCGTTGCCATCCCTACGTGTAACCACTATCATAAAGCCCTCCTTATAATTGATAGAGGTGACAAATCGGGTTGCTCGACCAGACCGAACCAAAGCACAAATCGGGCAGATTCGTGCCGGATTTAGGTTGGTCTAGTACTTTAGTGGCCCAGCCCAGCGGACCATTTTGGCCCTATATTTTTTTTTATATTCTTTTTATACTTAAATGCATTTATATTTATATATATGTATTAAATAAGACTAAAATATGTAACCAAAAAAAAAAGACTAAAATTTAGTAAAAATCACAATTTAGAATATGTAAACAAGTATTAAAGAAACATTCTTTCATAAAAGCCATTAAATAAGTATATTTTTCATCATTAATATATTGAAATATCATTTATTTAGAAGTTATAATATGGACTATAAAAAGTATGTTTCTATATCTAGACACAATTGAATAAAACTAATATAAAATATTTTCTTTAAAAAAACAGGCCATTGGGTCGGGTTGTGTCAGTTTGGTTCGGTTTTGTTCGGGCCTCCAATTACCCAGCCTGGTCCTAAAAACTGGCCTAATTCGGGCTGGCCCAACAAGTGGGGTTCAAATTGCCAACTATAGTAACTAATAAATTGGGAATAGGAACAAAGCCAAAAAAATTAGATTAAAAGGTCAAATATTGATTTTATTTTGATGAAGAAACCAAAATATCAAATTTACACAGCAAAATTTAAAAAAATGTGCTTTCTTCGGTATCCCTAATAATTTTTGGGTAAAAATTATTCTGCCTAATCAGAATGCGCCACCTCAATGAAATGGGTTATGCTATGGGTCAAGTCAAATAATTATTACCATTTGATTGAATCACCTAGATAAGATAAATTACACTTAAGGTATCAGAGAATTCACCTTTAAAAAATTCCAAAAAAAAAAAATCAAGAATTGTCAAATGTTTTAAGCTTTGAAGGATTATTTGTGACATGCGATCTTGAAATGAGACAACGGTTTTATTCTTTAACTATTTTTTATGAAAAAACAATTTAAAATAAGATGTATTTTTTGATACTTTTAATAATTTTGGGATAAAAATTATCCTAACCAATTAGAATGCATATGCATCACCTTAATTAAATGAATCATATTAATGGATCAAGACAAATGATTCTCACCATCTGATTGAACTACTTAAATAAAATAAATTTATCTTTGAGATACCATAAAATTCATCTTAAAACAATGCAATAATATGTCAATTGATCTAATCTTCTTGATGTAGAAATAATAGGCATTAGCCCGCACAGTGACTTTTTTAAAAACAAATTGTTTTTTATCAAAGTTAAAGAGAAAAAGGAGACAAGCAAACATTATATACTGTGATGTTATTGTTTTTCATGGGAAAGATGTAGAAAATGTCATGTATAAATAAAGAGTTTAATAGTTATATATTATTAGTATAAAAAATTTTATATTGATAATCAATCAAAAATTATGATGTGAATGATTTTTAAGATAAATAGGATAAGAATCAAATGTTTTAACTTATGTAATAATTTTTGATTGATTATCTATATAAAAAATATTTATATTTATTATATATATCAATTAAATTCATAAATAAATATCTGAAATACGAATTATACTAAAGTGGACGCATGGTTGACCAAACGTCTTTTGGCCTAAGGATATCATGCACTTATTTTAAAGTCATGCATGACATATCAATAAAAGAAAATCAATAATATTATAATAATCTATTAAAAACAATACCAATGTTTTATAATTCAAATGGATAATAACAAAAAGCCCTATCAATTCACCAGAAGCCATTGGAATCAAAGAACTTGGAGCCAGCAAATGTAAATTCACCAAGTGTCAATCTTTTTTGCAAAAATATTTTGGAGAAAAGAATGCATGCTCTTTTCGAACTTCCAAATTGCCAAACGAATCTCCCTTCCGGTTAGGGATGTCCATTTGTACGTTTGTGTGGAGATCCACTTAATGACGGTCTTGAATGGGATTTCGTGGATGAGGACTTTTTTTTCACGAGAATGAAAATGGGAGAAGAAATCCTATCGAAGATATTTTGGGGATGGGGACAAGGAACATATTTCATATCTTGTGAAGTTCTCGATTTCGAAAATATTAATAAAATATTCTTACAAATATATGTGGATATATATATATATATATATATAATTAATTTAAATATATTATTTTATTAAATAAATAAAACATTAAAAATATTTCAACCCTTAATTCTAAATGCTTCATCAATTTGTCTTTCACATGATATTATGACTATTTATATATATGATATTATTAAAATGACAAGAATAACAAATTTAAACTCTCTAACCTTACATGTTAGATATGACAAGAAGAACCGAAGTTCATGTTATAGTCTTTGTCATTATCATAATTTTATTAAATTTTGTTTATACAATTTAAGGTTGAATTTGTTGCAATATTTTGGAGAGTGCTTTAATTTTAAATATTTAACATTTTTAGTACTTTCATATTTTATTGGATTTTAGTTAATTATCTGCTTTTTATTTTATTTTCAGATCCCCAAACTCCCCGCGGGGATCTGCGGTATCCTTGGGGAATGGGGATGGGAAAAAAAAACTCCCTGTGACGGAGAATGAAGACGGGGACAGGAAGTAAAATTGGGGGCGGGGACGGGGAGTGGGGCAATACTCCCCGCCCCTGCCCTGCCCCATTGCTATCCATACTCCCTATTTTATAAAACAAATTGTATGTTTCCATATTAATGAATTTTAAATTTTAAAAATAAAAAACTAATCTTATGGACTAGGGTCTTTTTTTTTTTATCAAAAAAAAGAGTCTCGCATAGTGAAGCCCAAAATATTTCCACTAAACATGGATGATGAAAAAATTGGGATTGTTTTTTGCACCGTCAATTTGACTCATACACTGCTCCCGTTTTTTCAATTTTTCTCTCTAAAGCACTTTCACAACACAATTCCGGAAATATGATTCCAAAATACAATAAAAGATAATTCCGGAAATTAAATTCCGGAAGTATTCAGAAGTATTCACCGTTTGTCTGCAAGTATTGTCATGGTGACTGTGGCAATAGTCGTTGGGTCAATGAAGATCAATTCCTAGAAGAAAAGTGTGTGAAGGTCGACCATCATTCTCTCTAGAGTGGTTCTGGGTTTTCTATGTTTTGTCACTTCTTCTCATCCCAAAGTTGTTACCTTTTCATCGGAGCTTTTCGTTTTGTTAAGCACTTTTCAAACCCAAGTGCTAAAGATATTGTTTTCAAAGCCGTTTGTGTTAATCTCAAACATAGGAGATGAAGTGTGTTGGATCAACTATCCCAAACCTCAAATTCTTTGGTGAACCGAGTTGTTACCGAGTTCCAAAACTCACCCTAGTTAGCTTTAGGCAGTTGCAATTTGGTTGAACAGTTGTTCCCACACTCCTTAGAGTTTTTTTCCACCATAGTTCATGTGTTAATGAAGTCAAGGAGATTCGATGATGCCTTGTTTCTTATGAGAAACTTGATTACTCAAGCGGGTACTCCTCCTTTTAGAGTTGTTCGAAGTATTGATTGAGAGCTACCAAAGATATAGCTCGAGTATTGCTGTTAATAGACAAATGGTGAATACTTCCGGAATTTAATTTCCGGAAGTTCATTTTATGTATACTTCCGAAATTTAATTTTCGGAATTATCTTTTATTGTATTTCGGAATTGTGTTCTGGAAGTGTTTCAAAATCATACTTTCGGAAAGGGGTATTTTTAGGGGGGGAATTAAAAAAACAGGGAGGAGGTGTATGTGTAAAAATGGGGGTGCAAAAAGCAATCTCCGGAAAAAATGTCATTATCCACCGATCTAATCAATACATGGTTGCATTTGGTATTTTTCTAATTCACGTTTGGAATAAAAGCATTAGTTCACACAATAAACCTACTAAGTTTGAAAAATGAAAATCTTGTAATCTTATGGAGATTTTCAGATATGATTATCAGGGTATCTAATTTCTGTATCTTAAAATTAAGAAGAAAAAATGCTTATATATGTATGTGTATCTTTTTTTCGAATGTTTTTTTTAAATATATAACCCATATTGGTGTGCATGGCTAAATTCTTTAAGCAATGTTTTTTCCCGTCTAAGAGTCAGTTTGGGTAAGATTATTCTCAACGCAAACGTAAAAAAACGAGTCCCAAGACTCTTTTTTCAAAAGCTATATGAGATAAGCTTTTGGACAACATGATTTGGAAATATGATTTTATGGTGGAGAATCTAAAACAACCAACACTAACTCGGCATGGGTGATCTTGCTTGAGACTAGACAAAATGGGTACTGTGACAACCTTCTATCCCGCATGTTATAAAATATTAAATATAAAAAATAATAATAACAATATACAAATAAAAATAAAAACATGCAACCTTTTATAAAAAGGTTCACGAGTAAAAAAGGTACCACATGAACTAGTTCTCAACAACGCGAAAAAGATTAAATCCATACTTAAAACAATAAAGAAAACATCAACGTAAATAAACCCAACCCCGATGTCACAATTCAGAGTTGATACAACCATTCCGGAAATATCCTCAGAATACAATTGAAAGCTAAAACAAATAAAACAACTAAGCTAAGAACCCTAACTATGAGTGGTGGCTCCTCAAAGTCACTCCTCTCCGGACTGTTCGTCATCCTCTACAAAAACCATACATGCCAAACAAGAAAATAAAGAACGAGAAGTAAGGAAACATGTAAACACAACGGCATGAAGATAGGAATAAGATGATCATATATCATGGCATAGCAACAGTCATAAGCATACACTTACATACATAAACATCATCTCAACATCATAAATCAAACAATATGCTATATGATGCAATGCAACACTACTCGGCTACTCCATCAATACACGTGGGTCCAACATCATAAATCAAACATTTTGGAGTTACATATTCACATTGGCCACTAAAGGCACCAACGCCGACAGTCCACCAAACCATGGGTGAACCCCTTGGATAGCCAACGCATCAAACCATGGATGCCTCATCACAGGGGGCCACGGTTCACCAAACCTTGGGTGCCGTACTCTAGGACGACCTCCCCTATGTTGAACTTCCCCTAACTAACATTTCGAATGTGATGCATGAACACAACAACAAACAACGGGCAACCGCCACCTCCGCTTGGGCCACTAAAGGCACCCAAGAATATCATCCTCATCATTGGGCCACTAAAGGCACCCAATATAACAGCATAACATTGGACCACTAAAGGCATCCAATTATATCATCGTGTGGTAATCCCTTGGGCACCGACTTAACTCACTCATCGTTTCTCAACGTCTTAATTAATATATAATTAAGTTATCTGACTTCATCATTTGTTTGGTGTATTATTCTATCATTATTGGGAACATTGGGGTTAAAATCCCTATTAAACCATAAGCCTCAGATTCTGACCAGAGGGGTGGCACGAGTGTGCTTAACCCCGGCACAGGCATGCTGCCACTTCCGTGTAGCACGGGAATGCTTCAAATCTGGCACGGTCGTTGATAACTCTTAGAAATAAGAGTTATTATTATCTTTTTAATAGAATCATTGTCCTTGTTTTGAGTAATTTGGGAAAATAAAGTCTAGTTTTGATTGGATGAAATAATAATTGAGAAAATTGTCAAAATGCTGAAAAAGTTGTTAATTTTTTAATTTGATAACTAAAATGATGTTTGAAGTGTGGAGCAGGAAATCAAGTATTTGAGCTGAAAAGAGTTGCTCTGGAATTACTATGGAATGCTGCAGTGTCTGGGAAGAGAATCACTACAAGATTAAAGATTTGCTAGCTCAGCACACCTTCACTACAGGACAAAGAACCTGCAGCGCTGTCCCAAACGAGGAAAGAGAAATGCAGACCTCAGCTGGATGTACTTGGGAATTGGGCCAAGGATTATTTTATTATTGTTGAATTTTGTAAAAGCCCAAAAGTGCATGACATAGAAAGTAGGAAACCCTATTTGGGGAGCACTACTACAAATAGTGAGAGGTCACCCTCCTTTTAGGTCATCCTGGTACAGAGGACAACAGTCGTCACTATTCTTCCTGGTCTTCTCTGTAATTAATTTACGTTATGTTGAGTCTTTCCTTTATTATGTTTATTTTTGTCTTTAAGCTCATTATGAGCTAATTTTCCTTAGTTAGGATTCTATGAATTTGTAATTGATACTTAAGGGTGATTTATGCAATAGATGTTATTCATTTCCCTCTTCTCTGCGTGAATGCTTATTCTTAGTTTGGATTTACCAACTAAGCTAAGATACTAGCTAGCTAAGTTTGGAAAAACTTAGTTAGTGGACTTGTTTAGAGAATAAGGATAAAATAATTAATTGGAAAATTAATTATGTTGAATGAGCTAGGAATAGCCTTCAAGTCTTTAAGTAGCTGGATGTATTTATCTGTCAACTGAGGTAAATTAATTTGAACTTAGAAATAAGAAGCTTTTAATGAACTCAGTTTTACTGCTGGAAAGCAAATTTTAATTCCTGGACTAAATGTTGTAGCATCCTGAAGCATAAGTTACCCTGAAGTTAAGATTACAAAGGATTAGAATCCTAGCTGTTTCTATCTCTGTTTAAAACACCAATCTGTTGCTTTTATTAATTCATTGCATTTATTACTTACTATTCTGATACCCAATTACTCAATTTACTTTACATGCCTACAATTACTCTTTATTTTATTAAGCTAAGAAGAAAAGGTTAAATTAGAATTTGTATTCAAATCATTTAAATCCTCGTGAGAACGATCTTTATTCACACTTTATTACTTGTTTGACTGTGTACACTTGAACATATCATTATTTTTTCACAACAGTCGTGCTCAACAATATGGGCGTGCTCCCTGTTCAGCACGGCCGTGCTGATCGCGAGACAATACTGTTCTGGGTATCATCCCTAGGTTCATGACTAAACCATCAACATAAAAACCTCAACTTTTATTGATTCATATCTTATGAATATATTTGGGGAACAACGGTCCCTTTATTATTTGACCAATTAAAATCCTAATTAACCAATTTAGGGATATATCAGCAGGTTTATCACAACAGAACCATTCAACCATCAATCATCATATACAACAACTCAAACAACAATTATGATATAAACATACCATCAAATATCAACATAACAGCAATGCATATAATATTAGCATATTGGCATATAGCAACAAACATTTATAGTAGCAAGCATGTTAAACAAACAGCATACAATTAACCTCGGGGTCATGGGAACACCTCATCTTACACTACCCCCACTGCCTAGTGGTTATACTATCATTCTCCCCATACCTAGTTTGAAGGTTGCAACAATGGTAGCCCCAAACAACAAATTGGTCACGTCCTCTCAAGTGGCTCAGTCCGAATCCAAGCCTTGGTCAACTGAAACATTAGCCAAATCAGTTTCCAATCAAATAACATGAAAGGAAACTAAGAAAGGGAAGAAGCGTTACCTACACAACTGGCACAGATGTACCAAAAGCTTACCAAAGGTCTCCAAAACTCCAAAAACACACTGAGCTTGATGGAGATAGGAAACGGGGTAGGTCTAACCGCACTAATGTAGTAGCAGCTACCAAATGAGGGTTAAAATCACAAACCCTCGATTTCTATACGATTATATAACTGCGCATATGGCATGGCCGTGCACTCCTTCGACACGGGCGTGTCAAACTTAACGTCAGCGAGACGCGGTTCGCACAACGGCATGGCCGTGTTGACTAATGTCACGACCGTGCTTGTGACTCAGCTGGTCACAAGACACGTGAAAACAGCACGGGCGTGCTGGAAATCAGCACGGGCGTGCCAATATTCCAGAAAGGGACTTTTAAGCCAAAAATCTCACTTAGCCCTTAACCAACAAACATAACTTAACCAAACAAACTTAAACATACAAACAAGCTTATATAAGAATTCTTTACGAAAAGCAGGGCGTTATAGGTACACCACATCATAAGCACCTTAAACTTTTAACTTTTAAATCTAAACAACATAATTCGAATGGGAGGTCGACTCGGATCATGGATGAGTCTAGTGATATAAAACTCAGATCGATCATCGACTTGATCAGGGCATTGGGTCAATGGGTCACTGGTCGAACCAACGAGTCACCGGTCGAACAAATGAGTCACTAGTTGAACTGCATGAACTAGTATAAATAAAATTTGTAAATTATATAATAAGATATGTGTACGTAATTTATTTGTAAAAAACATAATAAGCTAGTGTTGTGGCTTAGTGGTAGGATTGCTTCATGGGAGCAATAGGATCCAGGGTTCGAAATGTGAGTGAGCCGCAAGCAGGGAGCGTGCATTGGAAATACAATGCACAAGGAAGGTTACAATGACAACATAAATCTTAACGAGTAAATACAATGACAACATAAACCTCAAGGGTAAGAGTGTAATGGCAACATAAATCTCAAGGTAGGTCGGTATAATTTATAAAACAAGAGAGGAGCCAAATATAATTAATTAATTCAAACATCAATGAAAGTCGGTGTAATTTAATGTATAAAAAGATTATGATTGAAAAATATGTATACAAAGTAATCAAGAAATAATTATCAAACATTATATTCATAAATCACATTACTTAAATAATAATATAACTTGAAAACATTAAGAAGATAACTCAATATATGAATATATGATTTAATGACATAATACATTTTATTACAAAAGTCATTTTAATTTTTCTTTATAAAGGGAGTCGAACCTATCCGTGCAAATCCTCGAGTTTAACCCAGTCAATATTGTTAGTATAAATCAAAGTGACATAGAGACTAAATCAAATTTTTTTTTTGTCTAACCTAGGGATGGTAACAGGGCGGTGGAGGGGGAGGGGGAGGGGACTAACCTAGAGCTATCAAAATGGGTTCTGGCCCATGAGCCAACACGGCTCACCGGTTGGTTGGGTTGGGAAAAAACTAACTCACTTTTATCTCGGATTGTTTTGACCTCACTCACTATGGGTTAGAGCCGGGTTAGCCCACTTTTTTTTTTTAATGTATTATTATCATTTGCATGGCCCATCCTAAATCCATCAATCCAAACCCAAAATCAGCCTTCACCCAACCGTGAACCCTAGGCCTCCAATATCCATCCCACATCACCCTTCCCACCATCCTGCCCTTCACTGCAAGTTGACAATCATCATAGAGATGTCTAGTGATTGGATTTTTCTAAAGTTGTAATGGTATCGCCTCCACTCCTTAGCTAAGAAACTCAATGAGAAATTACGACCTTAATTGTAGAAGCCATTCCAGATCTTGCAAAGGATAGGCCAAGCGGCCTATAATCTTCAGTTGCCTCCGGACTGTTGTGCATTCATCATTTCTTCCACGACCATTTCATTAATTTGTTCTTGCATATTCATGTAAATGTAATTCTATTATTCTATTATTAATTAAAAAAGTCTATTTCAATCCAAAGTATTGCTTGAAACAACTGCCTTATCATTGTAGCTATATCTATAAATATGATTTTACATTTCTGCAGTAAAGGTTTTACGATTAGCAGATCCACAAGTTGATTTTTCAGTATTATTTATTTTTTTATTTTTCTGTTTTTATTTTTATTTTTTATTTTTCTGTGATTTTTATATAATTCTTACTTTAAGTGAGTCAACTCGTTTAACCTACCAAACCGTGGTGGGTCGAGCCGAGTTAGTTGTTTCTTGGCTCACCAAAAAGTGAGACGGATTGGTTTGCTCACTTTTTGGTCAACCCATGGTGAGTAAACTCGGGTGAGTTGGATTGACTCACCAACCCCCACTCCCGGTCCTCATTCCCCGTTTTCATCCTCCTCCTTGTCCCTATCCACGATCCCCTCCATGGGGTGTATTTCTCCCCATCCCAATTCCCCACCTCTCCACAGGGAACCCTAAAGGGCAATTGGTGCAAACTCAAACCCTAGCTTCCTTGTCGTCACTAATCATCTTTCCTTCAATGCAATATGTCCTTTAGATTGCACTAAATCGCCTCAGGCCCACCTTGTTGTTGCCAGCATCGTAGAAAGCGTTCGACAACCCTTTCTATACTCGTTTTCGGATTTCAAACCCTTACCCGACAAGCCACACAAAAACATTGTGAGGACGTTCAAAGGGAAACCCTTCCTCAAGCCCGAAATCTCGTTGACTGATCAAGAGGTTATGAAGAATGCAAAAAATGAGGGAAGAGATGGGTTATGGTGGATGTGGGTTCCAATGTGGTTACGGCAATTGTGGGGTTCCGGATTATGGCATTTGAGTCTGTATTCGTGAATTTGTAGAACATCTGTGAAGGGATTTACTTTAAGTTTCTTTTATTAATTTAATAAATTAATATACACATATAAAGTATTTCTATAATGTTCTCGATGACGAGGAGCTCGCGGGTGGACAATATGGTCCTTGTCCCTGAATTGCCTTCGGGAATATTTTCTCTTCTATCCCTGTCTGCGAGGAAAAATCCTCACTCACAAAGCTCTTAGTGGGATAGTTGCCATGGGGATTCCCTAAATGGCATGGAATACATGTGATGCCAAATCAATATAACACAAACTAACATAAATTTAACATTAATAAATAATATCCATTTTTAAGTTTGAACCTTTAACCTTAAAATTAGGTACAAGGCCATGTACACATTCTTTTAATCTAAAAATAATAATCATATCTCAACTTTCAAAAAAATAATTGCAGTGCTGTGTAAGAAAAAAAGGTTTATAGTATTTACATATTTCAAAATTTTAATAATCTTCAAAATATCCGTTTGTAAAATGTAGGTTAGTGTATATTATGACTTTGATATTCTATTAGATTCTATTGTAAAAATAATTTATATTAAATGGAGTTATTCAATAAATACATAAAATCATATTTCGGGAATTGAGGCAGGTGATGTGGAACTTCTAATAATATTAAACTTTGTAAGAAGGAAACAAGAAAAAGAAGAATCTAGTTTTAATAGAATTTTTTATTTTATTTTTCTGTAACAAAGGATTTTTTATTTTAAAGCTATATATATGAAAAAAAAAATTAAGATATGTTATATAGATTAGATGCCAACTCGCTCAAGACAGGAAACTAAGCTGTTTCTACCTCTACATCAGAGTGGACAAATATGAATAGAAGGGTAAGGTTTGTCATAATCATGCATCCATATTAGATTGTGACACAACCTAGTTAAAAATAGGCCAAAAGTAAATTTACAATCTCTCTTACACTTTGTCAAGAGAAATAAACACAATGTTTGTTTTTTCCAAGACAAATTGTAAAAGATTTGGAGATCCCCTGTATAAGATATCGTGTTTATTTCTTTCAGTAAACATATCATCATGCTAAGAAGATTAAATTTTAAATGCTTAATTATATTTTTCGTCCCCCAAATTTTTTAATTGTGTGATTTTGATCTATAAAAAATTTTAATTGCACTTTTGTCCCTTAACTTTTTCAATTGTGCGATTTTGATCCCTCAAAAAATTTAATTGTACTTTTCATCCCTTAATTTTGTGAAATTGTGTAAAATTAATCTTTATAGAGATCAAAATAAGGGCTTTTATTACACAATTTCACAAAGTTAAGCGATGAAAAGTACAATTAAATTTCTTGATGAATCAAAATCGCACAATTGAAAATATTTAGGGATAAAAGTACAATAAAAAATTTTGATAAACCAAAATCACACAATTTAAAAAGCTGAGAGATTAAAAGTACAATTAAGCCAATTTTATATACTTCTTTCGTTGGACACATGCTAGCTGTGAAGTCCATAATAATCTTTGCCTACTCTGCTTGTAAGGAAAATTTGTTGAAAAGGAGAGGTGGTTGGTGTGATTATATTTTGTTGTTATCACAAAGGATATTAAACGAAGTTAAAACACTGCATTATTCGCGTACGGTTCTTCTACAAGATAGTCAATATTAAAGTAATCAGAAAAAACAATTAAGGCGAATATTATGAACACTGTAAGCATAACATCAAGAAAAAAACAGAACACGCAGTTTTGGTTCAAATCCATAGTTTTAATTAGCATGTTTAGCTATATGATAATATCCTAATGTGTGTGTGTGTTTTTGTTGTCCTCGACCATGAGTATCCCCCATCGAAAACGGGAATTAATCTCCTGCAGGGGAGTAAATGACATCTGAAAGCGGGAAACCCCTCCCAAGGGAAATTCGTTCCATACACAAGTCAATTGATGAGATTCGAACCCAAACTACTTGATTAAGAGATACAAGTCCACAACCACTTGTGCCAACCTCCGTTGGTCCTAACGTGTGTTGTTTGAATAGAAAGAATTTGGTCTCAAATATGGACCATTAAATCATGCATAAATGGATTACCAAAAACAATCTTGTATAAATGGTCAAGATTAAAAAATGATTAGTGGTCATGTAATCACTTTAAAAGACAAATGACTTTATGTTCTCATCTTATCATTCATGTGTGATCCAAAACTTGAGAATAATACATCTCAATCTCATATAAAATCTTGTAAAAATGCCTCTTTCATTTGATACATCTCACTCTCATATAAAATCTTGTAAAAATACCTCTTTCACTTGATACATCTCATATATATATTAGAGTTTAATTAATATGCATTATCACTATAAAGCTTTTTATACTATCAACTAATCAGAAATTATGATATGAACGATTTTTAAGGTAGTTAGGATAAGAGTCAAACAATTTAGATTCAATTTTTTATTGATTGACGGTATAATTTTTTTTACAATAAGAGTGCTTACAATTAAATCCATTTAATAAACATAAATTTAAAACTTTTACGATTTCTAATAATGTTTATCATACACTATAATTCTTCAGTTTAATTATTATGTACTGAAAATATAAGTTTTTTACATTATTAACCAATTACTGATCAAGTTATTGGTAACTTTTAATGTAATTAAAATAAGAGTCAAACATTTTTTTTGTTTTGATAATTTATGAATAAATGTTTGTGTAAAAAAGATTTACACTGTTAGTATATAACAATTAAACTAATAATTCCTTTTTTTGGTTACAAACTCATAATTCTTTTATTAAAGTGTCAATGGATCGTATAAAAAGTTATCACAAAATATATATTTTTGAATTAAAAATATAAAATATTTATTAAATAAATATTATAAATTTAGTGAAAAGTTAAGATATTTAATATCTTCTTCGATTATTCTTTTTTTATTTAGTTATTGAAGTTATTTTTAATTATTCTCTCTTTTCTCATAAAATTCTTCACTTAAGTGCTTTACAACAATCACAAAAATTAATCTTACATATCATCAGATTATCTAACCAAAAAAATATGCATCATAAGATATTTTCGTATGGTTTTAATTTATATGCATTGTCAATGTAAAAATTCTTATATTGTCAGCTAATCGTAAATTATCACATCATTAAAAATATCTGAATATTATCCTAATTACTTTAAAAATCACTTATATCATGATTTGTGATTGTTTGACAATGTAAACAACTTTTTTCCAATAATTGAATAATGTATCAAATTGAGTAATTGTTTTATCACAAGAATGCTTAGGAGTCTAGAATCTAGAGATCATAGATGGTCAAAAGTTATTCAATTATTGATTACTGATTATACGTATAATTATTTTTTAAATTAATCATAATAAAATTAAATTTATTTTAAAATATTTTATTTACAAAATAATTTTAAAATGATACTTTTTATTTTATTTAGATAAAAATCTCCGAACTGCAAATTATCAAATATGGTTATAATTTTTTTATATCCAATGCTAACTTATATATTATTTAAGTAATCAATGGTCTAAAAATTGTGTTTTATAATCGAAATTATTATGAGATAATTCAGTCAAAAAAATTATGAGATAAATAGTTTATTACAATTTTTTTCCATCTTCCGAGAACACAGTTTTGGTTCAAATCTATGGTTTAAACTAGCCTGCTCCTTAAGTGGTCTTTGGATAAGATCAATTCTTATCCAAATAATTATTTTTTATGATAAAAGTTATTTTTCAAAAAAAGTTGATATGTTTGGATAAATTGATTAAATTTCAAAAAAGTTATTTTTATGTGGAAAAAACTGTTTTTAAAGAAGCTAGAAATTTGAAGATTATTTAAAAAACTGTTAGATTATTTTGAAACCAATGACATTCTTCCTACTTCACCCATATAAAACTAAGTATCAAACAAATATTATTAAACTATACAAATAATTTCATACAATTTTTAGTAATTTACAATATATAAGTGATTTTTTTACACAACTTAAACGAAATAAATTATCTTATAATCGCTTTTTAATAAACACACTCAAATATAAAACTGATTATATTATAATCGATTATAACAATAATCGATTATCTATATAATCAATTATTGAAATAATCGAATTTTGGCAGCTGATCCAGTAGGTGTGGACTACGATCCCAGGCGATATTCACCTGCAATGTCAGATATTCGAATACTGGAGTCGTCATTCTGGGAAGTACTTTACATAATCATGCTTAGCCTGAGAATTAGTCTTACATCTTGCCTGTGTCAATGGTTAAAGACAAAAATAAAATATAAATGAATATATAATTGCAATTTGCAAGGGGTGGAGCTGATATGGATTCGGTGACTTTCATAATTAGTACATTTGGTTTCTTTATCTTTTTCTCTCTCATTTGACACACTTTTTTTTATCTTATCTTATTTTTCTCTTTCATATTTCTCTTTTTAAAAAATATCAAAAAAGGTATCAAAGTCACCACATACGGGTGGAGCTCGTTTGTTTTTTTTCCTCCTGAATCGGTGTGCGTGTAACTTACAAGGGTAAAAAAATTTGATAGCTTTGCATACAAAAATACCTGTTAGCTGGATCTCTCAGTTAATTGTGACAATATGGCAGAAATTAATCTCACAATAATATTTAACAAAATACTTTAGTCAAAATAAAATATAAATGGATGTGCATGTTGCTAATTACAAACGATGAAAAGCCAAAGATGGTATATATTAATTATAAATTTAAAAAGTAGGATGACTTTATATTATTGTTTAGTACTTCTGGATGGAGATCTCTAATTAAAGCTACTCTCCAAAATTTAATAGGTTTATCATGGTTTGATGTTTTCCAAGATATTTTAAAAAATGAGTGAAGCTAGCAATTTCCGATGGAGTCTAACAATTTCGTGAATGCAAATGTTTGAGATATTCTCGCTATTGATTAGGTCGTCCTTTTCTAAGTAGGTTTTTTTTATATAAAAGAATTAGAAATTGAATTTCTAATCACGCCCTAACTATTTATTTAAGGTTTCCGAATCTGTTATTACTTATATCAACCACATATTGGTTTTTATAGTTACTTTGAGTAAATGAAATTTTTTATTTTTGTAGAAAGTGTGTAACATTAGTTATCATATTAAAAATAGAGAAGGGATCGACTTACTCCAAGAGTAAAATCACATGCACTTACTTTGTTTAGTAATTTTTAAAGAATATAAATTTAACAAATCTTACCGTTGAATTATATGATATTATCTTAATGATCATGCATACCAAATTTTAGATAAAATAGATATTTAAAGGTATGTAATCTTTTAGTAGATAATTACTTATATTTTAAATAAAGTATTATATGTTAAAATAAAGTTGTGTCTAATGGTGAAATATCAAATAATTCTTAAGTTTTATTAATTTTTTTAAACTTGATCTACTCAATGAAAATTTTTAATTCAACGGTTGGATTAATAAAATTCGACTTCGACACAAAAATATTAAATCGAGTAAGTATTACAACACTCTTACTCTTAGATTTTTTTTTTCGGTGGATAAAAAAAATGGTAAGAAGTGAACTACCACTCCGCGGTCTGAAGTAAAATGGGTGAGATCTCTTTCCAAAGGATTTATTTTGTATAAGGCAGGGATCGAACCAGAGATCTCTTAATGAAGAGTATCCCTGTACATATTCATCCTATCTTACAGATCTAACATGCTTCCACTAAATTAACACCGTTTGGGTACTCTTACGCAGATTAAGTAGTTCCCTTCCCCTAAAAATATATTCTTTATGAAAAATAATAATAAACTCACAAAAATAATGCAGCTCACATTAAAAAGCTTTTGTACATCGTTTTAGTAATACAACAATACAAAGGTGGTTTTTATAAAAAAAAGTTAAAGTAATAATTTGATCCCTATAAGTGATACCGATTCTTCATTTAGTCCCTATATATAAAAAAAATTATTAAAAAGGTCATCATACGTGCAATCGTTACTCATTTGGTCTCTCTTGTTATCTTGTTGCCACTAATAATTCGTTAATTCCCACATATAGGGACTAAATGAAGAACTGTGTCACATGTAGGGACCAGATTATTACTTTAACCTAAATTATTGGGTCCCTATACGCGGCACAAATTCTTCACTTGGTCCTTATACTTAGTAGTTAACGGATCATTAAAGACGACATGGTAACGGAATGGACCAAACAGGTAACTATTGTACGCATGAGAACTTTTTTAATAATTTTTTATGTAGAAGGACTAAATGAAGAACCACTGTCACCTATAGAGACCAAATTATTACTTTAGCCTATAAAAAAAGGAGGGTATACAATGATGTCTCCGAACTAACTATATAACCTGTAACACCCTAGTTTTTACTGTTTCCTACGATTGGTAAAGTATACGGATCTTATCTGAGTCACAGTGACAAAACTGTAAATATCAAGATATTTTAGAGGAGTAATCATGACTACTTTAGAAAAGTAATCATGACATGGATGACTCATGGTGGAGTAATCATGATAGTGATGAGTCATGGTGATGACACACCCACTCATCACACTCAGGAACCGCGTCTCTCGTTCAATGTTTGATTTTATCTCTACGTGTCCATTTTTTGGATACAACACAGATATTATTTTACTCTACATTACTGGTAGAGAATTATGGTTTAGGTTGGAGTTGACGATTCAAACGAAACCCGGGCTGCGTACGATACTACCGAAATCAGTAACCGATAAGCATAAAGTCGCTTTTAAAGCCACCTCACCTTATCCTATCTCTAACACAATGATTACATGAGTGACTCACCTGATGGCAAAGGATGAGTCACCCAGACTCACCATAGTAATGATTATGGTGTAGAAAATGACAATTTTGCCCAACTTTTTTACCCCTAATTAATTTTTATACAATCCTTACTCTTCCTTCACATAACCCCACGCCATTCATATATATCATTACGATCTCATATTTCCTTTTCCTTCACTTTATTCTTTAAGTTCAAATGTTGAAGTTTCTAGTACAACTTTTGATTAAAGTCCAATTTGGTTCTTAAGTGAATGACCATTCTAACCTTGAGTAAATTTCATCCTTATCACAACCTTATCCTTTCCTTTCTATACATACCTCACGCCACCGTCCCTTCTTCTTTCTTTCTCATTTTCTTTCTTCTTCATATTACTCTCCACTCAAAGCCTTCAAGTTTCTTCTTCAATTTTCTCTCCATTTTTCAAGGTTTCTTCAAGATCTTTGTGAAGCAAATTTGCTTAAATTGATCTTCCTTATCATCTAAGAGGTAAAGATCTCATATTTAAGCTCTAGATTTTCATCTTTCTATCCATTAAAACTCTATGTGTTCATAGTTGTTCTTAATCTTCTAAAATTCATGAAAAATTTTAGAAAAATCATTTTGATGTTAAACCAATTTTCATGATCTAGATTCAATGTCTTCTTTCATAATCCAAAAGCTTGTGATCATAAAAGCCCTCTAACCCATTTAGGGTAGAGATCGCCGAATGCTCCTTTGTGTAGAAACAATGAAATTTTGTTCCAACTTTTGTTAAAGAATGTCCATGAATCCCAAAAGGATTGAATCAAAAACCTTTTCTACCCTAAATTGACGAAGGGGGGCCGGAACCCTACACTTGAGAGATCTTGAGTGTTGTTTCAAATCCTTGAAAAACATGACTTACACTAGCTTTCTCTATGCCTAAGGATCATGAATCTAAGAGTTTGTCAAATTTTAACACTTCTAGCATATTTCCTATAAAGGGGCTGAACCCTAGTTCCTATGAACTAGATGGATTTTGTTTGATTCTAATAATCTTGATGGTGAATTGTTGTGAAGGATAAGATCGTGTTCAAGTGCTCTAAATGGTGTGCGATTATCCGTTGGAGGAATGAGGCTGTGACTGTGGGAAGGTGCTAGCGAGCTCGGGGGAATTGCTACCTTGCTACAGGTAAGGAGAAGAACTTGTTATCATCGGCAAGGCAAGCGTAGTATAGTCTATATAAATGTGTACGGGAGCCTTAAACCCTACTAAGTCTATACCCTAGGCTAGGAGACAAATATTGAATGGATGATTGATATCTTTGATGTGAATGTGAATATGTGTTCTAGGTGCTTTATATGATGCTCTATGTGAATTAATTGTGAACACATGCTCTAAGTACTCTATGTGAGTTATATGATTAATTATCTATTTGATTATGTTGGCATGCTCATTATTGTGCTATGTTATTAGTGTAATTGATTGGATGTTTACGAATGAGCATATGATAAGATTGATGAGATTGATGAGTATGTGATGAGATTGACGAGCACATTTTGAACTTGATAAGTATATAATAAGATTATGATGTTGTGCGGGTTGATACAATTGTGATTCTAATTGATACCATTGTGAATCTAATGGAGCTGTGGGCTCGTGGACGCATGACGTCGTGATATTGATTTTAATGTTGATGCAAGGCATCGTGGCTATGGCTGAGTGCCTAGGTGTGAGGTTCCAGTATCAACCTGTGATGGATGTTTGTACATGCATATCATAACACATGTAATCCCAATGGGGGATGCCCAAATGGAGGCGATTTGTGATCCCGAAGATGGGATGTCCAATTGGGGACGTCATTGATCCTTTCGAGGAAATCCAAATGGGGACGTTATTGATCCTTACGGGGATGTTCAAGTGGGGACGTTAATTAATGATCCTTACGGGAAAGTCCAAGTGGGTATGTGAATTATTGATCCCGACGGGGATGTCCAAATGGGGACGTGAATTATTGATCCCGACGGGGATGTCCAATTGGGGACGTTATCGGCCGATCATGCATACATGCACATAAGAATTAGTATCCTTCCTTAGAGATTTGATCTGAGAGAAATATCTTGAAGATGGATGTGATGTATGACTTGTGCACATTTTCTATTTGTTATGTACTACATGTATATGTACCATGCTATAGCCCTTTTCCCATATATATGATGATGCATATTTCTTACTCCTTGTCTTTCTTTTATGTCTCTTTTATATGTAATATGAAAAAATTTGGTGGAAGATCTAGCTCTCCATGCGAGACTAAGGCCGGTGGATTAGCCTGAGGAATGTTGTATTAAGCTAGTAGCTATTGATGTATTTTTCTTAAAGTTGGTACCGAGACACTTTATATGTAAATATTAATACTGTAGCCCTACTGACAAGGCAACTGATGTATATGATATATATATATATATATATATATATATATATGTTTTAAAACTGCGTACTCTGATAAGCTGCGTGCATCAAGTTGGTTTTGCTTCCGCACGAAATTTGTTCCACTTCGTTTCATATCATAAAGCACGCTAACAATTATAATGCGAGTAAGTGTAGTTAATAACTTCAGTTCTTTAATGGGACGACGGGTCATCTCATAGCCAACTGTACAAAAGTTGTTGGGGAAATCTAGCTAGAACAGGAGAGACATTGATGAAGTAAAATGTTAAGTAAGACATTTTTATGGAATTATCTTTAAGATGGTACGTTACAATAAATTTCTTGTTAGGTTGAAGTTGCCCTGCAATGATACAAATCACAATATTAGGAAATCCTTCTCACCATCTACATCATCTGCAAACCAGTCAAAAACATTGCAACCCCCGTCACCATTCTGAAAAATAGATGAAACAATAATGAGCATCATGGGAGCGGAGGTGAAAAAACCAGTGAAAAAAACACCATGAATCAAAGAGAATCTCCTACCCTGAATTGACTACAACCCCATAATCTCCTACCAAGATTGGCAGTGGTGTCTGCAGTGCGCACTTGGGGCCTGTCATTGCAGAAGCACAATGGTTCTCACCTTGGATGAAAACTATCGCAACTCACGGCTGAACACTCGCAATCAATGCACTACAGCAGAATCAATGCACTACAGCAGATTCGAGATTTAATAGTGTGTATTTTTGATATTTCATAGCGCTTCCGACATTATCTATCTCGATGCTGTCGTAAGTTGTAAACAACAATAGCGCTTCCGATGTGCAACATTTGTCCTACAAAACGATGTGATAGTAGTCACTAAAATGCGCAGGCTGGAAGTTGCGCTGACGTGAGTTCAGAATAAAGATATCACATCCTTAAAGATGCGCTATCTTAGTTACTTCTAAATGACAACGCGTTTACTATAAATCATTATCATAGTGTGAGCTACGATAACATATTATTAAAGAAGCGCTATCTACTCTCCACCTTTTTTTTAAAAAAATTTTTTTGCTACTTTCTGCAAATTCCCCTGCATTCAATAATAAAAAAACATTTAACAATTAAAAAATAAACATCATTCAACAATCAAAAAATAACATTCAATAATCAAAACCGCGAAGCAGTATTCAAAAAATAACATTCAACAATCAACACCAACCATATCCCTAATGCAATCAACAAAATCGATCATAATCAAACTTTGGTTCCTAAATACAAATATGACAAAGCAAAAACAAAAGAAATATACTCCCATGAATATATCAGAATTTACAAAGTCCGGGATTTGAACTACCTGCATCCTTTTCAGCACTAACAGCCAAAATCTCCCAACTTGTTGGTTGTTTCCATTTACCTACAACAAAATGAGAACAAACAAGTAAAAAGTCAGGAGACAATAATAGGTGAAGGATATACAAACGAAATAAATAAAAAGTACTTCTCTTTAAAATTAATTAGAAAAAAACATACATGTTTAAGTTAATCTTTTCCTTTTCCTTTTTCTTGTCGGGTTAAGACTCGTCCGTCCTTTATGGGTACAAAATTTTGGATTGACCCAAATTCTCTCATCATGATCATCCCTCATATACAACCCATCATCTCCATTTGGACCAGTCTCAAGTGATTGGGATGTCCTGAGGAAAGGATCATCCTCCATGTCAGGAGCTTCATTACTGTCTTCATCATCAATGTTAATGACATTTACCTTGTGGGTCAAAAGAACAATGGAGCACTTCTTATCAGATGGATCAGTGGCATAGAACACTTGTTAAGCTTGAGATGCTAAAATAAAAGGCTCATCTTTATACTCCACCCTATTGAAATCCAACCACATGAACCCCGACTCATCCATCTGAACACCATCATTGTTGTCAACCCACTTACATTGGAACACAAGCACCCGAAACGTTGTGTAGTCCAACTCCCATATGCGCTCAATGATACCGAAGTATGTTGTATTCCCGTAAAGGGGGTTCCTGTCTTTGGCACTTGCCACATGCATAGCTTAAGCTACAGGAGTCACACCATTATTTTGTATTGTACTCTGATCATCATGTTCTTCTGCATAGAATATATACTCATTAATTAGATAACGGATGTAAGAGAAGACATGTACACTTGGACTTTGTGCTAACCCTCTCAATATTTCTGATACAGAATCGGGATCAACATCACAATCTGCAAAAAATCAGCCCTTTAGCCATGTTATAAAACTCCGATTGTGTTCTTCTGTTATCCATTTCTCGAACTTATTTGGGTTCAAACCCCTAAGCATGCCATTTTGTCTTTCAACATATGGTTCATCCTCATCGGTGTTATGTAGAACATATAAGTGTGGTTGCTCACATTCTGCCTTCGACATCGTGAGTATTTGATTTCATGTTATCCCTTCACTTGTTGTTCTTCCCGTGTGACGAGACTTTGAAAGCCCTATGCACTCGACATTTGATAGGTATTTAGTATAGAAATCCACAACTTCTTCCACTATGTACCGTTCAACAATACAACTCTCTGGTCATGAACGACTTTTCACATACCATTTTAATATCTTCATGTAACGCTTGAACGGATACATCCATCTCATATACGCAGGCCCACATAGTTGTGTCTCTCTAACAAGGTGAACTACTAGATGAACCATTATGTCAAAGAACGAAGGTGTGAAATACATCTTAAGCTCACACAAAGACACAAAAATTCCACTTTGTTGTCGATAACTTCATAGGGTCAATCACTTTGCTGCAAATCACCTTGAAGAAGTTACATAGTTTAGTTATGGACGATCATGTTTTTTTGGACAAAACGGAGCGTATCCTGATTGGGAGACCCTTTAACTTCAAATCTTTCATTGATACAAGGTTCCTAATGTTTGAAAAGTACCGCTTTGGAACTTTAACTCCCTGAAGAAACGTATCAAAAGCAATTTTCTCCTTTCTATATAGAGTATGATCCCCCAGAGGTAGATATGTACGCTTTCCCTTCTTTACCGGTCCCAAATCTATTCTTCTTCCCAAACTAACCAAGTCCATTCTTGCATTGATGCTATCTTTAGCCTTTCCTGACACATTGAGTAATGTACCGATGACATTATGACAAATATTTTTTCAACATGCATCACATCAAAGAAATGTCTAACATATAATGACTTCCAATATGACAACTCAGAGAAAATAGACATTTTCTTCCACCGTCTTGTGGCAAGTTCTCCTGTAAAAGGTTTTTCGAAATTAGTACACAAATCACTGACCTTTTCAAACAGCTGATCACTCGTCAACGACGAAGAAGCGTTATGTTCTTTTGAGTTCTCACCGAAAGCCTTTCTCCACCACGGGTAACGATGTGTTTGAGGCCAAAAACTACGGTCCCCGAGGAAGACATTCTCATTACAATGTCCCAATCGCATCCAATATGTACCATCTTCACATATAGGGCATGCACACTGACCTTTGGTATTGTATCCTGACAGAGTGCCATACGTCGGAAAATCATTGATTGTACCGAACAACTAACCCTCAAAGTGAAACCTTCATTTCTAAACCCATCGTACATCTCCACACTTGTCTCTCAAATTTTCTTCAAGTCTTCGATTAAAGCAGCCAAATATATGTCTGTATCATTTCCTTGTTTGGGCCCAGAGATTAATAAAGACAATATCGTATGCTTGCGCTTCATGCATAGAGGGTAGGTTATAAATCACCGGCCATGTATTGCAAGTGCTACTGTGAACTCCATGTGGGTTAAATCCTTCAGTAGACAACACAAGGGGTAGATTTTTTGCTTCTTGCCCAAAATTAGGATAATCTTGCTCGATTTACGACCATTGAGGAGAATCTGCCGGGTGTCGAACCTTGCCATCTTGATTCCTTTCATCCTCATGCCATGTCAAGTGTTTTGCAACTTTTGCACTACGGTACAAGCGCCTAAATCTTGGTGTAATGGGGAACTACCATACAACCTTCTTCGGACTCGATTCTTTCAATTGCTTATATCGTAGGACATTACATTTTGGACACTCTCTTAACGATGCATATTCATTCCGAAATAAAATGCAATCGTTAGAACAAAATCCTCTTATAGGTCATGCCAATAGAACATAACATCCGTTTAGCATCATATGTTCGACTAAGAAGCACATTATCCTCTGGAAACATTTCTTTCAGAAGTGTAAGTAACTCTGTAAAGCTCTTATCAGTCTATTCATTGAGCGATTTTAGGTTGTACAGCCTTAACACTGCTGACAATCTTTTGAATTTAGTACAACCAGGATGCAATGGTTTCTCTGTACCACTTATCAACCTATCAAACATTTGAGTATAATCATGAAGATCTTCTTCAACCGCATTTTCCATGTCTTCAAAACGGACACCCCATATGTATTTTTGTCAGTATCATTTGATGCGTATCTCGTACTATTCTTAAACTCATCTCTTGTCCCACCATTCATTGTCCAACATGTATAACTTTGATCAATTACATGACAGTCTAAATGATCTTTCAGCTCGTCTGCACTAATTCACTTTGAATAAGAGCACCCTAAACAAGGGCATATGATTCTACTATGGTTTCCCGCATGCTCAACTCCTACCCTAATAAACTCATTGACTTCGTCCTCATATTCCTTCAACAAACGACTCGCAACCATCCATTTCCAATCCATGTTTTCCCAATCTACAAATTAAATGCATGTAAAGAGATTTAAAAAAGCATGTCTAAAAGTAAAGGATAAAAAAAAAAAAAGAAATACCTGAAAGCGTAACATTTATGAACACCAGAGTGCTTAGGCCCCGTTTGGATAGCACAACTTACAGCTTATTAGAGTTTCTCTGTTGACATAAGTGCTTTTATGAAGAAAAAAAAAGTGTCTGGACAAGCTTAAATAAGTAACTTATTAACCCCTAGAAGATATTTTTAGCTTATTTTGAGAAGTCAATTTTTTTAGCTTATTGAAAGACTGTGTGTGGAAGCTTATACGAGAAACTATTTTCATATTTTATAGGACAATTATATCCCCATAATAATTTGAAATTACATTAAAAACAACCCTTCCCATATTCCTTTCTCAAGTTTATAGATTTTAATAGAAACTTAATGCATAAAAGCTTTTCACGTACGTCCTTCTAATATAAGTGCTTAAATAAGTTGTTTACCCAAATGGAGCCTTAGAAGGTCCAAAGAGCGTGCAACCAGTTGTCTGAAAGCCTAACGCTAATGAATACCAACGCTTGTGTAACACATGAATTCCTTTCACGCTCTCGTGTTGTTGAACACATTCAAAGAGTTAGAACACCTAATAGAGCTTCCTCTCAACACCTGATAGTCACCCATTAGCCCTAAACTAAAGAATGAGACCAAGAGAAATACCTGAAAATGAGTTCTTTTCACTCTCTCATGGCATTGAACACATCAAAGAGTTAGAGATGAAAATTCTTCGTCAGAGAGGTTTTTGCGGTGAGCTATGGTTTTTGCGGTGACTGAGAGGGTGGTAACAAAGAAATGTTTTAATTTTAAAATTCGGGAATAGATAGTGTTTTCTTTACTAAGTGCTTTAAATAAAACCTTTAATAGCACTTGGTCAAGGAAACGTTATTATATTGAATATCTTTAATCCGCATGTACAAAAAATGCTATTATATATTTACACCATATATTTAAAGAAATAATGCGAAAAAATATATCTTTTAATAACACGTTCTTAAATAAACGCTATCGAAACTCTCTTTTTTAAAAAATATATATTTTGCGTTGCTTTCAATTTCTAATGCAAGCAGAACATTTTATTCACTACAAAGTAAAATTTTTTCCAAGTGGGTATTTTTTTCTATGTTTCATTATCAGATTATAGTGTGTTGATTAAGTTTGGAAATCCATTTATAATGTTAAATAAAAGCGAATGCAAAGAACGTAATTTCTATTTTATTTCTGATGTTTCCAAATCATACATACATGGTGTTTTAGTTTACACAGACAATCAAAAATTGAATACATTATTATAGAGACAATAAAAAATTGAATACATTATTACAGAGACACTGATTTGCTCAAAGTTATTTTCTGCAGTGTGTTGATGCAACATATGCTGAGATCGCAGAAAATGTCAGAAACAAATGTCTGCTTATTGATTCTTCTTCAAAAACATTACTGGACAGAGCCACGAACATCTATTTCATTCCACTCCTTTAGACTCCACTAATGCTGCAAGCCTTTGTTTCTCATCCAACAATCTAGTGTTCTCAGACAGAAGCTATCAGCTTGAAGGATTAAGAGAACACCCAACGTTGGGTCATATCAGAAACAAAAGGCCAAACAGTGTTTTTGCCTTCACCTTTCATTTCTAGGGCACCTTCCTCTCCAGTGAGTGACACCGGCGTTCTCATATCTTTTTCTCATATGTCATGACATTTAGTAGGGATTCCACTCTTCTTAACATTAGTCATGACATACTAAAAAAAGATATGGGACTGTCGACCTCTTCTGTGCCCCAGAATTTGGCTCATAAGTCATAAGAGAGCTCCAGAAATGAAGAATGCAAAGAAGGAAATGAGTTTATAATATTTGTAGTGTGAAGGATAAGAACGCACAAGAGAGTCACTTATAGAAGAATTTGGTTCAATAGATTATTGCGTTGGTTCAATAGATATTAAAGCGGAATTGATTATGGACAGTTTTATATGCGTTAAAGGTTGAATATCGGTAATTTGTGCGGAGTTTTATAATATGTTCATGAACTGCATCAACTAAGATGCAGAGAGTTGGTCATTTATATCGTTTTTGTTTTAAAAACGGCGTGAAAGATAACGTTTCCTCAAGCAGACACTATCATAATGACACTTTTTATTGAGCTTCTTCGAATAAGCGATGTAAAAGGTGGTGCGCTTTTTTAAAGGAACTAGGTATGAGGAAAATATATATATTTTTAAGATATATATTTTAATAGAGTTTCCATGGGGAAGCGCTATTAAACACCTTCCCACATTTCTTTTTTGCTGATACCCCAAATTTCTTTTCATAAAAACAAAAACAACTAGCAATATTATATTTTGAGAATTACAGCTTGAAAAAAATCGATATGAAGCAAAATTTCTTTCATCATTGACAAAAAGAGTTATAATTTAGGACACAATTTGGGAATTGACATGGAAAATTGGAAATTCAAAGACAAATTATAGATATTCCAAGCGAATACATAATTACAAAATAGAGTTACAAAGCTTAATTTTCCAATACAAGTTTACATAATCTCATTTCTAGTTAAAAGAGCTTGCTGAATATTCCAAGATCTGATAAAAGCAAGGGAGCTCTTGAATCTTATGATTCATTAGGGAGATGGACAAGTAATACAAAATCTTCTTGCCCTCCAAACTTTGGCTGAAGATCGAAAAGGAAGCAATTTGATTTCTCTAGTAAGGATGGAGCACAAACCCATATTGGGTTTTATTACGACTCGCATCATCTCTTCTGGATTTTATTACGACTCACATTCTGGATTTTATGGAGTCAGATTTCTTCCATCTTTCCCACATGAGAAAGAAAACTCCCTCAATGACGAATATGACGGATTTGAGAATGAGAGTTGATAAAATTTGGAGTGTGAAGTTTGTCTAACCAGAATGTGTCACCTCTATTAATTGAGTCATATCAATATCACATGAGGCTAAGTTCTCACGATCTGATTGAGCCACATAGGCAACTGTATGACACCCAAAGGATCCTATAGAATCTTCCACTCAAAAAAGGACATGGATATTTCAAAATATATATACAACAATGTCAAAAATTCGCATTAGAGCTACTTCAAAATTCTGAAGAAAAACAATCACGGTGGGGTAATGAACAAAGAACAACCCTATCCGAATAGAATCCAGTTTATGCCCTCTACACAATGATGCACAAGAACCGCTGCCGAACTACAATAAAAGCAAGGAAACTACAATGCCTAAAGTCCAAGTGACGCAAAGAAAGAGAGAATATGAAAAACAAATAAAGCCGCGATCCCCACGTCAATTATACATCACGTTCCATGGGGAATCACTAATTAATTTACCAATTCCTCAACGTGATCCAACATGAAACAGAGACCACAATTCATAAAAAAAATTCATCATGGAAGAACAAGAATAAAAATTTCAGAATAACTTGAAGACTTCATTGTTGAAACTTGGAAACTTAAAATTCCTTAAATTACACATGAATTGAACATTAATACCACTTGTTAACTTAAATATTCGTGCTTATTAACATGTTTCTAATTCTCAAAAATTATAAAGACAAAATCACCATCAACAAGAAACATATTCTTCATCAAACACAAACCCAAAACCAATTTCTATCTATAATCTCATGGCAATTCAAAATGATCAATAAATGTGGAAGCGTACTCGAAGGATCCATGCGATATTGATGGAAAGGATAATGTTCATGACAGATTAGCGATCTTCCAATGGTAGATTTCTTTTAGCTTTTGCCTCAGTTCCTTTTTTTAATGAGATGAAGAGAATTTTACGTTATTCTTTATAATTGGAGACCGTAACCCCGTATATTTATAACAAGCACATGTTCTTTCATATAGAGTAATGTTTGTTTGAATTCATACTCTTTCATGAAGAGTTACGATTTTTAAACTTTTCTTATTTCTATTTCGAACCATCATAAAAATAGAAATAATACTTTTGATATGTACACAATAATTTTCATAACAATTATAACCTTTGTCTTAACACTTTATTCAAATAGACCATTTTAATTTTAACTAATTAAATAATGACTTAATACATTTAATTATTGTATGTGTGGCTCCAATTTAACATATATTTTTCGAAAAGGACGTACGGGGGAATTTGGGGTTAGTGTGTTAGATATAGGAAAAATAAAGATACATCTCTATGTTATAACACAAATTATGATTTACCCAAACGGTATAGGATTAATAAAAACATGTTAGGTTCGTAAAATAGGACAAATATGTACAGAGATATTCTCTAATGAGAGGTCTTTGATTCGATCCTCACCTTGTGTAAAATAAATCCTTTGGAGAGAGATCCCATCCATGTTGCTCTAAATCTCGCAGTAGTAACTCACTTACTATCATTTTAACATTAAAAAAAAAAAAAGAGAACTTAGGATTTAAAAGAAAATAAAAATTATGATTTAAAAGAAAATAAAAATTTAACAGGTTTTAACCGGATATCAACTGTCATCCCTACATAGGTATGATCCTCCTCGAAAGAAGACTATGTGCCCCGGGAAACTGGTCCCTTTGACCGCAAGCAGAAAAGCTATGTTCAAACACTTAAAAAATAAGCTCGTCCCAACCCACGAGCCCTCGAAGACACTCAAGAATCGTACGTGATCATATATTGTCTTGTTCATTAATGTACTGTAAATATAAGATAGAAAACCTTTTGCCAAAGAAGCCCAGCTAGCTTTAGCAGCACCATGTGGAAGCAAGTAATTGGATTTTAAATATTGATATATGTTTATGCTTGTTTTATACACTAACGACGTTTCCTTACAATTATCTATTTTATTTATTCAATTATTTCGATTCTGTCCAAGATTTGGTCATTGAATGTTTTTCAAGGGTAAAATAATAAAAATCCTTGTTTTAGATCTCTCAAAATAAAATAATTTTTTCTTTAAAAAAAGAAATCGTTTTGTATTTTTTTATATTAGCTTTATGATATGTATAATATATCAACAAACATAAATTAACTCATTTGGTATAAAAACTTATCATTAGGTACAAGATTCAGGGATTAACTCCTCATTATACACAAAATAATTAATTTTGTATGATTGTATGTCAGTGTATTTTTTTTTATATGAAAAGTATATAATAATTAAACTCATATAATATATAGGGAATATACATTTCTATGTATTTGTTTTACATAACAAGATCACCAGAAGAAAACATATACACAAATTTTATAAAAAAGTTCATAAATTTTAGGCTTAATTGCACTTTTGGTCCCTCAGGTATCACGATTGTGCAATTTTGGTCCCCCTGATTTTAATTGCGCCAATTGGGTCCTCTAAATATCATAATTGTGCAATTTTGGTTCCCGAAGTTTCAATTGTGCCAATTGGGTCCCCCACGTATCATGATTATGCAATTTTGATCCCCAAGTATCACGATTGTGCAATTTTGGTCCTCCAAGTATCACGATTGTGCAACTTTTAACATTAACAGCCTACGAAGCACATGTGCGATTGATTTGACATTTAATGAGACTCGTTTGACAGCTTACGTGTCATTCTTATGTGACATTTAATGACGTGCATTTGACCATTAAATTGTGTGATATGGCAATGTTGTCTTATAAGAATATCCTATAAACTGTCAAGTTGACTTCACTAAGTGTCAAATTAGTCCCACGTGTCCTATGTAGGCTACTGAAGTTAAAAATTGCACAATCGTGATAATTGGGGGACCAAAATTGCACAATCATGATACGTGGGGGACCCAATTGGCGCAATTGAAACTTGGGGGACCAAAATTGCACAATCGTGATACTTGGAGGACCCAATTGGCGCAATTAAAACCCGGGGGACCAAAATTGCACAATCGTGATACCTGGGGGACCAAAAGTGCAATTAAGCCTAAATTTTAATTGGGTCTTATTAATAATAAAATTTCATTGTGTCTATCCTTTTTCTCCACACACCCTCATCAGATTTCCATAATATTTAATAGAGTAAATATTCATTTTAGTGCATGAGAAAAATATCAGCCCTCAAATTAAACTCTGAGAAATGAAAACTTTCAAAAGCTTCAATTTGGTCTTTTAAGACCACAAATGTCGAATTCGTCTTTGATAACGATTAATATATGTTCCATGAATTAACCTATGAAAAGAACTAATTTAATCGATATTTGAAGCTTTAGGGGTTAAATTGGGAATTTTAGAAGTTTTCATTTCTCAACATCTAATCTGGGGGCAATATTTTTCTTAGGAACTAAAATCGGTATTTACTCTATATAATAAGTTGTTAAAAATATATTTTATAGCATATCTTAATGTAACTGGAGTGTAGCATGATGTGTATAAGTTTGTTCAATAAAAATGATATATATTTGTCTCGTGCTAGTAGCTTAGTTGTTATGACTAGGGATATGCAAACAGAGTAGTATGGGTCACTGCAAATGTTTTACATTTTTTTATGAACCATCGTAATTAGGATCTTTGTCTTCCGGAATATCCCACAAGTTTTGGTCCTTTGGACCGGCTATAGACTAATCCTCGGTCGACTGCTTATAGCAGAGAATTAATCTTTGGTTTTCGCAGTCTCTCAACTAATATGTTTGCCACCTGAATTCGAACTTTGTGTTCTCCTCTTATGAGGTCGAGATGTTTACCACTCAACCAATCCTTCATCGGTCCGTAAAGTTATGTTATTATCACTTAAGTTCACGGCTAACTTTATACATGTAATAACATGCCCATTTATTGATATTTAATTTAAAATCTAAAATTGTTTTTTTTTAGCAAAAAATCTAAAATTGTTAATATGCTTGTATTATAACATTTAAATTAAACTATGTGTAAGGTCTATCGTATATTTGAATCTATTGTGACATTTTTTTATCTTTGATCGGATATTAGGATGTATAGAACCCGGTCCGACCCGCCAACTTGTCCCAACCCGAGATGTTCGGGTTAGGTCAAACCCGAACCCATAATGTAAAGGGGACGAACTCGTATCTCATTAAGTGGCCTGAGGCTAGCTCAAAGATGGATTTACAATGACCTTAGGGTCACCGGGCCCGGCCCGGGCCGTATACTACTTCATAATTTATTTTTATTTTTTTTAAATTTACTCTTTAGTCTTTACCACACTCCTGCCCGTATATCATCTCACTCTGACTCACACTCAACAAGCAGCGCACTTAACCGCACTTCTTCTCCATCTGTAAGTATTTCAAATGCTGGGTCATGTGATTCTAAGTTCGTTTTTGCATTGAGTCTATATTTTCTGTTTAGTGGGTAACAGAAAAAATGTAAAAAAGGTGAAAGCTTTAGACTATGACCTACTTGATTGAACTTGGGTTTGGAATCAAATCTTATAAGGGTGTATTTTTTTCTTTCTTTTCTTTGTTGGGTCATCTTGTTGTTAAATTACGGTACTTTTGTTGCTGAGAATTTTGAGGATTGGAGGGAGTTTTTTTTTTTAATGTTCTTTGTGTTATTGAGTAAACATTTAGCTGCTGCCATGGAAGCTTGCCTTTGTATGGTCATCTCTTCCGATAAATATAGAATTGGCAAAAAGATAAAAAATGAAGTTAGATCCTATTATTTTGTATTTTTGGTGTGATACCTCGTCTCATATTGTTCTCCAGTTCTAGATGATCATGATTTTTATAGTTAGCTTGGTGTCTTCATTGTCAAATTCTATTAGGCATTTCTTTGGTGTGTACAATACATTCATGATGTATTGTTATAATGCTCTTTGGTGAATTTGGAAAATGTGAAACTAGAATTTTGTTATAATGCTCAATGATGAATATATCCACATTATATTTTATATAATATTATGATTTAATTGATATACACTATCAATGTAAAGTTTTTTTTACACTGTCAACTAATTAAAAATTGACACATCATTAATTATTTGACTCTTATCCTAACAATCTTAAAAGTCATTCATACATTATTTATGATTGGTTGATAGTGTAAAATTTTTTATATTAACAATATATACCAATTAAACTCATATTATTATGAAATTAACATTGGCACTGTTGCAACCCAATTCATCCTCTCTCTCTCTCTAATTTTAGGCTAAAAACTATTAATAGAGTGTTTGGATTCCCGGTAAACTCTCATTCATCGTGCTTTTGAACCGCAAAAGCAACTGTTAGTTGCTTCTCAAAGTCACGTCCAAGTGGGTTTTGGACGTGGGTCCAAACACCTACTAAGCATGTGTTCGATTTCAAATTACATGATCACCTTGAGGACATTTTCATGTTTTTTAGTGGCGGAATGATAATTATTTTTGCATAATATGTAAAAGCTAATTTTACTAGCTTTTATGAAACGTTAGATTTGACGCTCACACAAAGATACTATAAGAATACAGATCAAATTCAAGGTCCATGAACAATCTCGGACTCCCCAGATGGCCTTTTTAAATTAGTTTGCACAAGCTAAGCAAAAACGGCTTGGTTTTTGTAACAAAAAAAGGGTTCGCAGAACGTAATCAATATTAGCCCATAACAGTTGTAAGCCCAGTATACAACCAAAAATTTGTTACTATTTTATTTGTAGTGCGCAACCTTAACCATATTACATAGTGTTTGATTTTGGGAAATGCAAGGGATGAGAGAGAATAAATTTTTTTAAATCTTTTATATTTGATTCAACTTTTTAGAATGGAGGGGAGCAAAATCTTTCCTCACTAAATTTTGGCTCCCCTCCAATATTAGGAGAATTTGGAGGGAAGGTGAGGGATTTTAAAATATTTTATATGCATTGATTAAAATATACTGATTTGTGTATGTTGAATTAAATAATTATAAGGGTGTAAAAAGTAAATTAGTTTTAAAATTTCTTCCATTTTCTCTTAAACCAAACATGAAAAATGTTATATTCCCTCCTCTTTATTAAAATCTCTCTCCTTTTCTTCTTTCAATTAAATATAATAGTTAATTAAAAATACTTCCCTCACTTCCTCTTCTCTTATTTGAACTAAACATAGCGTTAGAAAAATTATAAATCCTGCGAACAGGCATTCATAAAACGGGACACAAAAATGTTATTGCAATTGCGTTTTTATTTTTTATTTATTTCTCAAGGTATCTTCCTCACATAATTACGTTTAATTTGTTAAAAGGTGTTTGTATTTTTAATTAAAAACAAAATTAAATTGCATATACATTTTGAGTGGTCCACAACATACGTTCACAAGTTACGAAAAACAAGTTCGTAAGATATTGTATTGCTCATTTATTATTCTTCTTTCTTGTCTGCCCGTAAAACAAATACAAAATCTAGAATAAAAATTAAAAAGATACAAAATAAAAAAAATAAAGACAAAACCATCATTTTAAAAATTTTATTAGAGATGTTATGGAGTTGAGTGGGACAAATTAATGGGAAAAATGCCTTAACCATCAAAATTAATTTGTTTGGATTGATTATTGATCAATTTTAAGGTATCAAACCCAAATCAAATCAACTCGAACACTAATGGGTTGGTTGGAGTAAGTCATTGGGTTATCCAATGATTTTTTCAAAGTGCTGCAAAAATCTTTTATAATTGTCATAAGCAAGCTTTAATGGACAGATACAACAATAAATAATCACACAATTGATAAAAAGAAACAACGGAAGAGAAAAATAACAAAATTTAAGTAAAAATTAAACAAGTATCATACTTGAGTTGACATCTAAGTAGTATAAATCTTAATACTAAAGTTGTTACATAATACGATAATAATATATAACAACCATAAGAATTCATGTTAGAGCTAACTCTAAATGAGGATAAATACAAATATATAATCAACATAACAATTAACAAGGTCAACTTTCACCAAGTGAACGCAAAATAAAAGTCAAAATTGCCAACGATGTACAAGAAACCAATGGGGAATATAGTTGAGGGTGATCTAGTGTGAGGGAGAACAAAGAGAGAAGAAAAGAAAATTAGACAACAATGCCTTAAATCATATACAAGATTTTCAAAAGTCTGAAATGTACAACTTTGTTATATGTGAAAATTATATATATAAAGACCATAATTTGTTTGGGGTTGTTGAGTCTAAAATCACTCAGACCAAACCCCGAATCAATGGAGGTTAGATTTTACTTGATTAAACCCGACAAATTGAACCAAATCCAACCAATTTAGTTGATTTAATTTGTTTTTAAGGATTGAATAGGTCAATTTGAACCGACTTACATCCCTATATTTTATTACTTGAATTTCTAAGTACTCATCATTAGTTATTATTTTCATAAAATTATCATTTTAATTTATAAACACCCATCATATTAATCCTTAAGAGGGTGTTTGGGTAATATATGATTAAATCTTATCCAATTGGCTGTTTTTAATAGTAGAAGCTGTTTTTTAGTATAAGCTAATATGTTTGGATAAACTGATTATATTTCAAAACAACTATTTTTATGAGAAAAAAATTGTTTTAAGAAAAGCTAGAAGTTTGAATCTTATTTTAAAAGCTGTTAGATTATTTTAAAATCAATAACATTCTTCCTATTTTATCCCTACAAAACTAACTACCGAACAAATATTATTAAATTATATAAATAATTTCATATCCTTTTTGATAATTTACTATATATAAGTTTTTACACAACCCAAAAAAAATAGATTATCTTATAATCGCTTTTCAGTAACATATTCAAACATAAAACTTATTCTATTATAATCGATTATAACAATAGTCGATTATATCAATTTTGCAGTTGATCCAAACACATACAAATTTTTTTTGGATATCCATGTGATAGGTGCGAAGTATGTGACTAATCTCCGTCGGGGAACCCGACGGCACAGTAGGTGGGTAGTCCCCTCCCAATCAGATTTTTTCCATTCGTAAGAATCAAAATTCGAACTTTTAACCACTTATTTAAGGGTCTTAAGCCCTTACCACCTGGATTAACCTAAGTTTGTTAACACAAACTAAATTTAAATACCTATGAACAAACAAATAACATTTTCTAAAATTAAAGTTACGGTGCTTACATAAAAGATAGATAAATCATAAGTTATTTATTACTCACATTTTAATTAATTTCAATTTCTAAATTATAATATTATTAGTTTAATTGGTATGCAGTGTAAAGTTTTTTTTTTTTTTTACTATTAATCAATCATATCATGGTATGAGTAACTTTTAAAATAGTTAGAATAAAACTTAAATATTTTTAATGATGTGTCAATTTCTGATTGTTTTACAGTATAAAAAATTTGTACACTAACATAATAATAAGGCTAAAATACAATTTTGGTCCTTTAATTTATTTTTTAGTTTCAATTTGGTCCTTTAACTTGTCTCTGTTAACACAAGTTAGTCTCTCCGTCAATGACATAAACAAATGAGTTTCAAATTGATCCTTTAAATTGTTAACAAGTTTCAAATTGGTCCCTTAACTTTTAAATGAGTTTTAAATTGGTCCTTTAAATTTTTAACATGTATAAGACTTTCGTCACTTTTGCTCATGTCATTGACGGAGAGGAGTAGCTTGTATTAACAAAGACAAGTTAACGGACCAAATTGAAACTTTTAAAAGTTAAGGGACCAAATTGAAACTAAAAAATAAGTTAAGGGTATTTTAGCCTAATAATAATTATAATAATATAATAATAATAATAATAATAATAATAATAATATAATAAATGTTAAAGTAATAATTTGGTCCCTATACGTGACATAGATTCTACATTTAGTCCCTATACGTAAAAAAATTTGGAAGTGAGTCCCTACATGTGTAAACGTTAGCAAATTCGGTCCCTATATGTGCAAACGTTAGCAAATTAGTCCCTGTCGTCAGCAAATTAGTCCTTATATGTGACACAAATTTTTGATTTGGCCCTAAACCTAAAAAAAAAAAAATTAAATTGGTCCCTATATGTACAATCGATAATAATTTTGTCCCTATCGTCTGCCAAGGAGCTCGGACCCAACTAAAGATTCTTTTCATATTAATCATTTTTTATATGTATTATATCAATCTATTCTTCTATTGAGAGTCAACTTGGATAATTTTAGAATATAAAATCATTTACGAACCAAATTATACAATTTTTACTCTCAATAGAAGAAATAGATTGATATAATATATAGAAAATGATCAATATGAAAAGAATCATTAGTTGGATCCGAGGTCCTTGATAGACGACAGGGACAAAATTATTATTGATTACACATATAATGGTCGATTTAATTTTTTTTTTTTAGGTTTAGGGACCAAATTAAAAATTTGTGTCACGTATAAGGATCAATTTGATGATAATAGAGATGAATTTATTAATATTTATATATATAAGGACCAAATTTGCTAATATTTATATATGTAAGGACTCATTTTCAAATTTTTTACGTTTATGGAATAAAAGAAGAATAAAAGTATTACTTAACCCCGTAATAAATAATCATAACACGGTGTGATTTTCATTTTGGGTTGATCCTCGTTGAGCAAAGAGGTAGATCTGGTTGGTTTGTGTTGTAATCTGATCTGAAAATGTACGGCTTCGAAGCTCTTACCTTCAACATCCACGGCGGTTATCTGGAGGCGATCGTGCGTGGCCACCGCGCCGGCCTTCTCACCACCTCCGATTACAACAACCTCTGCCAATGCGAATCCCTCGACGACATCAAGATGCACCTCTCTGCCACCGAGTACGGCCCTTACCTCCAAAACGGTGCGTTTTCAGATTCATCTGATTCAATATTTGACTCTCACATATTCATTCATTTCCAAATCCTATTAATTATTTTGTGTTTTCAATTAGCTTTAAATTAAATCATTAATTTGATTTGATGCTGATGAATATGTTGCAGAACCTTCTCCTTTGCATACAACTACAATTGTGGAGAAATGTACCCTTAAATTGGTTGATGATTACAAACACATGTTGTGCCAAGCCACTGAACCCTTATCAACCTTTCTAGAATACATCACGTATGTTTTCATCTTCGCTTTTCTCTTTATTCTCTTGTTAGTTTTTGCATTTATTCAAGTAATTTCTCATTTCCAACACTTCAAATTCATAATTAGTACGAGTATATATACCTGCAAAGCACCCATATCTTAAAATGGTGTTGTGTCAATGTTGGATATCCTATCGGATTGGATCTCAGATAACTTTTGATAGTTTGACCTACAATAGTTATTATTTATTTATTTATTTATTTATTTATTTATTTTTATTATTATTGTTGTTATTATTATTATTATTATTGTTTTTGAATTTTTTGTACCAATATAAGTGAGATGAATACAATAGTTAGAGCCTTGGCGCACTGCCTTGTGGCCGAGGTCATGAGTTCAAATCCTGAAAACAGCCTCTCCGCTTGCGGGGTAAGACTGCATAAGTATACCGTTCTCAGACCTCACCAGGTGGGAGCCTCGTGCACTGTGTTGCCCTATAAGTGAGATGAATACAATGGTGTCGCTTGATCCATGTTGCTGACCGCTGCCTAATGGGAAAAGACTTTCTTGTTGTTATTGTTGTACAAGTGAGATACTACAATGATTAGATAAATAATAGCGTTTTATTGTCTTTACGATGACTAATGCTGACTTATGAAACTTGGATATCTTTATTTTCATTTAGAATTTTTTATGTTAATATTATATTAATTTTATATGTTGTATCATAATTGTGATGTGTCCTATAATTTTTAGAATTTGTTATATGAACGTGTCAGTGTTATGTCGTATCCATGTTTTGGGTCTGTTTCCGTGCTTCCGTAGATATATACTTAATTGTTAGGAAACGGCCTATTATTGTAATTTATTGTTTTTTATGCTGCAGATATGGTCACATGATAGACAATGTGGTTTTGATTGTTACTGGAACCTTGCATGAGAGGGATGTTCAAGAACTGCTAGAAAAATGCCATCCACTCGGCATGTTTGACAGGTATATATCATAGTAATTTTTCTATGCAGTGTTCAAAATATTGATTTGTGAGCATGCAGATTTTTTTTTTTGTTTCTTTTGGTTATGACTTATCGGTTCTTTCTCCTCAGTATTGCTACACTGGCAGTTGCTCAGAATATGAGGGAGCTTTACAGGCTGGTGCTTGTTGACACTCCTCTTGCTCCATACTTCTCTGAGTGCATTACATCAGAGGTAAATATTCTAACCTGAGATTTTCTTCAGGGATTTTAAGTCCATAAGACCTTACTCAGGCTGTTTGAGATAGTGCTAAAACTTCAGAATCGCAAAACTGGAAATAAATTATATCTACTTTCTCTAGATTATATCCAATAGATTGTGATAACTGAGAGATTGCAATATAAGATTATCAAGAAATTAAGGGCAACTAACTGTTGTGAAGTATTGAAGATAAATTTCCTGCTTTCCCTTTTTCTGGATTAAACATACAATGTAAACAATACTTTGACAGCATTCGCATCTATGGCTTTGTTGCTCTATAGTTTCATGGCTGTAGCTTCATACTTTTTGTGGTATTTGTAATTTCTTAGATATAGGCTCATGATGCTTGTCTGACATTGACCTTCTGCTGATTGCTTTTATTCCTGTTATACTCTGTTTTTCTAGGACTTAGATGACATGAACATAGAAATAATGAGGAATACTCTTTACAAGGCATACCTTGAAGATTTTTACAGATTTTGTCAGGTGAAGAATCTGAGACCTTTTTTCCTCCCCTAGATTTATATTCTTTTTTTTTTTTTTTTTTAATGGTTTCACCAATTTCAATGTTTTCTTTAAATAGAAACTTGGTGGTGCCACTGCTGAGATCATGTCTGACCTGCTAGCTTTTGAGGCTGATAGAAGGGCTGTGAATATTACCATAAATAGGTAATGCTGAAACTAAGAAGCTTTGTGTAACTCTTATTTTTGTAGATACTTGCGTAACTAACATTGATGGTTTTCACTTTTTGCAGCATTGGTACTGAGCTAACTAGAGATGATCGTAGAAAGTTGTACTCCAATTTCGGTTTACTGTAAGCAAGCTCTTAGTTCAGTGTTTATATTTTTTAAATAAAAAAGTGTATTTGCTGCTTTTGGCTGCTTCTTCTGTTAACTGCTTTCTTATCATAAACAGTTACCCCTATGGACATGAGGAACTCGCTGTCTGTGAGGACATTGATCAGGTATGGTTTGTATCTCAGTTGTATGTGATGTTTTAAGTTGTTTCATTGGTGGATATAAAGGGTTCCCCTCTTTCAATTAGTGTGTTTCCTAGGGCCTGATAGATTGAGTTTCTTTGAGTGGTTGACTTTTGTTTAATAGCTAAGTAGGTTCATGTTGATTGTTCATGCTAAAAGATGTATCGATCCTTTATTCCTTTTGTGGTTTTTCATGTCTTTGATTTAAGCATTGTTGAGTTGTATGACCTATAAGTTGTTCCATATGTTGGTTGATTGTCCTGTGACCAATACTTGCATGTTTTCTTGATTGCCTTTTATATTGCTGGTTGGGCCTTAAATCTCTTATTTGGTTGCTCATGTAGGTCCGTGGTGTTATGGAAAAATATCCCCCTTACCAGTCTATTTTTGCTAAGTTATCATATGGGGAGAGCCAGATGCTTGACAAGGCATTCTATGAGGAGGAGGTGAAGAGGCTTTGCTTGGCGTTTGAGCAACAGGTTTATATTATATTTGACTGTTTTCAACATATTCATTATTTCTGATTCTAGTAGATAGTTATTATAGGAAACTATGAGGCACCAAATTAAAAATTATTTTTGTTGGCTCAGACACTTAGTCGACACCTAGCCAACACTTCTATGTGGCTGGACACCTAAAGAACATTTTTAAAATAAAAAAGCATAAAGTAAATTAAATTTTAAAAATAAAATAAAAATTAAATGAAAAAGAGACAGAAGCGTCTGTATGGCTTCTGAAGTCTCTCCCCCTGTTTTTTCGTGTCTTCCATTTCTTTGAACATCTCTATTCCTCCCTCCCTGACCATGCTTAATATGTCCTCAGTTTAGATCTTTTATAATGATGTTCATATACACCCACAAAATTAGGAAATTAGGAATGACATCTGGATCCATGTTATGATTCTTATCAAGTCATGGGCAACAAAATTCAAGAGCCAGAGCGACAGAAGAAAATTATTTGCTTCATTGAAATGGTTTAATTCCTTGGCTAGGATATGTCTCAATCATTAACAAGCTGCTCTATTTTGTCTATTTTGCAGTTCCATTATGCTGTGTTCTTCGCATATATGAGGCTAAGGGAGCAGGAGATCAGGAACCTAATGTGGATTTCAGAATGCGTGGCTCAGAATCAGAAGTCCAGAGTTCATGACAGTGTGGTCTTCATGTTTTAGTCCAATTGCACCTCATTAGAATTTGCATGTTGTTTTAAATGATTGTATGTAAATCTTATCCATTTCTCCTTGCAAGTGTCAATGGGTCAACCTTCACTATTTAGAAGATTGTGTTAAAAATAAGTATAATCATGTGCTTATGAAATATTCTGGAATCTGCAGGGAAGATTTTTGTAGTCAACTTTCATTCAGTATGTTGAGTCTTGAAGGTGTTAAATTATTTGTATGTTGTGATTTTTACAATAAATAGCAATATGAAATAAATTGCTCTCCTGGCCCTGAATGTTTTTTTTTTTTTTTTTTTTTTTTTTTAAATTTCTCTGCCAACTGTGTTTTATTCCGGTTGAACTGCTAACGGAAGAAAGTAAGAACTTTTTCTGGGGGCCACTGACGTCACTAACTGATAGGAACTATTTCCTCTCTCAAACAGAGAAATGTGATTTAAGCACAAAGATGAAATGAAGACTGTTTTATTGATAGGAATTAGAAGAGAATTACATAGTAGAAGGGGAAAAGCAGAAATGTAAGAGCAGAAGCTCCCAGCCAAGGCGAACACCTATGGTCCCCAAGCTAGAGACTACTCTCTAAGCTCCAAACTATTCAATTCCCTCCCCTCCTATTTCCTATATAAACTGACGGATCTTAATCTCCCTTGTAACTAACTACTCTCTCCTCACATCCACTTTCTGTTTCACTTTTCTGTTTACATGAAATAAAGGGCGTGGTTATTCTTGGGCCAGTATAAACCTGCAGGGGTTTAGGGGCCTTAAAGGCCGTGGGATTTGGATTCCTAACTATATCATCCCCGGTAAAATTTGCCTTGTCCTCAAGGCAAGAAGAGGGAAACTTCTTCTTGATGACATTTGCTTCTTCCAAATAGCCTCTTCCATTGGTTGGGTCCTCCAAGAGATGAGCCATTCGATAACTGTTCTGCCCTTATCGTCACTCTCTCTGCATACAAGTTATGCTTTATTGGGCCTCGCAATAGATCTTGTTGTCACTGCTTGCTCAATTATGTTATGTAGTTAGAAAATGGATTTTCCGAAACATTTACATATATCAGCCCTAGAGTTTTTGATGTCAATAATCATTGCCTTTGCAACATCAAAAACCAATGCTTCCCCTACAGAGTTTGTCTTTAAAATAGTTCCCTCGAACTGATAATTGGTGATAAACCCAAAACTCAGCTCTCCCTTCAGCAACTACATCGAATTCAAAACTTTCATCCCATTTCAAATCAGATGCACTGCAGCTTAGCAATATTCTCTTCCATCAGGAAGTGGTTTTGAATAAATGATGCATCTGCAGGAATAGGCTGAACATATACAGAGTCGAATTGTTCTCATTGTCACCATAAAATGAAGGGAATTCATCTTTTAGCAGAACTGGGTAGATTCTGTGAGTCGAGACGGTTCGCCCTTCCGTAGATCTTTAACATCTCCACCTTGCCAACAAAACACGACACATGGTGTAGAATGCTGTGGAAAATAGCAATACTCATCTAAATACAATCCGGAATTGTCGTTTGCCTTAGAGTCTGAGAAAGACAGGGAATCCAGATTTTTAACCTTCACCCTTTGCTCGCTCTCTAATCTCTATATCACGTGGCTTCCTCTCCTCTTCTAGCTCCATTTTAAGCTTCTCGCACTCCAGTTAGCCAATCCTTCCAAAGTTTAGGAATCTCTTGCTTCAGCACCCTTAGGGGTAACAATAGCTTAAGCAATAAAACCAATCTCAATGGGCCATGTACATGTACATGTACATGTGAAGTTAAGCCCAAATCTCAACCTTGCATTTTCTGAACCAGTCTCTCTAATTCTTGAATGAGATAGAAACTCCAAAGTTAACCCCAAATCTCAACCTTGTCTCAAAGTGTGTTTATATTAGTTGTGAAAAGTATATTATTTTAATCATTGATTATATGTATAATTGATTTCAATAATCATTTTTATAAAGTAAATTACAAAAAAAAATGTCTGATTTTTTGTATATTTTAATAACATTTCTTTGATAATTAGCATGCATGTATGAAATAGGAAGACTGTTATTGGTTTTAAAATAATCTAACAGTATTTTTTTGTGCACAAGGATATCCCCTACCGATAATTAGAGAGTAATCCCTTTCTGGGCATAGAGATCACTGAAGTAGGTTTTGTCTTTCCCAACAAAGTCTTTTATACATATGATAGGAATTGAACCCCTGATAACATGCCTAAGGAATCCAACTATCTATCAATTAGTTTGCAGGGGTCAAATAGGAAAAGTGTTATTAGTTTTAAAATAATCTAAACGGTTTTTCTTGTGTACACAAGGGTATCTCAGCCGATAGCTAGAGATTAATCCCTTTCGAGGTATAGAGATCATCGAAGTGAGTTTTGTCTCTCCCAATGAAATTTTTTTCATACACACGACATAAATTGAATCTTTGACAACATGGTTAAGAAACACAACAACCTTACTGGTTAATTTAATAACTTTTTAAATAAGTTTTAAACTTTTAGCTTTTCTAAAAATAATTTTTTCACATGAAAACAACTTTTTTCTCTCATAAAAATAACTTTTTTATAATTTAATAAGGGTTGACGAACATATCACATTAAACTCGAAATAGTTTTTTTTTCAAAATAAAAGCAGTTTTTGAGAAAAAGATGTTTCCCAAACACGCACTTTAAACTCCCCAATTATATTTTTCGATCTAAGGTTAGACTCATAATAGGTCTTACATTAGAGAGGAGGAGGAGAAAAGGAGAGCAAGGATTGAGAGATGGGCTGAGTGCATTGCGGGAGTTTGAGCTTGCGTACTTTCATAATTTATGTCTCACAGCTTAACGAACTGAGCTGACTCAAGGGAGAGCTTCCCATTTCTATTTATCCCTTAACTAGTACTGATACCCGTGCGATGCACGGGATATTCGTGAGTATGAATAATATTGTTTATAAATTATATTTCTAAATTCTAACTATTTGTGTGATAAAAGACTTTTGACTTTATGTATGAGTTCTATTTAAATTATAAAATAATGGACGAAATTAAGTTATTTGTATTAAATCAGTTGGTTTGACTAAATATGGCGGTATGTAAATTTCACAATAAATCATCATAGATGTTGGTAGTCTTCTCTGCCCTTGTAAGGGTGTGTGTGTTCCCGTAATCTAAACATTTTTTTCAATTAAAGAAAAAAAAAAAAGAAGATTGTTTTATATTTGTTAACAACATAATAGGAACACCTATTTTCAGTTTTAACTCATGTTTAATTGGAAGTCATAAAGATGTAATTGTGTGGAAAAACTTGGGAGTACTCGAAGATACTATAATTTAAATATTTTTAATACCTTAAATAAGGGGGTTGATGTAACGTGAAAGGTTTTATATTGTAACATTATGGACATACTTAATCAGAAGAGTTTATAATATAACTTCTACTCTTTAATGTCTACCCCTTAATTATAGTATTAAGACGATTAAAATTATGAAATTAATATAATATATTTACAAAATTATATAGTAAAGAGTCAGACAATTAAATATTTAATCATAGTATATATTTAAAAGGGCTTATGTAATGCTTATAATACTATTTAATGGTATTAGTCATGTTTTCTTAATTGTCTACGAAGTTCTCATCAATTTTTTATATTAGTCGGCCAATTGTAAACGACAGATAATGCAACCTTCAAATTTTATATAAAAGTAATAAAACCTTATTTTGATAATGTAGCAAATAATGTATCTTCTCTTTTCTCATCATAATACAATGGAGAAATTTTTCCATGCATCATACGAAAATAAATAAATAAATATATATATATATATATATATATATATATATATATATATATATATCTAGTTATAATTTTGTATCTTTATAAAAAAAAATTATTAAATATATATAAAAGAATATATATTCTTCACTCATGAGTCAACTACTGATTGGCATTTTACCTTAACATCGCTCTCCAGTTCATTATGTGTCATGAATCATGATTCTCCATTCCCCCACTGTCATAATACCATGATAAATTGCATCAGAAATTTAAAAAATCTAAACCCTATCCAAAGAAATTAAAGTGCTTCAATCTGCATTGTTGAAAAATAACTATAACAGGGCTGCTCGTATCCTCTTTGTTGAGATAATCATTCATTTGGTCTGTGGAACCTTCCCACAAAGTACAAACAACCATATTGCCCCTTTTTAAATGCAAAAATTAATAGATGAAAACATTAAATTGAGAAGAGATTAATGGATTAGTTAAAAATAGGGCAAAATAATATATCATCAACAATGATTAAATCTAAAAATTATGATTATCATCTATTATGAAGATATTAGATCGTAAGAAAATGCTTTCTTCAAACAAAATGCAAATATTGAACTAATAAGACGTGTAAAATATGGAATTGTATCATACTCCAAATCTTCAAGAACAATGTCAGTGAGCTTTTCGACTACCAGTGAAGAAGTTTTTTTTAAAAAAAAAACAGCTTTTTAAACTCCGAAACTTTCCAATGGTTACATAAATCACTTTAATCTTTTCACAAAATTATTGTCCTTACGTTACTTTTTATTTCATATTGTCACTTTAATCAAGTTATTTATTATCCTTACGTTACTCTTTTAAAAAATTTAATTAATCGTGTGGTTTATTATAATATTAACCAATTGAAATAATTAAAATAAATTAAAAAATGTTAACACAAAAAATTACATCAATACCCTTAGGGTTACCAAAATTAGGACAACCAAATAATGAAAGTAAGGCAACTAAATGTTCATTCCTTATATATATATATATATACACACTAGTACCGGTGCCTGTACGATGCACGGGATATTCATAAGATATGAATAATATTGTTTATAATTTATATTTCTAAAATCAAAATATAAGAATAATAAATGAAATAACGACCTTATGTATGAATTTTATTTGAAGTAGGAAATATAGGGGGAAATGAGTTACTCCTATTAAATCAGTTTGTTTGACTAAAAAGGGAAACATTTGGTGTGTGTGTGTGTCTATATATCATATGTGTGTGTGTGTGTGAAGATATGGAATTAACATTCTAATAAATACAAATTTTAAAACCTCGTTGAAGTTCTTGAAAAAGAGAAATAATAAGAGCAAGATATAAACCAAAACAACTAAAGGAATATTAACTTACCTAGGCTCTTAATGAAAAGTATTCCAACATAGAATACAATTATTAATAATATGATGTATTAAGAAATTGTACTTTAAGCAACATCAGTTTAGTGCATTAACTCATCTTTATTTTTATAAAATACACCATAGAAATTAACCCAAACTTGTTTGGGAAATTATTTTTCCAAATTTTTTTCCTATGGAAAAGGAGATAGAAATTACTTAAATTAATATAAATGTAATTCATTGTAAAAAGCTCATTTGGATTATATTAGGAAGTGATTATAAGATTATAATAATTTAATATAAGATTATAATAACTTAATGCGTTAAGAAATTGCACTTTAAGTAACATAACCCTAATGTATTAAATCATGTTTCTTTAAAATACATGATAAAAGTTAACCCATCATTGTTTGGGAACTTAATTAGTTTTTCTTTTTATTTTTGTTTGTAAAAGGAAAATCGTAACATATGTAATTCAATGTAAAAAAAATCACTTGGATTAGATTAGTAAATAAGGTGGGAAATATAAAAAAATGAGTTACTCGTATTAAATTAGTTGTTTTGACTAAAAAGGGTAATATTTCAGGGCACACACATTTACATATGTCCGAAGATGTGGAATGTTCTTTCTAATAAATTAAAATGTTTCATAGCAAAGTTAAAGAGAAGTACTAAGAGCAAGATATAAACAAGAGTAAGTTTAAAATTAAAAAACAAAAACATGAGACATACACAAAGCCACCCGAACACAACCTCACGAAACAACTTTGAAAATTACAATAATTTGATGTGTTAAGAAATTACACTTTAAGCAACATCAACTTAGTATATTAAATCATTTCCATAAAATACATCATGAAAATTAACCCATAATTGTTTGGGAAAATAGTTTTACAAATATTTTTGTTTGGACAAAGAGAAGAGAAATAACTTAAATTAACACTAACATGATACACTTTAAGTTTCCTCACTTAAGTGTATTAAAAATTAAAACGTGTTTGTCTAAATTCTAACATCGAATAGATACCAATTATTGTTTGACAATTTGTTCTTCTAATATTTTGTATTGCAACATGCTATGAAATTTGAAAAGTTAATGGTAAATAGATAAGAAAATCATAGAACTCATAAGTCCAAAAAACATAATATGTCTGCATAGATTCATACTCTATTACATGAAGAGTTGTTAAAAAAATGTATTGAGAAGAATGTTTGTTAGCATTGCTCATACTTAGCAATATATTTTCCTCCCTTCGAATGAAATGAAATAAGAGTGTAATATCTTTTTATATTAAAATTGATATACCTTGTACGTCTTAATTCGTAGAAATTGATTAGTGAAAGAAGTAAAGACATTAGGCAACAATTTTAAAAAGTCAGAATTTAGCCTAAATGTCAATCCATTCTTTTTAAAAACAAATTAAGAAAATAAACAGTTATTCTCAGTTTTCTCATATAATATTAGCATAGATATTAGTTACTCTTAACCCCATTCATACTTCACCAATTGATATTGGCATGAGGGATTTCCATAATCTTTGTAAAAAAGTTATTGTGTTTCAAAGGCATACATCAAACTCCATGTCATAGAGTCATCATTGAAATGAAAAATCTATGGAGTAGTGGAACAATTATAAAATGGGCACTCCATAAATTCATCCATAATATTATTGATCACAGTTCTACACATCAATTTTGAGTAATGAAGGACCAAAACAACCAATGAACGCCAAAATATAAATAATTCAAAGTATAATTTTTTTTAAAAACAAATTAAGAAAATGAATAGTTATTCTCAATTTTGGCATATAATATTAGCATAGATATTTACTCTTAACCCCATTCATACTTCACCAATTGATATTGAACATGAGGGATTTCCATAATCTTTGTAAAAGAGTTATTGCGTTTCAAAAGCACACATCAAACTACATGTCATAGAGTCATCATTGAAATGAAAAATATATGGAGTAGTGGAACAGTTACGAAACGGGCACTCCATAAATTCATCCATAATATTATGGAGCTCAGGTCCTGCACATCAATTTTGAGTAATGAAGGACCAAATAAAGCAACCAACCAACGGCAAAATTTACATAATTCAAAGTATAATTATTTTAGAAACAAATTAAGAAAAAAATAGTTATGCTTAGGTGTTCATTGGAATAATCCCCAAACAACAGGAACTAAGGAATTGTCATCATAACAAAAATAAATATAAAATTTAATTAAAAAATTCAGAGAGTATAAAGTAAATTTACCCGAGACCCACATCTTCTTATCACCTCCTCTTAAAAATCCGACATGGATTCTAACATTTAAGATGAAGCAACACCATCATAGATAAAAGTTCAAACTCGCACTATCAGAAGCCAAAAAGGATAACTACAACCAAACACCAATAGTAATAATCCCTTATGTAGTTTTGACGCATACCAACAACAGGTGCAAACTGAAGCAACCCATAACCTTCCTTGGATATTTTGAATGCCCCTGACGGCAAAAATGCACCAAAGTCATCAACAATTAAACATCGTATTCACAATTCCATGAAATTAATCCACAAAGATTAGGACAAATCCAATGTTAACGACCATTAAAACCAAAATAAACATATACATGAACCCACATAAACCCTTGGTGGCAAATCTCCAACTGAACACACATACACACAAATACACATGAAAACAGAAAACAAATGAGTGCATTACACTTACACAACAGAAAAACAACCCTTTGCAAATTTCTTCACTTGTTTTTTTCACAAAAGTTGCTCTATATAAAGCTCAAGTCACCAAGTTGTACCGTAAACAACCATCAAATCAATAATTTGATTTGAATACATTAAAATATCTTTTAATATCATTGAAATCGTGGTTTAAAACCTCTCCTAATTGTACGTTTTCCTTTCCTATTAAATTGCATAATAGCAATTAAATAGCAATTAAATTGCTATTATGCAATTTGAATACCACATCTCCAAATGCAAGTACAGGTTCTTGCTTTCATGATTTTTAATACTTATGTTGTAATTACAAAATTGACCTAATATAAAATTTACTAAAATTAGGACAACCGACAGTTCATTCCTTATTATATATATACATATATCTTTATCTTTATCATATATATATATATATATATATATATATGTAAAGATAAAGATAAAGATACTCCAATAATTATATGGATTTAATTGGTATATACTATCATTTACACTAAAAATCAATCAAAATTTGTCATATAAGCTAGAATTTTAACTTTTATCCTAATTACCTTAAAAGTCACTCATACCATGATTTCTTATTGGTTGACAGTGTAAAAAACTTTACACTTTCAGTGCATAACAATTAAACTCTAATTATATATTAGTCACCCTCCTACTCCTACTCTTAGAATGTGTTTAGGAAGATGAAGTGAAATGGTTAGGAATAGAGTGAAGTGATTAAAAAGTATTAATGGATTAATCCATTGTTTGAAAGTTTATTAAATAATGAAATTAGATGATTTAAGATGGTAACCCAAATAACTCCATCCCACCCAAACCTTTCAATTTTTATACCTCCAAATTAGGGGTTTAGGATCTCCCTCAATTCCATCATTAAATTTCTAAAGAAAAATGCTAAGAGCACACTTTCTAACACTCTCTTTTTAACACACATTCTCATATTGGCTGAAACTCATGTGGGTCCTACAAAATTCAAGTGGGACCCACATGAATTAATGAGACTCATATGAATTTCAATCACTAGAATGATGTGTATTGAAAAGAGAATGATAAAGAGTGTGTTGTAAACCCTTCTCGATTTCTAAATAATGAAGAGTTTTATACTTTTACTAGTCCATCACTAACCACACAATTTGTGACCACTTCACCCTCAAAACTCCCAAATATATCCGTACCCCTTCCCAGTTCCATTCTCCAATCTTCTTCTCCTAATTTCAATCTCTAGAGTTTCTGAATCATGGCTGCTTCATCCTCATCCTCAACCTCGTCTCCATCCCCATCGCCATTGCCGGCGACAACGTCAACAACGATTACCAATGTCAACGAGGATTCCCTAGCTCACTGCGCCGCTTACCTCGATCTCACAGACGTGTGCAACTTGGCCATGACCTGCTCCTATCTCAAACGGGTCGCATACGCTGACCCCATTTGGCAACGCTTCTTCAGGTTCTTCTTTCTTTCCACCCTATCCTTTCACCACAACTATTCCAATTACTCGATTCAATTATAAAATGAATTGAATCTAAAATTTTTGTAGGGAGCATTGGAATCAAAAGCTACCTTCTAACTCTTTGCAATCGGGTGGAGCTAGGGATATGTACCTAGCTAGGCGCAACGCCGTGCAACAGTTCAAGTTTGATGATCCCTTCGATGTTAACATTAATGTAGATGCTAAACCTTTCAACCATTTGCTCCTCGACGAAAACCGTATTCTCTACTCGCAGGTGCATATTGTAAAGTTTGTATCACTTTTATTCGCGTAATCAATGATTTGTGTGCTGGGTTTAAACTTGTTTGCGAATACATGGTGAAGAACTAATAAACGATTTTCCTATAACTATAGGTTTACAATAAGGGCTCGTTTGGAGGTCACGATAAGGAATATAGGATAGGATCTTTTAATCTTTGTTTTTGGTGTGCGAGTAGAGTATGGTTTGCAGTTAAAATTTTATCATACGGGAGAGCTGAGTTAGAAATAGTCACAAATAGGATGAAAAATTTGTTTCCCCTCTAACCTCACCCTTTAACCCTAACCCTATAAGAGCAATTCCAGTGGAAGTTGTTTAACTAGTTAAGATGATGTGACATTCACATGTAACTATGTAAGAACTATTGTTTATATAAAAACCCATTAAAAAATCATAGAAAAGAGAGAAAAATAAATGTAAATAATGATGTAAGGTAACTTGTGGGATCCATTTAGTGAACTTTTAGAGTTGCATCATTGGAGTAAAGAATTGTTTAAAGTAAGATAAAATAAAAAGTGGTGAGGTGACATGGTTGGACGCATAAAAGAAGAGTTAAGTAACGTTAATGAGTTGCACCACTGGAGATGCTCTAAGTCCTACTTCATGGGATGAGGTAGTGTCATGGCTCCGACGAGGTGGTGGCATGGCTGCAGTGGTGGAACTCTGGTGAGGTGGTGGCGTCGTGGCGTGGCTGCCAGACTTCCACTCAAAATCAATGTGGAAGCAAACACAATATATCGGTTACATCATGAAAAGCTTCACCTTTTTCGCCTTTACTAGCCATGTACAGCTCGATCAGCCATTAATGGCTGACCTTCAACCTTCACCCATTAATGGTATACGGCAGCAGATGAAGATGGCAGATAAAAAAATATACTTGTTTTCGCCACAGTAACTGTGGTAACTTAACAAATTATATTTTTGTTAGCCGTGGTTAACCGTGGTAATCTTTGTTATGGAAATATTGTTATTTAATTATATTTTCAAGGTTAATTAATCAATTTTATTACTAATTATAGGATGTGGTTTAATTGACAATTTGTATAAAAGTAAACTAAGATATTACAAGTTAATTTTTTATAATCTAAAAATGGACTAACGTATAAAAAGTCAAGAAATATATTACCAGTTAGTTTTTTATATAATTTTGTATAATTTAAATGTATAAAAAGCCAAAAATATTAAAAGTTAATTTTGAAAAATATATATAATTATGAATTATGATATAAGGGTAATTTTGTCATCTGCATATAATATATCATATCCTGTCATTATCCGGTTCACGTCAAACATAAGATGACATAATACTATCTTGTGAGCTAATTGGTGCACATCAAACATTGGATAGGATAAGAGCTTATCATGCTCATATCATATGTTATTGTTATCCAATATCCATCTCTTATCTTATCTGTCTTATCTTATCCTGACCATGAAACGAACCCTAAGGGTCAACCTCAGGCCTTTATCTTTCTATCTTGGCTTTGGATGTACTTATCCCAGAGTTAGTGCCACAATGTATGTATTTTGTAGATGATAGTCAAAAGACCGAATAAATGTTAAGCTAGAGCTGTAGAAACAAGTTTTGGAAGTACAAGGCTTCTGGTTACCTAGAAATAAAATGTAGTATAACTGTATAAGGAATGTAAGTTTAGCAAAAGCGTGTTAACACTAGCTTAGAGGTGAAAATTAGAGATCATACCATATCGCAAATCACACAATTTAGATATCTTGGAGCTATCATATAAAATGATGGACAAATTGAGGGAATGTAAACTATAGGATTTAAGCTGAGCGGATGAAATGGAAAAGTGCATCAAATGTTTTGTGATATGAATTTGCCACTCAAGCTTAAAGGAAAATTTTACCACACAAAGTGCTGCTTTATGATATGGAATGTTGGGAGGTAAAGAGCAAATAAGAGTATAAATTTAGTGTTGCAAAGATGAGAATGTTGCATTGTATCAGTGGACATTGGACATACAAGATAAGATAGGATAGAAAATTGAATGCATTAGAGATAAAGTAAGGGTAACACTTATTGAGGAAAATATGGTAGAATTTTGCCTTAGGTGGTTTGAACATGTGAGGAGAAGACCATTAGAAGCCCCGGTAAGAAGAGTAGATCAAATGAAGAATCGTCCAATAGATAGAGGTAGAGAGAGACTGAGAAAAACTATAGGTGAAACCATCGAAAAGGCTTAGATTTAAATAGCCATTTAGAAGATATGGTTTATGATATAATACAATGGTGTTGTTTGAACTATTTAGCCAACCTACCTATTGGGAAAAAGGCTTTTGTTCTTGTTGCCATAGGTGTATATTGCAAAGTTTGCATCTTTTTTTGTTTCCGTAGATTATTTCAAATGGTTTCCCCTTTTCAATGCAAAGTTTGCACCTTAATATTTTTCTTGACATTCGCTTGCTAATTGTTGTTGACCAGGGCTCACTTGTTGAAGTGATAAAATTGGATAGAAATCAAAAGGCTACAACAAGGTTTTTCCGTATGCATTCGTTAAGGGATCATAAAGCAAGAATAACCTGCATGAGGTAATAATGTTGCATTTTTATTACATCGGGCCTCTCTTCTTGCTGTAAATTACCTTATGCTTTCATTCTTTGTTTGAGACTGCAGATGCCATGTCATCATATGCATGCATGATGCAAGTGGTTCAACTGTTTTCCTTTTTTGTTTTAGTGGTGAATTATCTGCATTTGGTTCATAAAATCATCTGAACAAGCATATGACATCCCTGGTATTTATAATTATTTTTTAATTCTATTTTAATGTAACATTTTGTATTTGTTTGAAATGTTGGATACTTAATTTAAAGAAGGATAATGCAAGAGGTGAAACCGTAACTATTTTTGATGGGTCAGATCATATATTAGGCATAAAAAGGAAGAAAATGAATGAAAGCTAGAAAAAAGAAAGCACCCATCATACCCAAAAATTAATAACTGGGGACCAATCAGACAGAGCTTTGAAGTTTAACAACTATATTCATTAAACCTTATGCAGATGTTTCCCTATCATATCATCAGTTTTCTCAAAATGGCAATTGGTTGCTCAATTGTTTTGATTTATGAATCCTTTAGAACATCCTATGGGTCGCCTGATATTCCAAGCATTTGTTAAGGAAGTAAAAGCCTACACATACATATGCACAAACAAAAAATCTATCATAATTTTTTTCAATACCGAAAAAAAATATACTTTCTAGCCCAAAAATCCGGAATTACATTTTTTTTGAAAACTTAGAGCTAAAAATTAATATTACAAGGCCCTGCCCTTCAGTTGCTTGTTGGCTAGTAGTACCAATATTCCTGGAGTTTGTCTGTGGTTTTGACTTCGGTGTTTTGCCAAGTCAAATATCTTTTCAACCTAAAAACTAAAAGTGCATGAAGTTCAGGATAATGAAAGAGATGAAACTGTATAATTATTTTTGAAGTATCAGATCATCTATTAGGCATAAAAAGGAAGAAAACGAATGAAAGCTAGAAGAAAGAACCGATCAAACCCAAAATTTAAAAACTGGTGACGAATCAGACAGAGCTTTGAAGTATAACCGCTATAGTCGTTAAACCTTCTGCCTGATTTTCGGCGTCATTTTATCGTATCATCAGTTTTCTCAAAATAGCATTGGCAATTAGTTCCTCAATTGTTTAGATTGATGAATCCTTTAAAACGACCAATGGGTTAGATGATATTCCAAGCATTTTTTAAGGGAGTAAAAGGCTACACACATACACATGCACAAACTAAGATTTCATCATTTTTTTTTTCAATACAAAAAAAATTATACTTTGCGGCCAAAAATTAGAATTTTTTTTTGTAAGGTTAGAGTTAAAGATTAACAGTACAATGCCTTGCTCTTCAGTTTTTTGTTGGCTACCAGTACCAATATTGCTGCAGTTTTTGTCTGTGGTTTTTTGTAAGTCAAATATCTTTTCCACCTAAAAGCTAAAAGTGCATCAAATTCTGGGGTAGATTGGCTTAATCTAAACTAATATAGTCAAACCGCAGGTTGTTTTCCCTTGATGAAATCACTTTATCTCGACGCGAAGCACAAAGGGAGCAAAATCTTTTGGTTACTTCTAGCTGTGACCATTCTATACGTTTGTGGTTGAAGGTATCACTTAAGTTAACATTGTATGAGCTCCCCAAGTCATTATACACAATCTTAATCTGGTTGTTGTTCATCAGCATATTTTCAGTATTCTCAGCAGGAAAGGTGGAAAGTAGAGAAGTGTGTGAAAATGGGGAGAGATGGAAATATTATAGTGTTAACTTTTTAATTTTAACTTTTTAAGCATAGTCAATTAATGTTCTAGGAACTAGCTTCCACTATCTAGTAGTCAAGTGTGTATATATTGTACTCTCTGTTGAAATGAATAATTCTGAAATATTCAGTTTCATATTCAAGTTGGTATCTAGAGCCTATCTGGTTCTTCCCTGTGTTTTTTGTTTGGGGTTTCAGCTGCTGTAAGTTCTAGCCCATTGTTTGCAAAGAGTATGGTTGACCCATTGTTTACAAGGAGTTTGGTAACCAAAATACCACGACATCCACCTCAGAAGGCACCGACCGGCCATCCGTCCAAGCGCCGCTGGTAGTGCTGCCCTCACGTGCCACCGCCAGAAGATTCACTCTCCGGCATGTGTGATCCACGTGCCACCTTCCCAGCCGCCATTCCCACCGTTGCTTCCACCACTCTGATCGCTATCTCTTTCCAGTTTTGTTCTGCCCTTGTTTGGTCTCTTGGTCTGCCGTTGTGCTACCTCTACTTTGAATCTTTTATGCTCTGTTTTATCTCTTCAGTAAGTTCTTTCCTGTTTTTGCATTTTCTGTCATGGCAAAGAAGAAAAGCTTGACTTCTTTTGCGTTTTTAGGTTCCCCCACCATTACTTATGAGAAAATGAATGGTAAGAATTATGTGAATTGGCGTAATGCTGTAGAGGTATGGTTTCTGGGTCAAGGATTATTTGACCATCTTACTAAAATGGCTGCTGACATTGCTGAATCTGAAAAGGAAGAGTGGCAACGGGCAGATTATCAGCTTGTCTCGCTGTTGTGGCAATCTATTGAACAAAGATTAATGGTACATTTTCGTCTTATAAGACATGTTGTGAAATTTGGAAGAAGGCTCAAACTGTTTATGCTAATGATATACAACGGCTATATGAAACGATTCATAGTTTGGTAACAATGCATATGACTGAACATGATTTGTCCTCCTATCTGAATAAAGCACAATCCATTTGTGAGGAGATTAAATTAAGGCTGGTTAATGATGATCCACAAAAGATTGCGGATAAGCTTGATAACATGCTCATGGTATTTGTTCTTCATTGTCTCCACAAAGACTTTGAATCTGTTCGTAATAAGCCTCTGACAAATCCTAATATTCCTACGGTGGAGGACCTCATTGATCGTTTTTTCGAGTTTCTTCTCCAACAGTTTCCTTTGGAATTGATTCCCAACCAACATTTGAGTCTTTGGTTTTTGTATCGAATTCAACTGACCGAGAAGGCCGAGGTTGTGGTCGTAGAGGTGGTAGTCGTGGTAGAGGTGGTCAAGGTATCTTCATTGTTCTTACTATAAGCGAGATGGACACACTCAAGATCGGTGCTATTAAATTGTCTGCACGGACTGTTAAATGTATCTTTATTGGGTATTCTCGAGTTCAGAAGGGATATCGATGTTATTCTCCCTCCGCACATCGCTTTTATGTATTTGCAGATGTTACATTCTTTGAGGATACCCCCTTTCTTTGTCACATTTGCTGTCTCTGATCCTCCATAGGATGACCGACCGTTGTGTCGATATGGTATTACTTATGAGCGTCGAAATCCTGAAATTCTCGAGATTACACCTACTATTGATACTTATGATCCAGCTCTTGCTCCAATCGCTTCTCCCACTACATTCCTACCTGACACTTCTGCTAACTTACCTATTGCACTTTGTAAAGTTAAAAACTCTACTCTTAATCCTCATCCCATTTACAATTTCCTGAGTTATCATCGATTATCTCCTTCCCATTGTGCCTTTTTATCTGCTTTGTCATCTGTTATCATTCCTAAGAATGTTCAGGAAGCACTATCCCATCCAGGATGGTGACAGACAATGATTGATGAGATGACTGCTTTGGAATCTAATAATACATGGACCGTTGTTTCACCTCCTCCTGGAAAATCCACAGTTGACTGTCGATAGGTATTCATGGTTAAAGTTGGTCCTAAATGGGCAAGTAGATTGCTTGAAAGCTCAACTGGTAGCTAAGGGGTACACTCAAATCTATGGTTTGGATTATAGTGATACTTTTTCCCCTCTTGCTAAGATGGCGTCTGTTCGTTTGTTCTTGTCCCTGGCTGCTATGAGACGTTGGCCCTTGTATCAGCTGGATATTAAAAATGCCTTCTTACATGTTGATTTGGAGAAGGAGATCTATATGGAGCAACCACCTGGGTTTGTTGCTTAGGGGGAGTCAGGTCTTGTATGCAGGCTACAAAGGTCTCTATATGGCTTAAAACAATCACCTCGCGCTTGGTTTGGGAAGTTTAGTGAAGTCATCCAGCAGTTTGGAATGATTCGTTGCGACGCAGACCATTCTGTATTCTTTAAATGCTCCTCGTTGAATAAACTTATTTATCTTGTGGTGTATGTGGATGATATTATCATTACAGGTGACAATCAAGAAGGCAGTAAGGAAATAAAGCAACACCTGTTTAAACATTTTCAAACTAAGGATCTTGGTCGATTGTGATACTTTCTTGGGATTGCAATAGCTCAATCAAGGACAAGTGTTGCTATTTCTCAAAGGAAATATGCTTTTGATATTTTGGAAGAAACAAGGATGCTTGATTGTAATTGATACTCCTATGGACCCAAATGTAAAGCTCTTACCTAATGAGGGGGAACTTTATCCCAACCCAAACAGATATAGAAGATTAGTTAGGAAGTTAAATCATATCACCATGACTCGACTAGACCTTTCTTTTCCGGTCAGTGTTGTAAGTCAGTTTCTCAACTCAGCATGTGACAATCATTGGAATGCAGTTGTCCGGATCCTAAGATACATCAAAGGATCACCCAGTAAAAGGCTTGTTTATATGGACATGGGTCATACTAACATCATTGGATATAAGGATGCGGATTGGGAAGGTGATGCTAGTGATAGAAGGTCTACTTCAGGTTACTGTGTCCTTATTGGAGGTAACCTGATTTCATGGAAAAGCAAGAAGCAATTTGTTGTTGCAAGATCGAGCACCGAAGCAAAGTATTGTGTTATGGCCAATGCTACTTGTGAACTCTTATGGCTAAAATATCTCCTCCAAGAAATGAAGTTTTGTGAGATATGTCCTATGGAACTTGCTTGTGATAATCAATCAACATTGTTTCAAATCCAATCGTTCATCAAAGGACTAAGCATATAGAAGTTGATTGTCACTTCATCCGAGAAAAGATCCTCTCGGGCATCATTAAGATTTTCTTTGTGGGTACTGAAGATCAACTAACAGACATGATGACTAAGTCCTTACGAGGTGCTAGGATAGCATACATATGTGACACTGACAAGCTTGTTGCATCATACATATATGCTCCAGCTTGAGTTGGAGTGTTCATTATAATTATGATAAGTGGATGGTGTGGACGGTGGAGGCCTATTCATTTTATTGATGTATTCTTTGCATTTACACTCCTAGGACTTAGCATAGTCAATTAATGTTCTAGGAACTAGCTTCCACTATCTAGTAGTCAAGTGTATATATATTGTACTCTCTAGTGCAATGAATAATATTGAAATATTCAGTTTCATCTTCAAGTGCCTTATTAATATCTTTCTTAGCTACCTTATATTTTTCATAAATCCCATCATTTTTACACAAGTGCCAAGCTTCATAACACTCCCTTTTAGCCTTAACCTCATCTTGCACACTTATATCCCTCCACCAGGATTCTTTATCCTTAGGTTTGAAGCCTCTTGATTCACCGAGTGTCTCTTTTGCTACTTTCCTCATCCTTGGTCCCACATTTCATTACCACTGCCGCCCCTTGGTCCTTGGGACCATGTGTTGGCAATTTCTTATTACTCATCTTAACATGTAGATCCATAACTACAAAAGAAAAAAACACTTGTGCTTGCTCCTTTAAAGCATTACTTGCTTTTGACAATTTTCTCTTGAAAAGCACTTGTGCATGGTGCACCTCTGACAATAGCAAGATATTTTGTATGTCCCTGTCTCTCTTTTTTTTATGCTGACAGTTTTTCATCCTTGTCTTGGTGTAGGGTTCTTGCGTGCGATGCTTGAGAGTTCACAATGGTCCAGTTTTGTCACTATCAAATAAGTTATTGGGAGATGATAGCAGCAAAGTATTGGCAAGTGGAGGAGAAGATTGTACTGTTCGACTATGGTCCCTTAGCTCAAGTGGCAAAAGAGGACAACATGCTTTAAAGGCTACACTATATGGGCATGAAAAACCTGTAAATTTGATTTCAGTTGCTGGGTATGTGTTCCTCTCTAGAAGTAATTCACTGTTACTTTACTTTCCTAATACTAATGTTATGTTAGGATAATGAAATATTGGGTAGCTTTTGGGTGAAGTTAATTGCATTATTCTTCTTTCCCTTTTGATTTTACTGTTGGTTTAGTTTCGAGTGGGTAGGCATGCTATGCATTTTAAACTTATGATCTAACCTTTTATTCTAATTCTTATGTAGAAGGAAGGGACATCAGGTAATAATTCATTTTTATCTACTTTCTGTTGATTATTAAAATTGAATACTAAGGTTCCGTTTCTTATAATTTTCACTTTCATGTTCTGCCTAGCAGATCAGCTGGTTTTAGAGAGGCAACTAATTGGACATTCCTGTTTGCTAAAGCCAACTTTATAATTTTTGTTTAACAAACAGCAATACGTTTGGCAACAGGCTACATAAAACTTTTGTCAAATCTTTATGACATGGGCAGATAATCTGTATCTCACCTACTGGGAAAAGACTTTTGCTGTTGTTGCAACTCATTTATGTGTCCTAGCATTCTAAACTTGTATAAGACCTGACTTGAGAGTTTGAGAACTTTGCTCTCATGTCGAATTTTTATGTGGGATTTTTACTTATTTTATTTTATTTTTCGGGTTTGAGCTGGTCATGATTTTTCTGGTAGAAATATATTTGACCGGAACTTTATTCGTATTTGTATACAGTGCTAGACTAACACGCTTGCACAACATCACCTTACTTATAGTTTTCAGTATTTGATCACATTCGAACCCGCTTCATTTCCAGCACAGCTACACTCGGATTCTTCCACATAGACAGGTCTGCGAGATTTGACCCTAAAAGTAATGTGTATCTAGCATTTTTCTTCTTGACATCATGGGTTGAATATGATAGAAACTTGGACTCTTCTAAGAAAGAGTATGGAGATTAACTCCTTACAACAGAGGTTCTCTCAAAGACTAAATTAAAAAAAGAACAGAAATTAAAAGAAAAAGATAGGTAGACACTGTAGAACTTCGAGGGTCTGCTTCCTCTCTGCCCCAAGGCCCCATTTCTTCACTCAATGACAGGATGCCTTCTCCCATACCTTTCCTTCCTTATTTATTTGTTCCTAACCTATTCCCACTCCCTCCACTAACAGCCACATAATTGCTGCCACCCATTAACATACTAAATACCCCATGACCATTCTTCCTCCAATAACTATCACATAAATGCTGCAGCTCCTGTTAGAGTGTTGTGTAGCATAACATAAGCTTGCATGTTGCATATCCCAGTACCTCACCATTCTGTTAGACTGTTAGTGGATTTCTTTTAATCTGTTAGGTTGACAGCTGTGCATAACAGCTGTCACCACATTGTATAAATACTGAGATTTTCAGATCTCATGCAACAATTACAGAATACAAATACAGATCATATTGAAGCCGTCATCAAGGCTAATCGGTTAGAGCGTTTTGTTGTGAGCCCGCAAATTCCTTTTCGGTATCTCTCCGAGTCTGATCGTGATGAAGCTGATTGAGTGAATCCTGCTTATATCACATGGGAGGAGCAAGATCAGCACCTGTTTTCATGGCTGCTCACCTCACTCTCAGGTTCAATCCTCACTCTAGTTGTCGTCTGCATTCATTCCTGGCAGATCTGGGATGAACTGCAATTACTTCAATTCTTTTGAGTCGTCGTCGGCTGCATTTATTCCTATTTATTTTTTACTGTTCACAATCTTAGTGTTTTTACTTATTCTTGACTGTTATGGGTCTATCAGATCACTGTGATCTGTACATTAGTATTCAGCTCTGGAGAGAAAATAGTGAGTAATTTGGTTACACCCAATGTGTTTTAAGAGGTGAGTTATATAATATTTGTCAACTAATACTGCTATGCTTAAGAGCGATAAAATTATACATATGAGATGTTTTGTGTGTTCTGTTCAACTAAAGTGTTGAAATCTCAAGCGTGCTCATTATTACTACTCTAATTTCCGTAATCAATGAAGTAAATACTGGTGCCCATGTTAGTAATCTTCTAGGCTTCAACTATAATGATTGATCCTTCCCGTTCTCTTTTTTCAGCCACAAAACTTCGCTTTTGGCGACCATCTCAAGAGATTCTAAGGTTCTCCTTGTATTCCACCCTTTTATGTTGTCTTGTTATTTACTTGTCTATTTACTAATTTTTTTATCTTTGATTTTTTCTTCGTTGATTACCTTGGTTTATTATAGGATGAACCTAACATGCTTTGATTGTTTCATAAAATTGTTGAGTATGTAATAGATAGTATTGAAGGACTTAGAAATAATTTGGACTAAAGGATTTGTGAAATGCTTGAGTAAATTTGCACTCAGCTGATCTACTATTTATATACACTCTTATGAGTAAATACAATTTACATTTACAAGGAGATTAATAATATTTCTACTTCCTAGGTGCATGTATAACATTCCCTACATGTATGACTAACTATGTACATGAATCTGAATATAATTGCTATAATTCCCAATATTAATGCTACTAATTCCAACACTCCCCCTCAAGTTGGAGTATACAAATCAAATGGTCCAAGCTTGGAACAAATATATTGAATTCTTGGCCCCCTTAAAGACTTTGTGAAAATGTCTGCTAGTTGGTCTTTAGAACTAACAGATTCAGTGATAACTTCCTTAGAAAGAACTTTCTCTCGAACAAAATGACAATCAATCTCAATATGTTTAGTTCTTTCATGAAACACTGGATTAGAAACTATGTGAAAAGCTACCTGATTATCACAACATATTTTCATCTGTTTGGTGTCTCCGAACTTCAACTCCTGAAGAAGTTGTTTAATCCCAATGAGTTCACAAGTGCTGTGACCATAGCTCTATATTCCGCTTTTGCGCTCGACCGTGCAACAACATTTTGCTTTTTGCTCTTCCAAGGGACAACATTCCCTCCAATAGAAACACAATACCCTGAAGTGGAACATCTGTCAATTGGTGATCCCGCCCAATCTGCATCACAGTATCCTAACTATTTGAGTGTTTCCTTTGTCTTCATAGAGTAGCCCTTGTCCCGATGATTTTTTAATATACCTCAGAATTCGTATCACTGCATCCCAATGGTCAGTATGAGGAGATTGCATGAACTGACTTACTACTCCAACTGCAAAGGAAATGTCTGGTCTAGTAATAGTGAGGTAGATAAGTTTTCCAACCAATCTACGATACCTTTCCGGATCTGAATAAGGCTCCCCCTGACTAGGTAGTAATTTTTTATTGGATCCATAGGGCTATCAATGGGCCTACAAGCCAACATACCAGTTTCTTTAAGAATGTCTAGGGCATACTTTCTGTGTGAGATTGTGATTCCATTACTCAATTGAGCAACTTCAATGCCAAGGAAATATTTTAACTTTCCCAAATCCTTGGTTTGAAAATGGCTGAAAAGATGTTCCTTAAGTTAAGAGATTCTTTCATGATCATCTCCTGTGATGACTATATAATCCACATAAACCACCAAGTAAACACATTTATTCGAAGAAGTATGACAATAGAAGACTGAATGATCCGCTTCACTCTATTTTAGTCCAAAAGCCTGTACAATAGAACTAAATTTCCCAAACCAAGCTTGTAGAGATTGTTAAAGTCCATAGAGAGATCGTCGTAGTTTGCAAACCAACCCAAACTCCCCCTGAGCAACAAAACCAGGCGGTTGCTCCATGTAAATCTCTTCTTTGAGTTCTCCATGAAGAAATGCATTTTTGATGTCCAGTTGATATAATGGCCAATTACAGATTCAATATTCTGATTTCATTGTTATGTTGCAAAGAATACAATGAAGCTTGTATAGTTTGGTACAATGAGTAACTAACTAACCGAGCCTAACTGTTTGCGGTTATAGTTAGTTACATATAACTACTTCATAACTGTTACGTAACTGTATACTCTAATAGCCCCCTTTCAAGCTCAAGGTGGCTGTGATGAAGTAGCAACATTGAGCTTGGTCCGGAAGTCACGGAAAGTAGCGGAAGACAGAGGTTTTGTAAGAGAGTCAGCTAGTTGCATTGCAGCAGGAACGTGTTGAATAGTGAGGGCCTTGAAGAAGACCTTTTCTCGAACAAAATGGATGTCGAGCTCGATATGTTTGGTTCGAGCATGGAGCACAGGATTGTGAGCGAGGGAGATTGCACTTAGGTTGTCACAGAATAGCTTTGGAATGCTAAAGGGAATGCCAAGTTCAATGAGTAGCAACTGAATCCAAAGCACCTCGGCAGTAGTATTAGCCATGCTTCTATATTCAGCTTCGGTGCTGGACCGAGCCACCAATGGTTGTTTCTTGGAACACCACGACACAAGATTATGCCTATGCAAGATCCAGATGTGGAGCGGCGGTCATCAGGATCACTCGCTTAATCAACATCACAATAAGCGTGAAGGGAGTAATGCTGAGAGGAGGGACCAGGCTTGAGAAGGAGACCAAAGTGAGTGGAGCCCTTGAGATACTTGAGAATGCGTTTAACTGCTTGCCAATGAGTTTCTAGTGGGTTGGCCATGAACTGACAAACTTTTTTGACGCTAAAGGCAATCTCAGGTCTCGTCAATGTAGCATACTACAAGGCCCCTACAATGGATCTGTAGAGGTGAGGATCTGCAATAGTATCTGTCCCAAACTTGCTCAGTTTACAGTTGCTTACCATAGGAGTGGATATGCCTTTGGACTCGGACATACTGGCCTTGGCTAGCAGGTCTCGAATACTTGGACTGAGTGAGTAGGAGATGCCCATTGGGTAGGTGTTTAACCTCAACACCAAGGAAGTAATCTAGTGCACCTAAGTCCTTAAGTGCAAATTGAGAATTCAGCCGTTGAATCAAGTCTCGGATCATAGTTGAGGAGAACCAGTGATGATAATATCACCAACATACATGAGAACATAGAGGCAAGTGGTTCCTTTTGAGTAAATGAATAGAGAGGGGTCACCCATAGCGGCTTGTAGAGAAGCCTTATTGAAGCAGGGCTGAGGCTAACCTCTCATACCAAGCGCGAGGAGTCTGCTTAAGCCTATAGAGAGCCTTTTCCAATTTGCATACCTAGGATTTGTCAGGAGCCTAAAACCCGGAAGGCTGTACCATATAGACCTCTTCATCAAGAAGGCCATTCAAGAATGCATTATTCACATCAATTTGCTGTAGTGGCCATTTATTTGTGAGAGCCAAGGTGAGGATCACTCGAATGGTAACAGGTTTGACCATTGGAGAGAAAGTTCCATGAAAGTCAAATCCATGCTGCTGATGGAATCCCTTAGCAACCAACCGTGCTTTGTACTTGTTAATGGTCCCATCAGGATTCTCTTTGACTTTAAAGACCCACTTGCAACCAATAGCTTTCCTATTTGGAGGCAGAGGGACAAGAGACCAAGTTTTGTTGTGTAAAACAGCAGTATGCTCATCTTTCATAGCAGCAAGCCATTGAGGAGAGGATAAGGCTTGTTTAACAGTAGTGGGTTCCACACGAGTGAGTAGGACCCGTGGTGTTTGGCAACCAGTTTTGGATCTGGTGGCCATTGGATGAGTGTTTGGAGGAGCAGGGTGGGGTGGGGGAGTGGGGGATGTGGTTGAGTTACTGTAGGTGAGGGTGATTGAGGAGGATGTGTTTAAGGGAGTGAGAGTAAATGGTTTAAGTGGTGAGATAGGAATAAAGGCTAAGAATGTGGATACAACTGGAGGTGAAGTAGGTGGGGTGGCAAATAGTGTGGGATAAGGAAAACGACATTCATTGAAGATGACATCTTTGGAAATGTAAACACGACCCGAGGGGGAGAGGCATTTGTGACCTTTGTGGGGGAGATACCAACGTAAACACATTCAGTGGACCGGAACTGAAGTTTGTATTGGTTGTATGGTCTGAGTAAGGGAAAGCAAGCACAACCAATGTTTTGAGGCTATGGCAGTCGGGTAGTTTACCATTCAGTGCATGAAAAGGAGATGAAAAGGAGGGGAGTGTTGCTGTTGGCAGCCTATTAATGAGGTAGGTTGCCATGGTGAAACTATGATCCCAAAATTTCAATGGGATAGTGTTAGAATATCTTGTATTTAATTGTATTCATTATAGGATATTCTCTTATAATTAGTTTATTGTACAAATTAATAGAGCAATTATTAGGATTCTTTTTCCTTATTTTTAGGATGGCATTAAGTGTCATTAGCCTATATATTGTAAATCTTCATTGTACATTTGAACTAAGTGAATAATATTCAACATTATTCAATTCAACTTGGTATCAGAGCTCTAGGTTTCTTCCTAGGGTCTTTGCTCCTTCTTCTTTTTTTTTCAAAGCAGCCTCCATTGCTGCCTAGGGTTTCATTCCCTTATTCCTTCTTCAAGCAGCCTTATTGCTGCATAGGGTTTCATTCTTGTATTCCTTCATCCTATCACCCAGTGGCCACCGCCCTCGCCGGACTGCTCACCGCCCCTTTTCCGACAACCACCGAAGACCTACCTCCTCTCGACGGCTCACGCGCCCTCACGCGCCACCGTCCTTCTCTGCGCATGTAAGCCACGTGCCGCCATCCCAGTCGCCGTTTGCCGCGCCGCTGCCACGGTTCTGATCGCCGGTCTTCACTGGTTCGTTTTTAAGGTATGGTTCCTCTTAGTATGGCCGAATTCGAGACTGTTGTGACTTACCCCACCTCCAAGACTCTTTGGCGGCTCTTCCAGCCCTCACTTCTAATGATCTCCCTCAGTCTTGCACTCATCATAGTAAAGCTGAGCTGAGTCGTTTGCGGTTGCTCTTGGATTCTATTATTAAGCCTTCTGGCACTTGTTCTCTACCCATCACCAGTAAGAATTTAAGTTCATTATTCTTTAATGCTTCTAGTTCTATATCTGAGGATCTCTGGATTATTGATTCTGGTGCTATTGATCACATGACCCCTGATCCTTCATATTTTTCAACTTACTCTGAGTTGTCTGGTAAGCATCACATCACTGTTGCTAGTGGATCCTTTGTCCCTGCTTCAGGATGTGGTAACATTTCACTTCAACCTTCCCTTCCCTTGCATAATGTGATTCATGTCCCTAAATTGTCGAATAACCTTATTTCTACTCATAAGCTTACTCGAGATTTAAACTGTACAGTAACCTTCTTCCCCTCTCATTGTGTGTTTCAGGATCTTGCCACGGGAAAGACAATATGGAGTTGCTAAGGAGCAGGGTGGGTTGTATGTTCTAAATCGGGACCCAGGTAGTACCAAACCGATGTTGTCAACATCTTGTCACCAGACAAGTTCAACATCCGCTACTTCTCAGATATGGCTGCACCACAAACGCCTTGGTCATCCTCCTTTCCATATTCTCAGGTCTTTGTTTCCTCATTTGTTTACAAAGGGGCTAGTTGAGTCTTTGCATTGTGATGTTTGTCAATTTGTGAAACACCATCGCACAACTTTTTCTCCTAGTAATACTAAAAGAATTGAACCTTTTGATCTTACTCATTTTGATGTGTGGGGACCTTCCTCTACTTCTAATATATCCGGTGCCAAATGGTTTGTTTCCTTTATTGATGATTGCACTAGGGTCACATGGCTATTTCTGATGAAAGACAAAACAGAAGTTTTCCAATTGTTTTTCAAATTTTACCACATGATTCAAACTCAATTTGGAAAAACTATTAAAAGGTTACGTTCTCATAATAGCAAAGAATATGTGAATCAACATTTTACCAAATTTTTTAAAGAACATGGTCTTTTGCATGAGTTAACCTGTGTGGATACCCCGCAACACAATGGGGTTGCTGAAAGGAAGAACTGTCATCTCCTTGAGATTGCACGGGCTCTACTCTTCCAAATGTCTGTCCCAAAGTCGTACTGGGGGGAAGCTGTTTTGACTGCCACATATTTGATAAACAGGTTGCTGTCTCGAGTCTTAGATGGTCTGAGTCGTGTTCAACTAATGACGACCTTCTTCCCTTCCGTTCCGACTATGAAAAATCTTTCATGTCGTGTCTTCGGATGTGTTGCCTTTTGTCATGTTCATAGTCAGCATCGTGGTAAGTTGGATCCTCGAGCTGTTAAGTGTGTCTTCATAGGCTATGCTCCTGACAAAAAGGGGTACAAATGTTATCATCCTCCAAGTCGCTGAGTCTATGTTTCCATGGATGTCACTTTTCGTGAATTTGAGTCGTTTCACCCTGGCTCTCAGCTTCAGGGGGAGAGTGGTATTGAAGCTGAGCCTCTAGAATCCCATGTTTTTCCCTCTGTGGCTGAACCAATGGAGTTACCTGTCTTCCCTCTTATAAAGAATGTGACATCATCTTTTGGTACTACTTCGGAGACCAAAGTAGCTCTTCCCATAGCAGATGAGTTGAAATGGAAAGGGTGTCACTTTCAGAGGCGTACAAAACCCGACCAGGTCCAGCAACAACTTTAGTCGCTTGAACCAGAGGTAAATATTCTTAACTCTGAGCCTTTGATTAGTCCATTAAATAATATTTGTGAGCCTATCCCTGATGACTTGCCAATAGTCTTGAGAAAAGAAAAGAGAACATGTGCCAAATACCCAATATCTCAGTTTGTGTCCACCAAACACCTGTCAGTACAACATCAAAGTTTTATTTCAGCTATTGATTCTATCAGAATCCCCACTTCAGTACAAGAAGCATTAATGGATAGGAACTGTGTTCAAGCCATGCATGAAGAGATGAGTGCTTTGGGCAAGAATGATGCTTGGGAAATTGTTGAGAGACCGGAGAACAAAAGGATAGTCGGGTGCAGATGGGTTTACACAGTGAAAGATCGGTCTGATGGTACTTTGGACCGATATAAAGCAAGACTGGTTGCAAATGGGTACACTCAGACATATGGGATAGACTGTGAGGAAACATTCGCCCCGGTAGCAAAGATGAACACAGTCAGGATTATTCTCTCCTTGGCAACGCACTTTGGTTGGGACTTGCACCAATTTGATGTTAAAAACGCCTTTCTACATGGCAACTTGGAAGAGGAGATATATATGGACATTCCACCAGGGTATGACCCTACTGGTGGAGGAAATAAGGTGTGCAGATTACGAAAGGCCTTATATGGTCTCAAGTAGTCTCCTCTTGCTTGGTTCGGAAGGTTCATCAATGCTATGGTGTCCCTAGGTTATAGACAAAGCCAAGGAGATCATACACTCTTTGTGAAACATTCTCAGAACGGCAAGCTCACTCTTTTGTTGATCTATGTAGATGACATGATCATTGCCGGTGATGATTGGGTTGAGAAACAGGTTCTGAGAGACAAACTAGCTTCACAATTTGAAATGAAAGACCTTGGGAAGCTGAAGTACTTCCTTGGGATAGAAGTTGCCTACTCCAAACAAAGCATCTTTATTTCCCAAAGGAAATATGCCCTGGATCTTCTTAAGGAGACAGGTAAACTGAGCTGCAAAACCTTAGGGGCTCCGATTGAACAAAATCACAGAGTTGGAAATGATGAGGAGAGCTCAAAGGTGGAAAGGACACAATATCAGAGACTTGTGGGAAAGCTTATATATTTGTCTCACACCAGACCAGACATAGCCTATGCTGTTAGTGTGGTTAGCCAATTTATGCATGATCCCCGCGAAAGGCATATGCAAGCAGTGAATAGAATCCTCCAGTACTTGAAGACGAGTCCAGGAAGAGGACTACTATTTAATAAGGAGCAGAATTTGTCCATTGAGACCTATACTGATCCAGACTATGCCGGGTCAATTGCAGACAGGGGGTCAATTGCAGACAGGCGTTTTATCTCCGGTTACTGCATGTTTTTAGGAGGAAATTTGGTGACTTGGTGAAGTAAGAAGCAGAATGTGGTTGCAAGGTCAAGCGCAGAGGCAGAATTTCGAGCTATGGCACAAGGAATTTGTGAACTGTTATGGATGAGAATCATACTTGATGATCTCAAAATCAAGTATGAAGCTCCAATGAGGTTACTTTGTGACAATAAATCTACAATAAGCATTGCTCACAATCCGGTGCAACATGATCGGACGAAGCACATAGAGATTGATCGTCATTTTATCAAGGAAAAAATTGATAATGGTCTTATAGCTACACAATACGTCCCCTCAGAGCACCAACTAGTAGATGTATTTACCAAGGGGCTTCCCACAGAACGATTTCAAGGCCTAACTTGCAAGCTGGGAATGATAGATATCCACTCACCAGCTTGAGGGGGAGTGTTAGAATATCTTGTATTTAATTGTATTCATTATAGGATATTCTCTTATAATTAGTTTATTGTTCAAATTAATAGAGCAATTATTAGGATTATTTTATTCCTCATTTTTAGGATGGCATTAAGTGTCATTAGCCTATATATTGTAAATCTTCATTGTACATTTGAACTAAGTGAATAATATTCAGCATTATTCAATTCAACTGATAGTAACATGGGATAATAGTGTTAACCCCATTTCCACAATTTGTCTATGCTTTCTCTCAACTGCCCCATTTTGGTGAGATGTGTGAGGACAAGTAAGTCAGTGAGTGATCCCTAACTCAGTTAGATACTTGGTAAATGGGTGAAATTCCCCTCCCCAATCAGTTTGAAGGGATTTGATTGTAGTGGAAAATTGTGTTAGGATGAGAGTAAAGATCTGTTTGAAGGCTGTTAGTGCCTCAGATTTTTGTTTTGAGGAAATAGATCCATATGTATCGGGTATGTGCATCCACAAAGGTAATGTAATATGTGTAACCATTAGAGGATGTGAAAGGGGCAGGACCCCATAGATCATTGTGTATCAGCTCAAAGGCATTAGTGTGAACAAAAGTGGTGGGTGGGGCATAAAGTCTTTGATTTGCCCATACAGCATGCACTACAAAAATAATTTGCTGTTTTATTAGAAAAGGAGCGTTACACAACTGCAATACTATTCTAATAGCATTTGAATTGGCATGTCCTAGTCTACAGTGCCATGTACTGTAAGTACTAGGTACTGAACAATGTAAAACAATATTATGTACAATGGGAAGACACTTAGCTACTGCTTTATTGGAGTTTGATGGTTGCAGAGACTGTTGATGACACACAGAGGAAGGCTCCTTGTGGATATGGATGTTCTTGAAACAGTAGAGTCCATCCTTTCCAAGAGAGCCTTCAAGAAGAACTTGGCTAGAGTCCTGTGATTTGACATAGCAGGAAAATGGGTGAAATTCGAAATAAACATGGTTATCTTGAGCAAACTTTGAAACTGACACTAAGTTCTTTGTTATAGTGGGAACTAACAACAATTTATCAAGAGTCAAAGTTATGTGGGGATTGTGTTGAAGAAAATTTAGAATAACCAATGGAGTTGATTGGTAAACCTTGATCGTTACCCATAAGAACTTGGTCTGTTCCTCCAAAAGGAGTGTTGTGGCTGAGATTTTGTGCATCAGCTGTTATGTGATGAGATGCCCCGGAATCTGGGTACCATGACTGCATATCGAGAGATCTTGGTGCAACAAACTCTTGAGTTGCAGGAGTGAAATGGTTTGGCTGTGTAGCCACATAGGCACTAGGTTGCACTTGCTGTGAAGACTGTTGTGTGCCTTGGTCTTGAGTCGAGGTAGCAGATGGAGGTGGATCAGGTTGAATAAACTTTTGATCAAAACGATACCAGCAGTTGTAGGCATTGTGGCCATACTTGTAGCACAATTGACAAGTTAGCCTTGTACCTCCACGACCACGGCCTCCACAGCCTCTGCCTCCGCTTGAACCTTGATAGCCACCTTTGGTGGATTGAATAGAAGGTTCTTGCAAGCTCGAAGTGTGGGCCATATTCAATGAGACCGAGGGAGAAGGCAATTCTTGCCTAACTTTCTCAAATTGTGCATCTTGCAATAGTAGTAAGGCTTCAATATCATCAGTGGAAGGTGGTTCGGTACGACCAAACATCTGCATGACGAAAGAATTGTATTCTTGAGGCAAACCTTCAAGAACCGTGTCGATGTGATCTTGCTCAGTTACTGGATCTCTGATCGCTTGAAGAGATTCAATAATGGCATGAATGCGCAACAGATACTCTGAAATCGTCCTATTCCCTTTCTTTGTGTTCTTGAGCTCGGAACGGAGCTAACACACCTTCGCTCGGAGATGTGCATAGAAGTGTTTGTGGATCTTCTCCCAAACCTGCAAAGACTGCTTGCAACCGATGAATCTTGGGAGGATCGTTGAGGAAAGAGAGCCAAGAACCATGTGAACAATATTTGATCTTGCACGAGCCATTGTTGGTAACCTTCAGTAACCACATCCATGTCGCGATCAGCTTCAGACGCATACTTTGGTGGAATCAACGGATTATCACCGCTTCAACTTGTTGTTTCCATAGAAGGAAGTTTTGATCATCAAGTTTCACCGAAAGAACAAGGTTGAAGCTTACAGAAATCGAAGCGGTTAGCGGCGGAGCAGACGCAGGTGTGGTGGTTCTAGTGACCGGAACTTCAAAAGGATTACTCAGTGGCAAGTGGCGACGCATCAGCCATTGGAAAACTTGAACTTAGGCCCGGGAAAGAGCAATTGATACCATAATAGAGAGATAGAGAGAGAGGGGGGGGGAGGGGGAGAGAGAGAGAGAGAGATTTCATTGTTATGTTGCAAAGAATACAATGAAGCTTTTATAGCTTGGTACAATGAGAAAGTAACTAACCAAGCCTAACTGTTTTCGGTTGTAGTTAGTTACTTATAACTACTTCATAATTGTTACATAACTATATACTCTAATATTTGACAAAATGTTTTATGAGGGAGTTGTTGACTGGAATATTATGGTGATCGGATGCACCTTCCAGACATCTCCAGGTGTTACGGGAGAGAGGAAAGGTTGGCTTTCTAACCATTGCGGAAACTATTGATCAGTTCATCGAAATAGAAATCTTAGGAACAATTCGGCTATCGTATATAATGGCCACATGTCTTTCTCGTTGTCCTTGACGTGGGCAAAAAATAAGGCCAATGGTGACCCGGTGGCAGTTCTCATACTATATTCCTAATTTGGTCATCATGCTTCAAGCAATGGAATCCCAATGGGCGGTTCTTTAAGCTGCTACAAGACTTCCCCAATCATTCTCCTTGACGACAAGGTGAAACTCATTGGGGGGTATTGATGGGCCTTTAATTGGTATCAATGGGCTAGTGGCTCGTGGTATAGTAATGGAAGAATCAGTTGTAGGGAAGGGAAAATATAACAGAATGGACATGGGGCATATAGTATGTGATGGGAAGGGATTCGGCAATGATAGGGGAAAAGAGAGCAAGTGGTATATAGGTGGGGGTAGAGAAGAGGAGGGAGTATCTTAAAATTGGAATTGAAGTGGGTGGAGGCCTTGGCCTAGGGAGGATGGTTCACTAGCTCTAGTGGCCCTTCTTATTTTTTTCTTTCTCATTTTCTCTATTTTCCTGTGATCGGTTTCTGTACAGTTTTTAGTCAGTGTTCGTGGTTTTTCTGTTATTTTCTTGTTTAAAGAGGAATTTCCTCGGTTAAGGAGCTAAGCTCCGATTTTTCCAGTTCAATATTTTTCTGTGTTTTTCAGTGTCTATCAGAGCCTAACAATTTTCTCAAATTTTTTGGCTATTGTTTAACATAGGTGAGGGTTTGGGATGCGGCTACATCATCTGCTGTTCGTTCATCCTGTTGTGTGGGAATGACTTCTGTTCTTGGCGCACCTGTAAATATGAAATGTCATGAATCACTATTATATGTAGCGTCTGGTTCCTCTGTCACTGCAGTTGATTTAAGGACAATGCAGAAAGTTATCACTGCAGCTGTGCATCAACCAAAGCTGTATTCATTTGATATTGTCCCTTCAAAATCTTTAATCTGCACGGGGGGTGATGGCAGGTATGACTAAGAGTAGAAATTGAGCTATTGTTGATATTCGTTTAAATCACTTAATTGCTATTGTCCATTGGTTGAATTTACTGTGTGAAGAAAATGGCTAAATCCTGTTGAAGTACCATGTTACCGTTAGTTGGTATTTTGTATGGATCAACACTGACAAAACTTCGATGCTGCAGAGCAATGCTCTGGGATATTAGGAGAAATCAAGAGCCATTAAAACCAGGACCGATAGCTGAGTTGGATGGACACCATGGGCCAGTAACACTATTGCACATGGATGCATATAAAATAGTTACTGGGGGCCCTGATGATGCATACATTAATGTATGGGAAGCTGACACTGGTGCACAGACAAATTCCTTGCTTTCCTGTCCTCGTGAGGAAGATGGGAGCACTTTTGGCTGTGAAGCCATGGCTGTAAATGGGTGTAGAATTATCACTGCTGCCTGTTGTCAATATTCTGGTGTTTTGCGCTATAGGGACTTCAACAATGCTGCAAGCCCTGTAGCGAAACTAGCAAACAAACCACCTTCAAAATTTTGGGATTCTATGTCTGATGATAACAGTGATGGGGGATGGTCGCTCCCACAATTGTATTGATCAATTTATTTCTTCAGGTGGTTAGAAGGTTAGCTTTCTATGGGATTGTTATTTCCTTCCTAAACATATATTATATAGATTAATATGTTGCTCTTGTGTCTTACATTGGTTCAATTGCAGTAGTTCTTTTTTTTCTGGTCCATTTATTTTTGGTATTGTTATTTTCAGCACAATAAAACTTCTGTCATACACTCGTAATTTCCATCCCAACTACAGATTTCCCTATCCAGAATGGAAACTGGCTATTCTACCATGAATGCCTAGTTTGCCTAGTCTTATTTATAATGAGATTGTTAGATGAATTTAAATGAATGAGCTCTACAATGTAGCGATACAAGTATACTTGTTTTAACACCAAAAATTATTAGATTGACTAGATTAGTTGATGCAGCTTATGTAATTCTCAGTTGAAAGGGGATAAAGATGTTCTGTCCGAACTATGGAGATGGCTCAACCTTTTATTATCAAGGTGGTTGGCTTCTGGTGCGGCATATGGTCGGGGCAGTTGCAATGAAATTTCAATGTTCAAGTTAGTGGGAGAATATGATAAGAGTAGTAAAATGTGAGTAAATGAGATCAATGTTGTGAAAATCGAGATTCTAGCAAGGATTGGGAGGGGGGTGAAAGATCGTAACTCGGAGGATCGTAACAAGGATGGTAAGATCGTAGCCAAAGTAGAAAATTATACTTGCACATGTACATATGCATGAAAAACAATATAGATAAGGAAAATAAACCTTTAGATGACAACATTAAACTAACTTCAATTGAAAATCCATAATCCTAATTCATAAGAACCCAAATCCAATACATAACACACAACTCAAAAGTTCATAATCAAATTCAAGTCCATCTAACTCTAGTCGTCTAAGAGAGCATTCAAATTCATTTAGGATAGTCATCCTCATCCTCCATATCATCTTCATCCTCATTAATGGCATCTCCACCTTCAACATCATCATCAATAGGAATCTACAAATCATCTGCAGGTGCACCACCAACACCAACACTGCCTCCAGCATCTTCTCTGACTTCGACTAAATGTCTTCATCCAAAACATTAAATCTGAATATTGATCTTGATCATTCTCCTCCACAATCCAATCATCATCAGAAGCAATATCATCAATATTGTAGTTATTTGCTTTCTTAACTTCCTTCTTCTTGCTCAATCTTGAATTAGCCATCACAAATACCACATCATTCATGGTCTTTTGCTTCAAATTGTTCCTTTTCTTGGTGTGGGCTTAAATAATTATAAAATCAATTAACACATAACACATAATAGGTACTATGTAATTCTAAGAATGAAATTCATTGTGCTTCATAAATTCAAGTTCTTACCATCTCAAAGGCACTCCAATTACGCTCGCAGCCAGATGAACTACATGTTAAACTCAATACCCGAATAACAAACCTTCGCAATTCTGGATACTCATGCCATAGGTACTTGCATGTTTTGTTATTTGCTTTTTATATTGCTGGTTGGGCCTTAAATCTCTTATTTGGTTGCTCATGTAGGTCCATGCTGTTATGAAAAAATATCCCCCTTACTAGTCTATTTTTTCTAAGTTATCATATGGGGAGAGCCAGATGCTTGACAAGGCATTCTAAGAGGAGGAGGTGAAGAGGCTTTGCGTTTGAGCAGCAGGTTTATATTTGACGGTTTTCAATATATTCATTATTTCTAATTCTAGTAGATAGTTAGTATAGGAAACTAAGAAGCACCGACACTGCTGGCTTTAGGGTTGTCTGAGTGTCGGACGCGTCCGATACCGAGATGCGTGTGACACTTGTACGACACATGTCCGACACTCCTTGTCAGGTGTCCAAATTAATTTTTTTGTTGGCTCAGACATTTAGTCGACACTTGGCCAACACTTCTATGTGGCTGGACACCTATTTCTTAAAAAAAAAAAAACATAAAGTAAATTAAAACTTTAAAAATAAAAATAAAAAGTAAATGAAAAAGTGACGGAAGCGTCCTGTATACGCTTCTGAAGTCTCTCCCTCTGTTTTTTTTTTTGTTTCTTCCATTTCTTTAACACCTCAATTCCTCCTTCCCGCCATGCACAACTTGTATACGCTTCTTCCCAGCTTTAGGATTAGGAATATAAACTTTTCTCCCTCCCTCACCATGCTTGATATGTCCTCTTAATTTAGATCTTTTTATAATGATGCTCATATTTAGTTTTATTAGATTTGACACCCCCCCCCCCCACACACACACACATATATATATATATATTGTTGTATCGCGGTATCCTATATATTTGGATATTGCTGGTGTATGCGTGTACGTGGCCGGTGTTTGTTTATGTGTCCGTGCTTCATAGATAGGAAATTAGGAATGACATCTGGATCCATCTTATGATTCTTATCAAGTCCTGGGCAGCAAAAGTGGAGAGCCAAAGTGACAGAAGAAAATTATTTGATTTGCATCATTGAAATGGTTTAATTCTTTGGCTAGGATATGTCTCAATCATTACCAAGCTGCTCTATTTTGCTGTTCCATTATGCCGTGTTCTTCGCCTATATGAGGCTAAGGGAGCAGGAGATCAGGAACCTAATGTGGATTTCAAGAATGTGTGGCTCAGAATCAGAAGTCCAGTGTTCATGGCAGTGTATTCTTCATATTTTAGTCCAATTGCACCTCATTAGAATTTGCATGTTGTTTTAAATTTTTGTCTGCAAATCTTATCCATTTCTCCTTGCGAGAGTAAATGGGTCAACGTTCACTGTTTAGAAGATTGTATTAAAAATAAGTATACTAATCATGTGCTTCTGGAATCTGCAGGGAAGATTTATGTAGTCAAATTTCATTCAGTATGTCGAGTCTTGAAGGTGTTAAATTATTTGTATGTTGTGATTTTTACAACAAATAGCAATATGAAATAAACTTGCCGGGTGGGTCTTGCTCTCGTGGCCCTGAATGCTAGTCCGGGTTTTCTTTTTTCTTTTAATTTTCAAATTTCTCTGTCAAATGTGCTTTCTTCCCGTTGAACGGGTAACAGAAGAAAGCAATAGCTTTTACTAATGGGTCATATTATGTGACATAATTATTTTTTACTTTATATTATTTTAAGCAACTCTATATGCCAATGATGGAACTCTTAAAAGTTTATCAAATGAGTCTCACAAGTTATCCCACATCTATATTTAAATTTATTTATCCTTTTCAATTTTCGGAGGAAGATTTTTATTATTTTTTTTCTCTTTTTTTATTGGTGGTTTTATACAAGGACCAATTGCTTATAAAAGCAATTGTCCTTATATATGGCATCCACATCAGCTTGCTCCAATGGTACAATCCAATGAGAACTTGTCCTTAATTTTAAGAACCAGTTAAGCAACTTCCGTTGGATAAAACAATAAAAATTTAGAGCACACTTGTTTTCTTCTTTCGCCTCTTTTTTTTTTTTTTTTTTTTTAAATTTTTGGAAGAAAATAAAATTTATTCGAACTAAATATTAAAGTTCAACAATTGAACAACGAAACTAGATGAGACTCCCTCCAATGGCTTTGTCTAGGGTGAGCCATCTAAAATGCCTCTCACGGTGAAAGACTCCTTTTTAGTCATTTGTGCAAACAAAAAATTATTTTTCAGTCTCTTTCTCCTTTTATCTCTCACTCCCCCTCCCCCTTCTCCACCGCCCCCACCTCTATCCCCTCCCCCTCCCCCTCGGCCTCCCCTCCCGCTTCTTCACTTGTTTCTCTATTGCTCCTCTCACCGATGAACACCCGTCGACGAGCTCCCGTTGTTGTCAGAACCACCCTTTCTTTCTTTCACCCCATTTCTCTCACCTCCTTCTTTCTCTCTCCTCTCTCCTTACTAGCGTTTCCCATGTGATACAAAAATCACACATTGATGCATTACCAAAATCCAACAATGCATTCCATGATTCCACACACTTCACTCTCCCACAATCCCATAACCATCACCACCCGATTCTAAATTTGAATTAAAATTTGAATTTGAATTCCACCCACTTCACTCTTCCATGATTACAACCCAAATGACGCATATGAAACCCTAAATCTGCCCTTCAACCCTGCCAATGCCGTCGTCAATCATGCTTCCCGCGATGGCCCTGCCAATTCAGGCGGCATCGGAGGCGTTGTTTCATCACTGTCTCCGCCTTCTGGCACCATAAAACAGGTCATTTGTTCCGTGACGTGCCAATTTCGGAGAGGCAAAATCTCTTCCTTCGGAAGTTATAGATTTGCTTCTACGTTTTGGATTTTAGAGAGAGAAAGAGGTAACGAACCGAGGAAGAGTTGACTAATTTTGTGCAGTGGCTGAGTACGACGACAGCAGGTTGGGTGGAGCGGGTTCTTTGGTGGGTGGGCAGAGTTTGGTCTGAGGGACGAGGGGAGAGAAAGAGATGGGTCCATTTTTAAATTTAAAAAGATTACGGATTTAAAAATAATTAAAAACTTGCTAAGATGCCCTTTTTGTGGTCTCTTATTGTGGGAGACATGATTGGGTCTCCCACCCTAGAAGCCGCCCCCTCCAACACCATACCTAGTCAAGTCAAACTCATCACTTTGCTATATTCGGTTGGCTCCATCCAACATGCATCTTGACATGAAAGGCGCATGACCTGTTATCATACCTTGCATTTGAATTATTTAATTTACGTTTAAATACATCAAGGAGTCAGGTTTAAAGACCCGTTATCTACAGAACGGGTTATCCAAGTGTATAATTGGATTTTGATAAAAATCGAAATCTAATGGTTAGTCTTCTCCTTCGACGGTTATTAGCCATAGATTTCGACCATCGCCAACCACCACCAAACCCAACCCCTCCCCTCCCTTTATCCCTCCACTGCTGCCACCCCTATCCCACCTCCATCAGCAATGCCACCACTCATAGCTAGCATTGAAACTTAAGGGAATTGATACAATAAAACTAAAAGACAAATTAAATTTTGCTTTTTGCTATAATCTGTATATGGAGTATGAAGAAACAAAACAAAAAAAGAAAAAAAAAAGGAGAGAAAGAAGAGTCTGGCCTCCAGATGCCGTCGGGTGGTAGAGGTCAGAGCGCGTCCGTTGGTAGTGGTCAAGAAGGTGACAGATGAAGAAAAATAAAAAATAAAAAAATGGCTAAAAATAAGTTTTCTTAAAATAATATAGGTAAAGTCAATAGGGTGGCATTGTGCATCATAATATGAGAGGATGCCACTGGAACTAGCCATTCATTTCAGAAATGATATTTGTACAACTAAAATGGGACAACTTTTCGATGACGGTTAAGGACATTCAAAATTGTGGCTAATGGCGTGTTGAACTTGGTTAATGGATACACATATATTAGATAAATAACTCGTTAACCGATAAATTGGTCAATGATGTACAAAAGCTTGGTTAATGCAGCTCAATGGATGGTTAATACAGCTCAGTGGATGGTTAATGAGTTACCCTTCTAGGTGATAACGGCTAATGACGTTCACAATGGTGGTTGATGCAACTCAGTGAATGGTTCATGAGTTACCCATCTCGGTGACAACGGTTAATGACGTTCAAAATTGTGGTTAATGGTGTGTTGAACTTGATTAATGGGGTACACCGAGATGGATAACTCATTAACTATCCACTGAACTGCATTAACATTAATTTTGAATGACATTAACTATTGTCGAAATTTTTCCCAAAGTAGTCCCATTTTGGTTGTTCAAATAACATGATTGTATTCATTATGTGTACACACTCTTCACAAAAAAGAGTATTTGTCCATTATGAAATAAAAAAAGAAAAGATAACATTGAGCATATGTTAATAATTATCTTCTCCTCACTTGGATTAAATATTGGAGAAAACTTAAGCGCAATTTCATAGTGGCTTTAGGTGCTATTTTCCAATAGGAACATGATATGTGTAACAATTCAATAATAAAAATATAATGTGTAACAACTATTACACATATCATATTCTCATTAGAAAGCAACACTTAAAGTACCTATGGTATTGCACCTAAGTTTAAACAATTTTAGGTTATATTATGTATCTTCAAAGTCAGTATGATTTATGGAAAAATTGATGATTTAATTCATGTTTTCATTCAACTACTAGTATGGTACCTATGCCATCGCATGTTTTGCGTTGGTTTGTGCACCTGTTCTTGAAAGGGCCTATGTATATATACTAATAATATACTAATAAGCTGGTAATATGAAATATGAATAATTTCAAGAGCAAACAAGTGTATTTGTGATTAAATAAGCCAATGCAGTGACAGATGATGTTTGATTTATTTACATACAAAGCAAATGTGACTGTAAAGCAATACATAATTCTCATATATTCACCAACTTGAAACTGATCCATACAACCAATGCTTGCCAAATATATGTCAGTCCAAAAGAACATCTCTCTTGCATGATTGCAAATAAAATTATAAGTAACATAACTAAAATCTCTAAACAACTTGCAAGCAACTCAATATTATGGCTGAGAAGTCACTATCGTCGGTTTCCATTAACCAAATTGTTTAACATAGAACTAAAAGATATAAAAATACCTTTGGTGTATTAATCCATCTAATAATCGATATTCGGGATAACTTAATGTCAAAGTGACTTGATATGTGTAACTCTCTTGTTGGCTCCTTCCCTCCCATTTTAGCCTAAGAAATATAAATATAAAAAAATTAGGCAAAAGAAATAAAGAAGATAAATTTAACGCATTTGTCCACAAAGAAGAACTTAGAATACCACAAATGAGAAGAACCCTAAACACAAGCTTGTAAATAGAGGAAGTTTGAGAAGGGTAAAATGGAAGTGTTGCTATTCGTAAGACAAAATGAAAAAGGCATAGCTATGTGATTATTATATAGGTGTAATTTGCTAGATTCAAATATCCATCCTTCAATGCTCTAGTAGGCATTACATACTCGTATCTTAGAAGATTGCCTATCAATCAGTAAATTTGTATCTTCAACATCAGATTTCAATATGACCCAATAAGTAATAATTTATATAAATCAAGAAATTTATGTTGTATATTAAAAGTAGCATATATATATATCAATAAAACACACTAAGTAGTAATATATATAAATCAAGGAAAGTATCTTGTATAACACACTCAGCAATGATCTTTTGAGCAAAACAAATCTAATAATTCAACCCAGTCAAAATGAGGAAATTATAGCTGAATTTTCTTATATTTTAAACAGTAACATCATCTACCAAAATTCCATAAGGAAAAAAGACAATAAATGGCCCATAGAAACCAATGTTGCAAACTTGTCTACTCACATCTAAGATACAAAATGATAGCATAACTTAAAAATCCTTTGCCTGGAACAAAATGCAATAGCAAAGTAATAGTGAAAGTGATATGTAGATCTTGCAATGGACTTTTTGTCATAATTTTGTGCTTGTTGTGTTATGTACTTGTGTTCTGTACTATTTTCAATCCAAATGGAAATGCTACTTTGCTTTGCTTTCAAGCCAATTTTCCTCTGATTTGCAATGATTGTTGGACTTTCATGTGTTGGAATTTAGGCTGTGGATCTGCAACAAAGAAGAGAAGACAAAGAAAATGCGCAATCTCCAAGGCGTGTGAGAATACTAGACTTTAGGTTCGATTCGCCCCCACCAATCTCTATCTAGATTGGATGCAACAGGTATTTACAGCGAATCCCCTTCAGAATACAATGGAGCAACCTTGATTTGGTTTGCACACCCTAAACCAAGCGTATCGTCAATGACAGTTTACAGAACAATAGTTTTCTAAACTCTCTCTGCGCACAAGGGAGAAAAGAAAGTGATTTGGAATGGACAAGACTTGACATTTTCATCAACCTTTCCTACATGCAGAGTGGTTCTATTTATAGACCAACTCATGCCACTTGGTGAATGGAAACAACCTTTCATTAATTGAAAGAAGGAATGCAACCTTTTATGCATGTATCATTTGATGTATAAACACATACGCTCATGATATAACACACCTATTAGGAAGGATTTTAAACTCATGAAGCGACACCTTTCCTCTTGTGTGTTTTAGGACTTCCATATTTTGGAAATCCCTCACAATCCCCCACCATTTTCAAAATAAACTCAAATCCCATTATTCCGGAAATCGCATGCTTTCAGACAAAGGTATCTCGGGGATTTGAACCTTTGCTTAGTAAGAAATGGGTTTCACTCGTCCCGAATAAAATGGTAGACAAGCTTTGAACCAAATATTCATTAGAAGGAGCGTGCATAACTTACACATGAAATCTCGGTACCATTGAACGACGTGAAAGCCGACACATTTGATGAGGCCTTGTGTCTTGTATCCTTTTCATGAGAGCTTTAAGAGTCAAGCCCTTAACTCCAAAAAGCGGCCCCATTTCACTCTCACATAGGTAGACTCTATCGGAAGCGCCCCCATAATTAAAGCACTTCAGCATATATATGCTATAGGTCCATTAAGAGCAAAAGCTCATCCTCCCTCCTATATTTCCTTATGGTCCAAGTACTTTTTAACCTTGGGATGTATCTATTGTCAAGTACTTGCAATCACTCTAATAGTGTACTTTGGCCACATTGAACTCAAGACTTGATGCTACTCAAGTGTGAGTTGGGTTTCCACCATTGGTGATCATTTAGATGTGGGCTTGAGTCTCATCCCAAATGATGCCTTCAACACCATTTCCCTTGTCAGTTCCTTCGTCAAGGATCTGCAAGATTCCTTTCTGTTTGTACAGAGACTATGGATATTACTCCATTTATAATTTATTCCTTCACATAGTTATGTCATAGTCCAATCTGCTTGGACTTTCCATTATAAACCTGGCAATATGCCTTTGATAGTGTTAATTAACTATCACCATGTATGGATAGTGGCGCCCTTGACTTTGGCCAAATTGATATCCCATACAACAAATTTCTAAGCTATTTAGCCTCTTTTCTACTTTCAGTAAATGCTATGAATTCTGCAGTCATGGTGGAGCTTACAATGTAAGTCTCTTTCTTGAAACCCCAAGAGATAGCACCCCCACCATGTGTGAAGACCCAACTGATTGTTGAAGCATGGTCTTCTTTACCCAACTGACATCTGCGTATCCTTCCAACACCAAAGGATAACCATTATAGTTTAAACTATAGTTCATTGTCCCCTTCAAGTATTTTCAATACTATTTGGACATCATGCCAATTGTCTTTACTTGGATTACTTGTATACCTACTTAGTCTACCTACAACATATGTAATGTCTAGTCGAGTACATGTCATGACATATATCAAGCATCCAATTATTTTGAGTATTCAAGTTGTGCTACTGAACTACCTTTATTTGGTACTACATTAATGTTATGATCAAAGGGAGTAACAACATGTTGACAATCAAAGTAATCAAATTTATTTAATACCTTTTCTATATAGTGAGATTGGGACAAACTTATATTCTCACCATCTTTTATTATTCTAATTCCTAGACTCACATTAGCTTCCCCTAAATCTTTCATATCAAAATTACTAGATGGAAAACTCTTAGTTTTTCCTACCTCATCTAGATCAGTACCAAAAATTAACATATTATCTACATACAAACAAATCATAACACCTTTTCCATTATGGAATTTACTATACATACACTTGTCAGATTCATTTATTTTATATCCATTAGCTAGCACAACTTGATCAAACTTTTGATGTCATTTCTTAGGAGCTTGTTTAAGTACAATGACTTATTCAATTTACACACTTTCTTTTCTTAACCATTAACCACGAACCCTTCAGCTTGTGTCATATACACCTCTTCATCTATTTCCCCATTTAGGAATACCGTTTTTACATCCATTTGATGAATAACATACTTATAGATGGATGCAAGTGCCAAAAGCATTCTAATTGGGGCAATCCTTGCCACAGGTGCATATGTATCAAAATAGTCAATGCCCTCCGTTTGTGTAAAACCCTTAGCAACTAATCTTGCCGTAAACTTATCTATGGTTCCATCTACCTTCATTTTCCTTTTGAAAATCCATTTGCAACCTATTGGTTTGAAACCAGGTGGGAGGTCTACTAATTTCCACCTTTTATTCCCCATTATTGAGTCGATTTCCTATTGTATAGCTTCTTTCCAGAAAGCGGCATCTTGTGACTTTATTGTCACTTCAAAAAATTTTGGATCACTTTCTGTATTATAACAGATTGGTCCATAACGGTTTATAGACTCTCTTGTTCCTTCTATAAGGAACATGAAAAACAGTGGTCCCTAAGTTTTCTCTTTCCTAGCTCTTTGACTTCTTCTAAGTTCTGAACCTTACAAAGTATCGTTATTAGATATATTAGTTTCCGGATTCTGTGCATTACTATGAACATTATCCTTGTGACTTGGAATTGAGTTACAACCTATCTTCTTGAAAGAATGCATCCCAAGACTCAATTACTGTATTTACAGGATATGAGTCATTAGATTCTATAATCATGAATCTATATGCTTTACTATTTTTAGCATAGCCCAAGAATACACATTCAATTCCCCTTTCACCTTTTTTTTTTTTTCAAGAACTTTCACTATTGCCTTACAGCTCCAAACTTTGAAATAATCAAGGTTGGGCTTTCCAATTTTCCAGAGCTCATATAGGGTTATCTCGTTCCTTTTGTTTGGAACTCTATTTAATATATACCCAGCCATCAACATGGCTTCTCTCCAATAACCTTTTCCTAGACCAGAATAGGGTAACATGACATTTACCATTTCTTCTAATATCCTAATTTTCCTTTTAGCTATACTGTTTTGTTGGGGGAATAAGGTGCAGTTGTTTGATGCTTTATTCTAGTAGACTCAAAGTAACTAAGGTTATAAATTCTACTACTCTTATAACTTCTAAAGCATTTAATGAATGTCTCATAACAAACAACATCAATTTACCCACACAATATAATATAATATATGTATAAAGAAGCATCAAAACTTATGGGTCATTGAAAAGGTTTACGGTCTAACATTTATCTTGCTTATGCATCCACAATGAAACTTTGAATCCAAAAATAAGATTCCGCTAAAACCAGATAGATATAAAATAATTAACAAACGATCAATAACACAATCACCATCTGGTCGGATGGTTCTCGGGCTTGCTCTCCTTTCCATGCGTCGCGGGTTCAAATCCTAGCAGACGCATCATTTCCATTTTATTCAGTTTTGACAAAATAATTGTCATAAAAACAAAATTGCCGAATCTGGGAATCGAAACTGCGACATGCCACTTTGGATCAAAGCATCTAACCACCGCGTCACTCTCCAGAGCGATGCAATTGTTAACGCGATTTAATAGATAAAGACAATCTCAGTTTGGGTGCCTCTACCTGAACCAGCCAGGTTAACAAAACCCATTTTGTTGAGAACCGGGTTCCTAGGACCCACTGTTATTTTGACCATTCAACCCAAATATAAACTTATTTTCATTGTTTCTATGAGTTGGATTCAAATCTAAGCATGTTCTAATGTAAAATTATGAGTGAAACCACTAAAACAATGATCTAAAATCATTATAAGGTTTTATATAACTTTCCTCTATGAACATTCATGTCTATCTTGACAACTTAGAACAATTCGAAAAACATCCATAACAATTCTAAAATTTATGTAAGTAAGAAACAATTATCATTTTTATATCTACATGTTCATGCACATATAGTATAAGATTGTCAACTCTAAAACCAATTGATTCTTGCATGAAACAACAATTTCACTTGTGCATGTGTTTTAGATTATCATTCACATCTATGACTTTTCTATCAAAATAGAGCAACATACATGCATGCATCATAAACCAAACATATTCATGCTTATCAAAACTCACATACTTGGGTGGATTCTAAATCATGTATCAAAGACTATAATACCACATGTTAACTTGAACATAAACAAAGAATGTCTTTAGCATTGAACAAACATGAATTTAGAAAACCAAGTCATATTCATAAAAAGTAATTGTGCACCTTTCACCATGGTCATAAATAAACAAACTTTTGAGGAAGCATATGAGTATTCATCCCTCCTTGTCGTAAGAAGACGATGCATCTTTTTTCACTGTCTTAGAAAAATCGCCACCATGGAATCTCTTCCGTTTTGCCATCGAACCTCTCCCATTTTACAAAGTCGGAAACCATCTTTTTCAATGTTGCAGAAACCATTATTATAGAACGGACTATCGAACCTAAAGATTGTTGGAATTTAGGCTGTGGATCTGCAATAAAGAAGAGAAGACAAAGAAAATGCGCAATCTCCAAGGCGTGTGAGAACACTAGACTTTAGGTTCGATTGGCCCCCACCAATCTCTATCTAGATTGGATGCAACAGGTATTTACAGCGAATCCCCTTCAGAATACAATGGAGCAACCTTGATTTGGTTTGCACACCCTAAACCAAGCGTATCGTTAATGACAGTTTACAGAACAATAGTTTTCTAAACTCTCTCTGCGCACAAGGGAGAAAAGAAAGTGATTTGGAATGAACAAGACTTGACATTTTCGTCAACCTTTCCTACATGCAGAGTGGTTCTATTTATAGACCAACTCATGCCACTTGGTGAATGGAAACAACCTTTCATTAATTGAAAGAAGGAATGCAACCTTTCATGCATGTATCACTTGATGTATAGACACATACGCTCATGATATAACACACCTATTAGGAAGGATTTTAAACTCATGAAGAGACACCTTTCCTCTTGTGTGTTTTAGGACTTCCATATTTTGGAAATCCCTCACATCATGTTCTACGACAAAGATGTGCAAGGCACAAAATAATTTTCAATTGCATTGTCATTGTTGACTGAATTTTAATTACATGGAAATTGCAATTTCAAATGCACACACCCATTTTTTTAAAAATTAAAACTAAGTCCTGGATATGTTCTCTTTTCAACCTATGCATTCTCGGAATTGTTCACATGTATGTATCCTTTACTCAGTTTCTTCACACCGTTCTCTCTTATGGTGTCATCATAAGTGGTATGACATAAAAGCATTGCTATTTAAAACAAATAAGCGCATCAAGAATCACCCATCGACTTATTCCACATGATTTGGTTTCAGTTCATTGTTCATGTCAGATTTGCATAAAAATTTGAGATTTGAAAAGAAAAAAAATTATGGAGGGATTCAACGCTTGAATCGTGGTTTAATTGTAAGTGATTGAGGATGTCAAATTAGTCCCATAAGTAGTTTGGAACTTTGAAACAGTTTGGCATGGTGAAACTATTTAATTTAAGTAGAAGTATCATAATAATTATTATTAATTTTTATTTGTTTAAATAAATTGCTCCCATCTACTCCGGGTGTGTTTGGGAGGATGGGGTGATATGATTAGTAATGGAGTGGAATGGTAAAGATCCTTAATCCATTGTTTGGGAGTTTTTTAAACAATGAAGTGGAATGGTTGGGGATAGGAAGCCAAACCACTCCAAACCATCCAAAGTCTCTATTTTTCATACCCTCCAATTTGGGGGGTTTGAGAGAGAACACTTCCCTCTTTTTTACTTTTAAAAATATAAATTTACAATTTTAACCCTTCTAATTGGAATACCTGAATTGTTTAAAAATGATAGTATTGAAAATAAAATTTGTAATTCACTTCATTCCATTACTTATTATTGTGACTTCCAAACAATGGGGTGAGATATCCCTCCATCCTTTCATTAAAACTCCCAAATAATGGAGTGATATATTTTTATCACTCCACTTTACTCCACTCCACTGTAAATCACTCAACTTCATCCTTTCCAAAACTCCCCAACATAGCGTTAGGGTCCTCAATCCACCACTCAGGCCTAGAACACTTAACCCCTGGATCCACCACCGACGCCTAGAACACTTAACCCCAAACACATGATAAAAAGAGATACAATCCAACTGTACAAAATATACACAAACTCATTCAAAGAAAACGTCGCATTAAAAGAAAGGAACAAAAAAGAAAGCTTAACTGGTCATGCACTCAAAGCATGACGTCAAGGTAAGGAATAGGGGTGGTGGTTACTGGTCTTGGTGGGAAAGGGGTTGATTGCACACAGTAGCGAGTCAGGATGGTTTGTAGTTAAGAGGCGGTGGCTGATGACTAATGGGCAAAGGTGGAGACAGAAGGGTTGTTAGATTCCATCTTAAAATCAAAACCAATTGGCATTACGTAGAGCAGGGCGATGTCAAACTGGCGATAAACAACCAAAGATGAGTTTTGATTTTGATATCATATTAGATTCCATCCTAAATTCAATTGGTATTAAGTGGAGTGACCTAACAGATATATAAATCGTATCCCAAGATTTAAGTCTGGGGATATATGACTTCCAATAAGGGTGATGGTTTTTGGACGATGGCGGTTTCTAGGTTCAGATTGGTGTTATCTAGTTGGGGAATGACAAATCCTGTTTCAGGGAAGGATGTTCGTGGAAGTTCCTTGGTAGGAGGTGATCAGGGTGGTGACTGCAATAATGCGGTTCAAACTGCCACTAACATACAATATATCACCCCATCGAAACTCAGAGGGAGAAACGTTCTAGTGAGGGCCGAGATTGAACCTCAAGGGAAAGGTACCGATGGCAGAGGTCTTGGATTCGGACGGGGACATGAGTGGCAAGGATTGAGGTCAGAGTGACAAAATGGCATCCGTGGTGGTGGTTAGGAAGATGACAAGTGAAGAAAAATAAAGAATAAAGGTCCAAATTGCTGCTTGACAAAAAAACACCGTCAGATTTTTGAGAAATGGAAAATACAAATTTGTTTATCAAAAATGTAAAATACGAATCAAAATTAATTCTTTTAGGATAATTTTTAGGGATATTTTAGTCCTTATCAGGGGCTATTTTGATCCGCATTTTACATTCTTGATAATCAAATTAGTATTTTTCATTTTTTAGGGATTAAAATGGCACCATATGTTTGTCGATGACCAATTTGAGCCTTTATTAAAAAATAAATAATAAAAACAATAAAAATGCCTAAAAATCAATTTACTTATGATAATATGTAAGTCATTAGGGTGCACTATGCACCATAAAAATAGGGTGCATATAGTAGCGCTAGCCATATTCAATTATGTATACACTCTTCACAAAAAATATATTTGTCCATAGTCTTTTCTTGAAAGCATTGAGCATGTGTTAAAATTTTCTTGAAAACATTGAGCATATGTTAATAATCATCTTCGCGTCATTTGAATTGAATAAATATCTAAGCTCAGGAAAAATAGGCTGATTGGTTCTATACATTTTTTTTTACTTTTCACATCGGTCTTATAAGTTTTATTTTTTTTCAAATTGATCCTACACATTAGATTCCGTTTCCATATTAGTCTTTTTTTGTCAAATTCAACCTTATGACGTCAGATCAAAAACCACGTGTCGGACTAATGTGATAGCCACGTCAGGTCAAAACTGATGGTATTAGGTCAAAATTGATGGAAATAACTAACATGTAAAAGGAACATACTGTGTACGTAGGACCAATTTGAAAAAAATAAAACTTATAGGACCGATATGAAAAGTAAAAAAACGTATAGGACCAATCAACCTATTTTGCCCCTAAGCTTATATTATATATCTTCAAAGTCAGTATGATTCGTGAAAATAAATGATGATTTCATTCATGTTTTCATTCAACTAAGTTTAAATTTTGATATTGTAGAACATTATTTGCCTTTTTTTAACCAAGGTGTAAACAATAGTAAGCTTGACAAACACATTTCGATCCACGTGTATTCATCATACCCTACTTTGTACAAGTGGATTTAAAATTAGGAGATACGATGAATGCAAGTTTGGAATCGATTTATCTTACTTCGCTCTTCACGTTATAATTACATATATGTTATCTTGTTTCGCTTTCATGTCATAATTACATATACATCACGTGTAATTTTTTCTTGTATAAGAGCGTTACGCTGAGTTTTTTTACTAATAAAATTAACTATATTAGATATTTTCACTAATTTAATATTTTACAAACATTAATTTAATTTATTTGAAATATTAAAATAGTTTTAAATAACAATAAGTTATTACTATATAAATGATGCAGTTTTATAATTTTTTTAAGGAACTCGTATTGAAAAGAAGAAAAAACGCATCACAACTTTAATGTATAATGCATTGCACCCTCACCCACTTTATTGTCTCAAAGTATGTTTGTATTAGCTGCGAAAAATAAATTATTTTGATAACTAATTATATGTATAATCGATTTCAATAATCAATTTGATAAACAATTTCAGGTTATATTACATATCTTCAAAGTCAATATGATTCATGAAAAAAATGATGAGGCAACTAACTTTAAATTTTGATGTTGTAGAACATTATTTGCCTTTTTTCAACTAAGGTGTAAACAATAGTAAGCTTGGCAAACACATTTTTGTGCACGTGTATTCATCCTAGCCTACTTTGTACAAGTGGATTTAAAACTAGGAGATACGTCGGATGTAAGTTTGGAATCAATTTATCTTACTTCGCTTTGCACGTCATAATTACATATATGTTATCTTACTCCGCTTTCACGTCATAATTACATATACGTCATGTGTAGTTTTTTCTTGTATAGGAGCGTTACACTGAGTTTTTTACTAAGAAAATTAACTACATTAATTATTTTCACTAATATAATATTTTACAAACATTGACATAATTTATATGAAATAATAAAATGGTTTTAAATTACAATAAAGTATTACTATATAAATTATGCACATTAATAATTTTTTAAGGAAGAAAAAAAACGCACTGCAACTTTAATGTAGAATACATTGCACCCTCACTCACTTTCTTGTCTTGAAGTATGTTTGTATTATGTGCGAAAAATAGATTATTTTAATAATTGATTATATGTATAATAGATTTCAATCATCAATTTTATAAACAGTTTTAGGTATATTATATATCTTCAAAGTGTGTATTATGAAAAGAATGATAATTTAATTCACGTTTTCATTCAACTATTTTTAAATTTTGATATTCTAGAACATTATTTGTCTTTTTTCAATCAAGGTGTAAACAATAGTAAGCTTGACAAACACATTTTGACCGACATGTATTCACCATACCCTACTCTGTACAAGTGGATTTGAAACTAGGCAACACGACAAATGCAAGTTTGCAATTGATTAATCTTACTTTGTTCTGCATGTTATAATTGCATATATGTTATCTTGCTTCGCTTTCATGTCATAATTATATATATGTCACGTGTAGTTTTTTCTTGTATAGGTGCGTTATGTTGAGTTTTAATAATAAAAATATTAATTATTTTCACTAATTTAATATTTTACAAACATAAGTTTAATTTATATGAAATAATAAAATAATTTTAAATAACAAAATTATTACTATATAAATTACTATATAAATGTTGCACATTAATAATTTTCTTAAGGAACGCGAATTGAGAAAAAAACGCACCGTAACTTTAATATACAATACATTGTATCCCCACTCACTTTTTTGTTCTTAAACTATGTTTATATTTGCTGCGAAAAATAAATTATTTTAATAATTGATTATATGTATTATCAATTTCAATAATCAATTTTATAAACAATTTTAGGTTATATTATATATCTTCAAAGTCTGTATGATTCATGAAAAGAATGATGATTTAATTCATGTTTTCATTCAACTAAGTTTAAGTTTTGATGTTGTAGAACATTATTTGCATTTTTTCAACCAAGGTGTAAACAATAGTAAGCTTGACAAACACATTTCGATCCAAGTGTGTCATCCTACCATACTTTGAACAAGTGGATTTAAAACTAGGAGACACAACAAATGCAATTTTGGAATCAATTTAGCTTACTTCGCTCTGCACGTTATAATTACATATAGGTTGACTAGGAGTGCCAACCTAGTTGGGGTCATTGTCATTTTGTGATGATTTTGCATGTCATGTTCGCTTTTAAAAAAATCTTGTTTCGCTTTCACATCATAATTACACATACGTCATTTGTAGTTTTTTCTTGTATAGGAGCGTTATGATGAGTTTTTTACTAATTTAATATATTAGAAACATTAATTTAATTTATATGAAATAATAAAATAATTTTGAATAGCAATAACTTATTACTATATTAATGATGCATATTAATAATTTTTTAAGGAACGCATAGTTAGAAAAAAACGCAACAGAACTTTAATGAACAGTATTATGCACTCTCACTCACTTTCTTATCTTTAAATATGTTTGTATTACCTGTGAAAAATAGATTATTTAAATAATTGATTATATGTATAAGCGATTTCTATAATCAATTTTATAAACAATTTTAGGTTATATTATATATTTTCAAAGTCTGTATGATTCATAAAAAAAAATACCGATTTAGTTTACATGTTTTCATTCAACTAAGTTTAAATTTTAATATTGTAGAACATTATTTGCCTTTTTTCAACCAAGGTGTAAACAATAGTAAACTTGGCAAACACTTTCCATCCATGTATATTCATCCTACCATACTTTGTACAAGTGGATTTAAATTTTAAAACTAGGAGACATGACGAATGCAAGTAATAGATTTATCTTACTTCGATGTGCACGTTAGAGTTACATGTATGTTTTCTTGTTTCGCTTTCCTGTCATAATTATATATATGTCATGTGTAGTTTTTTCATGTATAGGAGCGTTACGCTAAGTTTTTTACTAATAAAATTAACTATATTAATTATTCTTACTAATTTAATATTTTAGAAACATTAATTTAATTTATATGAAATAAGAAAATAATTTTAATTAACAATAAATTATTGCTATGTAAATGAAGCAAATTAATAATTTTTTTAAGAAATGCGTATTGAGATAAAAACATACCGCAACTTTAACTACACCTTCACTCACTTTCTTGTCTTAAAGTATGTTTGTATTAGCTACAAAAGAAATAGATTGTTTTAATAATTAATTATATGTATAATCGATATTAATAATCAATTTTACAAAGTAAATTACAAAAAATAGTATGATTTTTATATAATTAATAATATTTGTTTGATAATTAGTTTGCAGAGATGAAAATAGACAGTGTTATTGATTTCAAAATAATATAATTTTTTTTGTACACAAGGATATCCCAGTCGACAATCAGACACTAATCTCTTCAAGACATAAAGATTACTGAACTGTGTTTTGCCTCTTCGAACAAAACATTTTTCATACACATGACACGAATTGAACTTCTGACAATATATTTAAGGAACTCAACTATCTATCAATCCTTATAAATTAATTTAACAACTTTTTAAATAAAATTCAAACTTCGAACTTCTTTTAAAACATTTTTTCTTATAAAAACAATATTTTTCATAATTTAGGTTTGAAAAACATATCATATTAATTTTGAAATAGTTATTATCAAAATAAAAGCTTTTGTTTTAGATAAAAAAAAATTCCCAAACACCCACTTTAAACGGCCCATTTCTTCTAATCATTTTCTTGTTTGTTTATGAAAAATATTATACTAGATCTTATACTCGTGCACTATCATGTTTTTGTATTTTTTTTTGTTTGAATATTTTTTTATTAAAGTAAAAACTAACACATTAAAAGAACAACAAATACGCATTTATATAGTATTTAAATAGTTCATGAGAAAGGTTTGTATCTTCGACATATGAAAGTTAAATCGTTGAGAAAATCTACTTTAGTGAACAACTCTTAAAAAATTGTTATGATTTGATGTACATGAATATTAAATATACTTATCCTTATATGATTGAGACGTGATATTTATCATGAAAATTCCAATATATTCCACAAGTAACCTCTTAGTTGACTATATATTGTATTTTTTTAAAATTAAGATGACAGATTTGTATATTACAATTAATGGTATGACAAATTATCAATCACTTAGATACTTATTTAATTATCCCTCGAATATATGAAAATTGTTATCTAGTTATAGAAGTGGAATGACATGCCCCTGTTATCTAGATGCATCTTGGTTACCTACTAATTCTAGAACTCACGTCCATGAAATTCTCATAGCCACCCAAGAGCAAAAATATGCAATAGCAATTCAAACACAACTCATGAATATATTAAATAAGCATTTGAAACACAGATACGAATTAGTAAGGAAAAAACAATAGTGTAGGAGGAGTGAACGAATAAACAAAGGTAGAACCAAAATAATATTACAGGTAAAACATATTTTAATGCTTAGCAATAACGCAATCATCTAGCTTGCATTTATTTTGTATAAAAAACCAAAGCAATACATAGCCCTAACAACCTCAACTGTCAAGAAGATTGGTATTACCCTGTTCCCCAAAGGGAAACTCTGAGAAAATCAATAAGTAGAACATATTTAACTACTTAACGTTGAAAGTTGGTCATCAAACTTGTGTAAGACACGCCTTGGAAATATATATTTAAATCATATATATTTAACATTGAAAATATATATTTAAATTATCCTCATCCAGAATGCTTCTAGTAGCATAGAAACATAGCATCACAGAGATCAATCGGACTAGAGAAGAAATAATGCAAAACGTGATCCCCTAAGAGGTCAATAAGCCTTGCAATTGTTGGCTGAAGCAACATTTTTTTAGGGGAAAGCTCTTGAACTTGAAGAAACACTTGACAGAGGATAGAATCCCTTTAACCATTGAAAAGTTTCATCTTCAAAATGAAAAACCAATAGAAATATATGAAAAAGTAAAAGGTAAATCAAAATTCAATACAAAAAGGAAGGCAAAATACATATGTAAGGTGGAGACCATATAAAGAAGATATATGTATTGATTCTAAATAAAAAAATTGTGTTAAAAAGAAAAGAGTTCTTGGTGCCTCGGCGGGGATGGCATAAACCATACCTTAGCCCACAAAGAGAAGCTCATTAACAAAAAGATCAAAAGCTTCACAGTCTGTGATAGATACAGGCCTTAATGGGCCTATGTTAAGCCTTGTTAGTATAGTAGTTAGTTAGTTTGTTAGTGAGGGAGTTAAGGGAAATAAGGCATGTTGCCTATAAATAGAGGGAGGATCGAGAGAGAGAGTAGGCATTTTGTTAGTAAATGAATAAGAGAGTTCCAAGTCTCTCGAATACTTGAGGAATTCATTGTATTTTCCTACTATTCTGAACTAGTTTCAATCACTCCGATCTGGCAAAGGGATCCAAGTATTCCCTACAAATGCAATTCGAAATTTTATCATTGCAGTAGAATGCATATAGAAAATTTCAAAATGATAATAAGGAGTTGGAATTAGTATGGATCATGGAAAGGAAACCCCCACAAACTTTTACCTATCCATAACCTTGAAAGTTAGAGATATGCTATGTTTAACAACACATCATAGACAGGCACATCAAGTGGTCAATAATAAAACTAAAAATCAGCTTAGATTTTTACATTGCAGACAGTATCATCATGCCAATGAGAAAAATGTTGAAGTAACCTGAAATCATGAGTGCAAGCAAGAGGTCATTGCACCTGCATAGATGAGAGTAAATTTAAGCTGGACTGATCATGATGGTCTTGAAACACAAACTTGATATGGATAGAAATATTAATTACAAACAAAATCAACTATTAAAGGCTCTATAAACTTAAAATTGATAGAAATAGTCCTATACTATGCCTTATCTTTCTCTCTCTTTAATTATAATGTTTCCAAGCTAAAACTTAATTTATTGCACACCATGAATCTTTTGGTGGGAATTACTAAATCATTTTTCTAATAATGGTTAATCTTTGCTATGCTATATTCCTAGTTGTGCATCTGAATCATATCATTTGATCAGATCAAAATTCTCATTTCAACCATAACTACAAACCGGCTTATTCACTACTTACTAATGTTTCCATAACTCATTCATGAGATTCCTAATGGACAACCTTGTTACTCAATATTTCTTCTAAATGTTAAATTATAACTATTTGTTCCTTTCTTCAAAATGTTAAGCCATAAAGAAGAAAGTTAAAAGAAACATGAAGTTCCCAAAGAATACATCCATCAGACAAATGTGGCTTAAAAAAACAGTATTGTACCAGTACTAGGGCTTTCTAGAGGATATGAAGCTGATATTCCTTCCATGATTTTTCAATCAGAAAGTTAAAGAATAGACTATAACCAAAAAATTTATATTATAAACAACTCAATAATCTCTACAAAATAAACACTTGTTGCTATATGATTTTGGTTTTTTGTAATAAAGATAGAGGTTCCAGACTCAACCTTTCTTTGAGCAAGGGTTCAGAGATTAAACAGGCAACTGATCTATTGAAAAGGATACAAATGCAATATTGGAAATTTTCATATTAAAAATCCAGGTAGATAGCACATAATTCAAAAGTACATCGAGACAAACCTACCATCTTTGCATCCCTCCTCAGAATCTTTTCTCGATTGCTTACCTAGCCTGTATTTCTGCAATGCAGCAAAGAACAGTATAAAACATAATATTATCATTAAGTTTAACTTTCACCACAGATTCTACAAATGAGTGTTAAAACAATGATATGGAAATGAACCTGAAGATGACACTTTAAATGATAGATAGTCAAACACTTGACATTCATGGTCCGCATGATCGCTTCTAGAGTGGCTTCTTCAAATAATAGTTTTGATAAAATAAGATTGTAGACATTGAAATAAGGATAAACAGGATAATATTTTTGACCAGCTATTATTTTTTACTCTGTATTTTTTTATTCATTTGCTGTAATATCAAGGACAATTATCCACACTGAGTTAACCTATAAATCATCTAATCCTCTCCAATTTGATCAAACATATTGTCCTAAAATTAAAAAAGTAAAAGAAACATTCTCAGCTATAACTTAGTTGATGACATCTACCAACAAACTAAAGGGAATCTTCATGCAGCTATGCACCTTGTCTATGTCCAATACCAATCAATATAGACTAAAACTAGTATAACCAAAATAATAATAAATCGTGCACCAAGAAAAGGAAATTTACCTCCACTAGTAAGTATAGATAACATGATAAAGAGAACCAAGTAACCTTAGTTCTAACTATGGTGTATATTGTTTTACTGCCATATGAAACCATATCTCTTGCAACATAACACTCCTAAACCGAACCTAGTTGAGCGCAAAGAAAGCAGTTAGAAAATTGATCGGTTGTGCATTCTAAAACTTGATAGCCTATTGAGGAGAAACTGCATAGCATTAGTTACAAACATGAGTGTTAAAGTCTTAAATATATGCAAGTCATTTTTTTTTGGGGGGGGGGGGGGGGGGGGGGGATAGATGGCAGTACCAACCTTCACATATCTTTCCTCAAAAGTTTAATTAGTTTCAATGGCAAAATAGTTATAGTTATCTGTCTTAAATAGAGTTGCGACATGAAATTATTTTCTTGACATGATACTGATACACAAATACCTACCTAATATGATGCCTCTCTACTGCATGCAGAACTAAAAAAAGAGTATGTTCCTAGTATAGTTATGGATATTGTGACATTCATAGACAAATTGCTTAGAAATATAAACGAAACAATATTTGCTTTTGAGCAGCTACTTGCATCAAACACACACGAAAAAAAAATAGAATGCTCTTACTGCTTACCTACTGTACCTTCTTTTCTTAGTTTGACAGAGTTGGAATCTTGCTTAAAACAATACTGTGAATATTTCTATATTGTGTCTGAATAATACCATGTATCAAATACAGTTTGTCATATCAATTCGGTCTTGGTACTCAGGGGAGAGAAATAGGGATTTTAAGGGATTAAAAAAAAAAAAAAAAAAAGAACCCTAAAGCAGAAACCTAAACCCCAAATTAAAGATTAGGGCTTAGCAATTAGTGCGTCCAAAGTCCAAACGATTCTCAGACTCATCAATCATCATCTCTTTCATTTTTGTTCTTCCTTTTCTGCTCATCATCACTCCTATCTTTCTCCTCTTTATTTTCTATCTATTTCAAACACTGAAACACACTATATAAAGAAAAAGGAAGCGAAATCCAAATTCTCACAACAGCCAAACATTCATCTCCTTTTCCCACACTCAGCCACCGCAGCGTGACAACTGTCCGACCACCAGGTTCGCCGCAAACCGCCACGCCTCTGCCTCAAGCCATCGCCGCCTAGAAGCCTGAAAGTTGTGCCGACAAATAAAGGTTGCTGAATTTACTAAATCATCTGAACAAGCATATGACATCCTTGGTATTTATAATTAATTTTTAATTCTATTTTAGTGTAACATTTTGATTTGTTTGAAATGTTGGATACTTAATTAATTTAAAGAAGGATAATGGAAGAGGTGAAACTGTACAACTATTTTGGTGTGTCAGATCATGTATTAGGCATAAAAAGGAAGAAAATGAATGAAAGCTAGAAGAAAGAAAGAACCCATCATACCCAAGAAAAATTAATAACTGGATACCAATCAGACTGAGCTTTGAAGTTTAACAACTAGAGTCATTAAACCTTATGCAGATGTTTCCCTATCATATTATCATATCTTCAGTTTTCTCAAAATGGCAATTAGTTGCTCAATTTTTTTGATTTATGAATCCTTTAGAACACCCTATGGCTTACATGCACACATGTTAGTAAAAGGCTATACACTTACACAATCACAAACTAATGGGCCAACATTGTCATTTGGGCCAACGTTGTTAACATTGATAAACTTAAGGGATTAGTTTGTTATAAATAAAAAGTTAAGGGACCAAATTGAACAAACAATTATCCTAAGGGACCAAAAAGAGTAATTTTGTCATAATTATACTTTCTAGCCCAAAAATCAGGAATTCCATTTTTTTTTGAAGGCTTAGAGCTAAAGATTGACAAGACAAGGCTTTGCCGATCAGTTGCTTGTTGGCTAGTAGTACCAATCTTCGTGGAGTTTTGGTGTGTGGTTTTGACTATGGTGTTTTGCCAAGTTAAATATCTTTTCCACCTAAAAACTAAAAGTGCATGACTTTCAGGATAATGCAAGAGATGAAACTGTATAATTATTTTTGAAGTATCAGATCATCTATTAGGCACAAAAAGAAAGTAAATGAATAAAAGCTAGAAGAGAGAATCGATTAAACCCAAAAATTAAAAACTGAGGACCGATCAGACAGAATTTTGAAGTATAACCACTATAGTCATTAAACCTTCTGCCAATGTTTCGATATCATTTTATCATATCATAATCAGCAATTAGTTGCTCAATTGTATTGATTTAGGAATCCTTTAAAACTACCAATAGGTTAGATGATATTCCATCATTTTTTAATGGAGTAAAAGGCTACACACTTACACAATCACAAACTAAAATTTCATCATTTTTTTTCAATACGAAAAAATTATACTTTCTTGCCAAAGCCTTGCTCTTCAGTTGTTTGTTGGCTAGAAATATCAATCTTGCTGGAGTTTTTGTGTGGTTTTTTGCAAGTCAAATATCTTTTCCACCTAAAAGCTAAAAGTGCATCAAATTCGAGGCAGATTGGCTTAATCTAAACTAATATAGTCAAACTGCATGTTGTTTTCCCTTGATGAAATCACTTTATCTCGAGGCAAGGCACAAGGGGAGCAAAATGTTTTGGTTACCTCTAGCTGTGACCATTCTATACGTCTATGGTTGAAGGTATCACAAAAACTAACATTGTATGAGCGCCCCAAGTCAATATACACAATCTTAATCTGGTTGTTGTTCATCAACATATTTTCTTCGGTGTTCTCAGTAAGCATGGTGGAAAGTACAGAGGTGTGTGAAAATGGGGAGAGATGGAAATATTATAATTTTAACTTTTGTAATGTTTGGCAGATGTTCTTTCCAAAGAAGTGGAAGTTTTGCATAATATGACTGGTTTTCTAGGAAGGTGGCATCCATCGAAGTGTAGAACTTTTTGTTGATAAGGAAGTAATGCTTCAAGTCTTTTGAGTGGGAGAATACCCATGAAAATGACATTTGATAACTTTTAGGTGAAATTTGATTTTGTATTGTTCTAGTTAGTCAATCCCATATAGTGGCGTGGAGCAGCAGACCCCAAAACCGCTAAAGCGGAATAACGGATAGCGGGATGGGTGCAATAGTGAAGATTTGGGAAACAATATAAGTAATTTATATTATACACATATAAGTACTCAAAAAATAGAAAAATACACAAAATTAAAGACATTCATAATTAATAATCAGAATTCATTGTCTTTGTGACAAACATTCAAATCCAATATAACTTAAATACTAATCTAAGTTCTAAGCATTCAAAATAATTAAAGATGTTGAGGATGCAGATGATGCCATGGTGGTTGAGGATGTAGAAGAAGTGAGCAATGCAACATCCCATTTTCGTATAAGGGTTAAGACCTAAGTTAAGTATGTTTGAAGGTTGTATAACGTTCCTTATGGCTTAAGGAAGCTATGGTCCAAATTTGAGGAAATTTGGCATTGGAACGAACTCAGAAAGTGGAGAAACATGAAAGAACAGTTCTGATCAGCGTACAACGTTTAGACGTGGAGAAACCCCACGCTCAAACGTTGACCGTTGACGTCAAAGCGTGGGTAGTTGCATGTCAGAGCGTGGAAGGGGGTACGCGTGAGTGACAGGTGCTAGCGCGCACGCAACGCGTGGCAGAGACGTGGTAATCAGCGCGCCACGCTCAAGCATGGAAAAATCCCACGTCAGAGCGTGCCCACGCTCAAGCGTGGAGTTTTTCCAAGCTCAAGCGTGGACAGTTGGACAACATTACTTAAGCTTTCTCTTTTCTTTTTCTTTGGCACGAAATCCTTGCTCCAAAGCCTAAGTTCAGAGAATGTAGAGAGAGAAAGAGAAGCACTAGAGTGAGAAGTTCATTCTAAAGGAAATTGAGACATCGGATCGTGATTCCGACTTCATAGTTGTGATCGGGGTTTCGAGTACTACAAGTTCTACTGATTAGTTTCTTGAATCCTCGAAGATAAGTTCGAATCTTTAACACATCAACCTTAGTGTTCTTCATGTTCTTCGAGCTTTTCCTCGAATCTTTCTTGGTTTCGAATTGCTCTAGGATTAACAATAATGCTTGTATGTTGTTCCCGTGGTTAGGGCAAATTTCGAGGACGCGGTGGTGTTCGTCTTTGGAGAGGGAACCGTGGCCGTGAAGGTGGTGGAGAGGGAAGAAGAACCGCGAGTAAGTGCTGGTGGTGGTGGTGTTGAGCTCGTGGTGATCGTGGTTGTGTTCGTGAGATCGAGGGTCAAGGTCATGAGATGGAGGGTCAAGGCTGCCCGTGGATACGGGAGCGTACCAGAACGAATCACCAAGTGGGGAGGAAGAAGCCACAAATATCTTGGAAACGTAGGCGTAGGATATAACTGTTAACATGTGTAGGGCTCCTCAAACCCTGCTAGTAGTTGAGTAACTGACAACGCCTAACTTATATTGGCAACTACCGTGGAGTGGTACCAAGCTAAGGTGTAGGCATTGTAGGTTTATCGTCATCAGGAAAATCTATGATGTTTGTTGATCGAGGATGCATGCCCATGTGCATGGACGAATTTACGGCTAAGGGAATGGGGGCAATTGCCCACACTAGGCAAAAAAAATTAAATTATAATATTTAATAATTTTGATTTTGCCCCCTACAAAAAAATGAGGTTGTCCCCACATGTCAAATTATTACCTAACTTTTGGTAAGAGAGAAAATTACTTTTGTAATCTATCACCTTTTACTTAATGAATTGCTTCTCATTTTTCACATACTGATGTATGTTTCACATTGAAACCGAACCACGTCATATCTTGTTTATTTAATATCAGTTTTTTTTATTGCTTATACATATTTATAATATTTTTCTTTAGTAAAAATATTTATAGATTATTTTTTGCCTCCACTAACCAAAATTTCCAGATCTGTCCCTACTCATGTGTTGTACTTGCTACCTGTTCATGTGATGATGTCATTTATTATAACATGCTAGACAAGATGCTTGCTGTGATAACATGATTAATTGGTATCCTGAGATGCCTGCAGTGATGACATGCTATTATGTTATAACCTGTTGATGTGATTGTGATTGATATGATCCTGGTTGAATTTGAAGATGGTTGGTATGCTGTTAGGATGATAGAATAATGATTGATGGTATCCGACTGGAAGAATAAGCGAGTTCATCAAAGTTGAAGGTGAGTCGCATAGTTGGAGAGTGGCATCCTCGTAGTTGGAGGATGTGGATCTTTAAAGTGTTATTTAGGATGTTGTTGAGGTGATGGATGCATAACTATAGCATTTGCATTGTTGTGATGAAATGTTGTATGAATAACTGCAACAGTTTGAGTGGTTATCATACAAGCTGGTACCTGGACGCAGCTATAACATCAGTTTGAGTGGTTGTGTATAGGGAGTCGTGTGTACAGTTGCAGTAGCAGTTTGAACAATTATCACACGAGGTTGAGGTGGAGCCACGTGAATAGCTACAATAGCAGTTTAAGCAGTTATCACGCGAGGTCGGTACTTATGCACAACTGCAACAGTAGTTTGAGTGGCTATCATATAAGTTGGTACCTGTATACAGTTGCAACAACAATTTGAGTGGTTGTTACAGGGAGTCTGTTTACAGTTGCAGCAGCAGTTTGAGCAATTGTTAAATGAGGTTGAGGTGAATGTTTCCGGAGTGACCAAGATCGCTAAAATCACAGCTGGAGGGACGCAAGTGCTTTCTCACAGATGGAGAACTTCTCGGGCTTTCTCACAGATGGAGGGGCTCACGAAGGCAGTGCTTACTCACAGTTGGAGGAATCAATGTTGCACTTTCTTGGAAACAAGGGAAACCAGTAACCTGAACTACCGACTCAATGCCCTTACACTTGGAGGGTAACCTTCCTACCTTGGGAAATGATTACTCTCACAAGTTGAAGGAAACTGTGAATGTATATTTGTATTAATATTTGAAGGAAACAAGCTTGTATAAAGATGACATCTGGTCCTGAGATTCAAATATGGAAATGCAGGAATAAGAAAGATAAATCTAGGCAATTCGAGAGTGCCTAGTCTCTCTAAATTCCAACTGATTTCCAGCCTACCTCCTTTTACATTCCACATCATACTCACGCACTCCCCCTCTATCTCAGCAGTTAGGATTTCCCTCCTCTTCTCTCTCTTGGTTTTGATTCCCTACACCACACCTCTTCTTTTTGCTCTCATAGACCTTAGGGGCTCTATCAACTCTCCCACTTGAAACACTCTTTGCCCTCAAGGAGGAAACCTAGGATTCTCAAAATATGGCAACTCCTACCACATAACAAGAACCTCAGTATCCCTATTAGCATTTTTCCTTGTTGCAAGAGCTTCAGCTAGCTGAACTTTCAATTCTCAGTCCTCACCCAAGAATGAGGGTAAAGGCTGACCGATTGTCATTGCTGAAATGGATTTCTTCAGTAGAGACACATGTAAAACTGGGTGCACTCAACTCCTATCAGGAAGCTTCAACTGATATGCAAGTGGACTGATTTTTTTCACTATTTCATAAGGCCCATGGTATCTCGGACTCAACTTCTGATGCCCACTTTTGGCCAGGTATTTCAATTTGTAAGGTTGGTTCTCCAAGAAAACCATATCACCCACCTGATATTCCACTTTTCGCCTATGCTTATTGGCCTGAATTCACATCTTGTTCTGAGCTTTATGCAATTGCTCTCTCAATTCATCAATCATGTAATTTCGTTTTGCTGTTAACCTGTTGATTTCTTCGAATAAAGATAAGGTCACATCACCCCTGACTAGGACTAGTGGATCCCTCCCATATAAGGCCCTGAAAGGAGTCGTCTTAATGGCTAAATGATAATTAGTATTATACCTAAATTCTACCTAGTTCGACCACTATCTCGGTTTGGCTCCAGTAATACACCTTAAATAAGCTTCTAAACACCGATTGGCAAATGGCAACATCCATTTGCCCATCTGACTGAGGATGATAGGCACTGTTGAATTTCAGTTTTGTACCCGCCAGTTTAAATAACTCAGCCTAAAAGGAACTAAGGAAAACTCGGTCCCTGTCTGAAACTATAGAAGATGGGAACCCGTGAAGACGAACTATGTCCCTAATGAATATTTCTACGATGTCTTTAGCCGTGAAGGGATGAGTCACAAGTATAAAGTGGGCATATTTAGTTAATCTGTCCACTACAACCAAAATGGTGTCCACTCCATAAGCTCTTATGAAATCCATAAAAATGCCAGTCCAAACTTGAGTGTGTATTGGTAAAGGCTGCAATAAACCCCCAGGTTTAAAGGTTTCAGTGGGCTCAGTCTGTGAAGGTGACAATGGAAGGAAGAAGCAGACTGGGCTATTTGACTGGAGAAATTAAGTAACCAGAAAAAGATGACCCCACAAGGAAGAAGTGGAAGGCTGAGAACTCTCTCATCATGTCATGGATGATTAACTCCATGGAACCTTCTATTGGAAAGCCTTATCTTTTCTTATCAACTGCCCAAGAAGTCTGGGAAGCTATGAAAGATTACTACTTAGATTTGGAAAATTCCTCTCAGATCTATGATCTGAAACCCTAGCTATGGCAATCCAAGCAAGGAGGCTAGGCTGCCACAACCTACTACAATCTACTTCTAACCTTATGGCAAGAGTTAGATCAATGTGATGAAGAAGATTGGGAGAACTCCAAAGACGCTGCATAGTTCAAAAAAAGGGAGGAGAATGACCGAGTGTATACATCCCTTGTTGGCATGGATTGAAGCTTGGATGAAGTAAGGGGAAGGATCGTTGCTCGAAGACCTCTGGCTTTCATCCGATAAGTGTTTTCCGAAGTTAGATGTGATGAGGCCAGAAGAATGGGATGCTACATCCCTCACACCACCAATGGAAGGATCAGCCCTTACTACAAAAGTGTTTGATTCTGATGGACATAGAAGGAAAAAACCATGGTGTAAAAAACCATTGTAATAAAAAATTGTGAAGACAACATTGGACAAGATGAAGGAAACAATGAATCTTTAGAAAAAGGCAGAATTGAGAAAGGAGCATCTTACAAAGGCATAAAGCCCTTTGATATTGTCTTTTCAGCAATCTATTGAAGCATACACTGATGCTGATTGGGCTGGCTCAATCACGGATAGAAGATCAACATTAGGGTATTGCACCTTTGTATGGGGTAATCTTGTTACTTGGCTAAGCAAAAAGCAAAGTGTGGTTGCTAGAAACAGTGCAGAAGCGAAGTACAGGTCAATGGCACAAGGTATTTGCGAGATGTGTGGTTAAAAAATGTCCTTGAAGAGCTAGGAATGGCTATCACTCTTCCAATGAAGCTATACTGCGATAACAAGGCTGCAATCAGCATTGCTCAAAATCCATTACAACATGACAGAACTAAGCATGCGGAGATTGATCGGCATTTCATCAAAGAAAGGATAGAAAATGGAACAGTTTGCATGCCATATGTTCCCATCTCACAACAAGTGGCAGATATTCTTACTAAAAGGCTATTTAGAAACAACTTTGAATTCTTTGTAAGCAAGTTGGGCATGATAGATATCTATGCACCAACTTGAGGGGGTGTCACACTATGATATGGTCTGATTTGGTCCATTTAATGTTGCGATATTGTTCCTTATTTCCCACTTTAATGTTTTCCTAATTCCTTCCTAGTTTCCTTTTTTTTTTCCTTTGCTTTAATTAGGTTTATTAACAAATCTGCATCAGTATCGGATTGATATTTGATCAGATATTAGGTGTTTAATTTCCCTCCCTAAATAGGACCAATTCTTCCTTTAAATTGTAGGTTGTATCAATCGATCATTATCAGAGAAAGAAAACAATTCCTCTCTTTGTTCTTATAGATTTCTTTCAACACATCTGTTTTGGTGGTGTGTATAGGGACAAATAACTAGCAAGGTCAGTGAGAAATTTTGAAAAGGAGAGAAATTCACCCCCAATCAGTTTGGACAACTTTGATGTTTGCTTGAAACTAAACCTTAACAAGTTCTTGAAATTGTAAGAGTAGTTAAAAGGGGTTGGTCCCAAAGATAAAGAAAAAGAAGTTAAAAGGGTTTGCTATAAGTAGTTGTTCAAACATGAGAAGGAAGTTTATTAGATTTCCCAAAACAACAAGCAACCCAAAAATCCAGCACATTCTTGTTAACAATTGAGATATTACATTTATCATTGGCATGTCCTAACTGAAGCCAAACATAGTAGGAATGTATATTGTCGTATTACAACTAAAAAACAGTACATGTAGGAAGAGGAGTTACAACAACAGAATTGTCATTGGAAACATAATTACATGAAACAATTTTATTACAAGTGGAGGAACAGGAAACGCTTAGACAATTTGGTGGACCGGGTACTGTAACGACCCAAACTGCTTTTAGAATTGCCGACTGTCCCCACAAACCAACACGGATCTTTTCAGCATCATGTGACGCCTGAGGCTGACGAGGGCGGGGAGTGATCACCGGTGCATGAGGCACAGATAAAGAGTGGCTCCTGGCAGGCTTCTAGGCAAAGGGACACATGAGTGAATCGAATTCACATCGGAATGAGAGGGATCTTGAGACTGTGCAGGTATAAGATTATATAGTTAAGGAAGGCTTAAAGGAATTGAGAGGGATCCTGAGACTGTGCAGGTATGGGATCCTGAGACTGTGCAGGTGTGAGAGGGATCCTGAGAAGAATTAGCATGCCAGGGTAACTGCAGCAATGGTGGTGGAGTAGGTAAAGGTGATTGTTGTTGATTAGAAGAAGGAGGTGTTGCCATGGGCTTGATCCTGGGCAAATATTCAGAAATTTCTGATCCCCTTTAACCATATCCGGCAATTCAGATCTCAACCATGTGCTCCTTACTTTGGTTTGGGAGTTGAAATAGTTGTGCAGTTCATCCCAAAGCCGCCACGAATGATTGCATCCAGCCACACGAGTGTGGATTGAATCGGAAATGAAGTTCAACATCCAAATGAAGAGATGCTGATCATGCGCCTCCTAAGCCAAATAATCAGGATTAATCTTGTCATTTCTACGATCTTGATTAGTGAGGTAGCGTGAAGGAATCTTGGAATAGACCACAAGGCGATTGGCACAAATTATAGAATCGACGATCTGCTTCCAGTGGAGGAAACTTTTATCAGTGAGCTACATAGGGATCATCGAAGAGTGGGCACCAAACTCGCCGATGAGTGCTCTGATGGAGAAGGCGACGGAGATGATGGCAGTGCACCATCATCGGTTATGGAAGTCATGGTCAAACTTCAAGCTCTGGATACCATGTTAGAATTGGAGAGAGGCAAAGACAGAAAAAAAGGAGAGAAAGAAGGGAGAGAATCTGAATCTTAGAAAACGAATTTGTATTGATTTACTTGACTAGATACAATAAATTCAGATACAATATATTCATGCTATATAAAATAGCATGAGAAGAGTGATAAGGAAGCTAGTCTTAACAGCTAGCCTAACAACCTGATAACTAACTTTGCTGACTCAGCAGAGCACTAATCAGCTGCACACAAAATCAGAGTTTACACGATACACTCTAACATAGAAACATACAACTACATACATCTACATAACTTCACAAAACAAATTCCAAGGAAACAACTTTCAAGAGTATTGTAGTGATAAACATCCTGATACATCTACATTGAAACCTGAATAATTTCATCAAGCAGATTAATATCCAGCACAACAGGAACAATGCTAGCACCAATTCCTTGAATCAGATGCTTGCCTTTTGCATATAGATGCAACATGTCCAGCTAGTAAATTTATATTCTCCGAAGTGTTGTCCACGTCACCCCCATTTGCTCTTATCATTCATCCTCTTTCTTTCACTTATTGGAATCCAATACGGATACAGAAGCAGAGCACATGAAGCATGGGATTAGATCATATATATATATAGACACACACACACACACATTTGACACAAGCTTGAAATCGTATGTGGGGTAGAGGGCACGTCTAAGAAAGTTGAGAACTTTGATTTGTCAGGAGCAACAAGATAAAAAAAAAAAAACTCAATTTGCTCTAAGTTTCTGCTATGATACGAGTTGTCGTGTATTTATGTGTGAGTGAGTGTGTGTGTGTGTGTGTGTGTGTGTATTGTTGTTCATGGTTGTAGAAGTAGAGGTCCAACACGGCAATGACTTACTGCTCACGTGATTAACGAACACCCGAAGGTTGAGGTTATAAATTGCCATTTAGAGGGAGACGGATGAACCGATGCAGGATGGAGGGTAGGAAGGAGACAGTGACGGATGCGAGATGGATTGGAGGCCTAGGGTTCACTTGGTTCGCTGCCTTCACGTCACAGTTCTCACTTCTCAGTTCTGAATTCTGGTACAACATTTGGATTTGAATTCGTGGATTTTGTTTAGACCTTTTGGGTTGGGCACTTGGGCCGTGGAAATGATAATAAGGGTAAGGGATGGAACACAGTTTCCTGGGACATAATTTCAATGGGCCGTGGATGGGACATGCAATTTCTTTTAATGAAAAGGAAACAAAAGTGGACCAACCCGATTCAATCCCGTAACACTAGCTCTTGGATATGCTCAATAAGCATATCCTAGACCAAGGTAAATATAGGGAGTCGAAGTTGATACTTAGTGCAGTTCTATAGTTATAGGAAAATCTTATGTGGCCCCACCATGTGTTCTCAAATCAGTTTTAACCTTATATACATTTTTAGATTGCTCAAATAAAGGCGATAGAAAACTCTTTTCTTCTCTAGAGACCCCAAGACTTGTCTTGGCACCCTATCTTAGGCCTTTCCCATATCAATGAAAACCATGTGTAGGTATTTTTGCTTCCTTGATGCTTCTCTATCGATCTTTGTAGAAGGTATATTGCTTCCATTTTTAGCCTCAAAGCATAAAAAATAATTGGTTCTCGGAGATGTGAGTCTCTTGTCTTAATCTTCATTCAATTACTTTTTTCTTATAGCATCATAGTATGGCTCATGAGCTTAATTTCTCTGTATATAGCATAATTTTGATACATCTCCCACGTTCTTATAAATAGGTATTAAAGTGTTTTTCCTCCATTCATTTGGCCATTTCTTATACCTTTCATCTCGTTAAACAACTTTGTGATCCAACTTATATCTCTCTCCTAAGCACTACTTTACCTCAATAGGTATATATTATCTTGTCCAACTGCATTTCCACTATCCATCCTCTTCAATGCTTCTTTTGCCATAAATTTTCGAATTCTACGATAATATGCATAATTTTGGTATTCCTCTTTAGTGTTTAGAATATCTTGTTTTTGTCACGATTATCGCCTTCTTAGTATCCTTCTTAGTTATATTATATTTTTCATAAATCCCATCATTTTTACACAAGTGTCAAGCTTTATAACACTCCTTTTAACCTTAACCTAATGTTGCACACTTGCATTCTTCCACGAGGATTCTTTATCCTTAGGTCTGAAGCCTCTTGATTTATCGAGTGTCTCTTTTGCTACCTTTCTCATCCTTTTAACGATCTAATCCCACATTTCATTACCACCGCCCCTTTGGTTCTTGGGACTATGTGTTGGCAATTTTTTATTACTCATCTTAACATGTAGTTCCATAACTACAAGAACAAAAAAACACTTGTGCTTGCTCCTTGGAAGCACTACTTATTTTTGACAATTTTCTCCTGAAAAGCACTTGTGCAAGGTGTACCTCTGACAATAGCAAGATATTTTGTATGTCCCTATCTCTTTTTTTTTTTGCTGACAGTGTTTTCATCCTTGTCTTGGTGTAGGGTTCTTGCATACAATGCTTGAGAGTTCACAATGGTCCAGTTTTGTCATTATCAAATAAATTATTGGGAGATGATAGCAGCAAATTATTGGCTAGCGGAGGAGAAGATTGTACTGTTCGACTATGGTCCCTTAGCTCAAGTGGCAAACAAGGACAACATGCTTTAAAGGCTACACTATATGGGCATGAAAAACCTGTAAATTTGATTTCAGTTGCTGGGTATGTGTTCCTCTCTAGAAGTAATTCATTGTGTTACTTTATTGTCCTAATACTAATGTTATGCTAGGATAATGAAATATTGGGTAGCTTTTAGGTGAAGTTAATTGCATTATTATTCTTTCCCTTTTGATTTTACTCTTGGTTAAGTTTCGGGTGGGTAGGCATGCTATGCATTTTAAACTTATGATCTAACCTTTTATTCTAATTCTTATGTAGAAGGGACATTAGGGAACATTTCATTTTTATCTACTTGAGTTGCAAATTCCTATTCATTTTATTGTTTAGTAACTCATAATCAGATCTAGATAACTACAAATTTGCAACTTGACAAAGTAAAGGAATTCTCATTAAGTAATTGAGTGTGAGAGCCAAATGAATCAAAAGATTCATGTTTGGTTCGGGAAGAGATCATAGACATTCTGTTGATTAGTGTCCTGCCTTGTGGATATACTTAAAATTAAATTAAAATTGAATACTAAGGCTTCTTATAATGTTGCACTTTCATGTTCTGCCTAGCAGTCTAGCAGATCAGCTAGTTTTAGAGCCATAACTGATTGGACATTTCTGTTTACTAAGGCCAACTTTAGAATTTTTGTTTAACAAACAGTAACACGTTTGGCAACAGCAAACATAAAACTTTTGCTGTTGTTTTAAACAATAACACCTTTATGTGACCTAGGATTCTTAACTTGTATAATACTTGAGAGTTTGAGGACTTTGCTCTCATGTTGAATTTTTATGTGGGATTTTTACTTATTTTATTTTATTTTACTGGTTTGAGCTGGTCATGATTTTTCCGGTAGAAATATATTTGACTGGAACTTTACATGTTTATGAAGTTGCAATAAATTCGTATTTCTATACAGTGCTGGGCAAACACACTTGCACTACTTATAGTTTTCAGTATTTGATCACATTCGAATCCACTTCATTTCCAGCACACCTACGCTCGGATTCTTCCACATTGACAGGTGACTGTTAACAGTCTTTTTAGTGTTTTTACTTATTCTTGACTGTTATGGGTCTATCAAAATACTGTGATCTGTACACTAGTATTCAGCTCTGGACAGAAAATAGTGAGTAATTTGGTTGCACCAAATGTGTTTTGAGAGGTGATTTATATAATATTCGTCAACTAATACTTATGAGATGTTTTGTTTGTTCAGTTCAACTGAAGTGTTGAAATCTTAAATGTGCTCATTATGACTACTCTAATTTCCGTAATCAATGAAGCAAATACTGATGCCTATGTTAGCCATTTTCTAGGCTCCTTCAACCATAATGATTGATCGTTCTAGTTCTCTTTTTTCAGCCACAAAACTTCGCTTTTGGCGACCATCTCAAGAGATTCTAAGGTTCTTCTTGTATTCCTCTCTTTTATATTGTCTTGTTATTTACTTGTCTATTTACCTAATTTTTTATTTTTGTCAGATTACCTAATCTTCTATTTACTTGCAAGTTTAGGAACAACGGTATCTGCTGTAAAAAGGAGGGTGGATCACTACCCCTAGTGGCCATTCCTATTTTTCTCTTTTTCATTTTCTCTATTTTCCAATTTTCCTGTGACTTTTAGTTAGTGGTTGTTGTTTTTCTGTTATTTTCTGGTTTAAAGAGGAATTTGCTCACAGATAAGGAGCCGAGCTCCAATTTTCTAGTGAAACATCATATGAGAGCCCTCATTTACCTAAACAAAGTTTACTTTTCAATACTTGATTTTTTTATACGAGTAAAAACCGTAATTGGTTTTCAACAAAAAATTACGGTGACATTTTGGTCCCTGAAAAATGAAAAATATCAATTTGGTTCTTAAGAATGTAAAATGTGGGTCAAAATAGTTCTTAATAGTAACTAAAATGTCCGTAAAAATTACAGGACCAATTTGACCCTGAAGGCTCTCAGTGGTTGTGCTCTCAACCGGTGGCTTTGGTGGAAAATTGTGCAACCCTCAAGCAACTTGGTTTGTGTTCATGAAGGCAGTGCTCAAACGATATCAACCTGAATATGATCTAGATATGTCGATCTATGTTGTTGTTTCATCACAGCCACCTTGAGCTTGAAAGGGGGCTATTAGAGTATACAGTTGTGTAACAGTTATGTAGTAGTTATAAGTAACTAACTGTAACCGAAAACAGTTAGGGTCGGTTAGTTAGTTGCTCATTGCACCAAGCTATAAAAGCTTCATTGTATTCTTTGCAACATAACAATGAAATCCGAATATTGAATCTGAAAATATCTCTCTCTTCTATTAGAGAGCAAATGGTATATAGGTGGGGGTAGATAAGGGGAGGGAGTATATTGGAATTGAAGTGGGTGGAGGCCTTGGCCCAGGGACGATGGTTCACTAACTCTAGTGGCCATTCCTATTTTTTTTTCTCTCTCATTTTGCTCTATTTTCCTGTTTTCTTGTGACCGGTTTCTGTACAAATTTTAGTCGGTGTTTGCGATTTTTCTGTTATTTTTTCGTTTAGAGAGGAATTTCCTCGGTTAAGGAGCTAAGTTCCAATTTTCCAGTTCAATACTATTCTGTGTTTTTCAGTTTCTATAAGAGCCTAACAATTTTCTCAAAATTTTTGGTTGTTGTTTAACATAGGTGAGGGTTTGGGATACAGCTGCATCATCTGCTGTTTGTTCATCCTGTTGTGTGGGAATCACTTCTGTTCCTGGCGCACCTGTAAATATGAAATGTCATGAATCACTATTATATGTAGCTGCTGGTTCCTCTGTCACTGCAGTTGATTTAAGGACAATGCAGAAAGTTGTCACTGCAGCTGTGCATCAACCAAAGCTGTATTCATTTGATATTGTCCCTTCAAAATATTTAATTTGCACAGGCGGTAATGGCAGGTATGACTACTAGAGTAGAAATGTAGCTATTGTTGATATTCATTTGAATCACTGAATTCATATTGTCCATCGGTTGAATTTACTGTGTGAAGAAATTGGCTTAATACTGTTGAAATATCATGTTATCGTTAGTTGGTATTTTGTAATGGATCAGCACTGACCAAAATTTTGATGCTGCAGAGTAATGCTCTGGGATATTAGGAGAAATCAAGAGCCATTTGAACCAGAACCGATAGCTGACAATTATTTCTTTCGGGTGGTTAGAAGGTTAACTTTCTACGGGACTTGTGACAAATCCGCCTGTGACTAATCCAAGGATAAGAGGGATAGAGATCATAGGCATAGATCAAAGAGAGAGCATTTGATAAAAGATATTGAAGTAAGTATATTATGCTCTTATTTATAGAGCTTGATTAGGCTAATCATATGTAACTAACTTTCTAACAAACTAACTAACCATATATTTTATTAGGACTCTTATTTCCTTCCTAAACATATATTCTATATATTAAAACGTTTCTGTTGTGTCGACATTGTATATGCTGTTAGCTACTAAGCTGAAACTTGGGTTGTGTCTTTAGAACGTGATCTAGGATGTGAAGCCACTAGTGATCTACGTATAGTTGTAGAGTTTCATTGTAAAATACGACGACAACAACCACAATCAATTCAAGCATATTTTCATCCATTTATGTGCCTTCAGTCCTTGGCATTCATTGTTCTTTCATTGTTTGATTTTTAGTTCTTATTTATGTTTTTTATTATTTCTTGCCTCTATGTTTAGCTCAAAGATTGGCATTCACTACTGTTCTACTCTTCCATCCAAGAGCTTCCTGTAGCTATCTTAGGAATTTGCAGTCAAGGGACATAGTCCCTTCCTCGACATTAGTGGTTTGATTGTTGGGAATCAATGATTCGAGAGTTAGCTTAATCATTTGGATAGAAATATGTGAAGTATACATCAATTTGTGTGAATGTTTTTTTCTTAATGATTCCACATATGTTGTGGTGGATTTTATGGTGCAGCATGAAAATTGGGGTGCACCCGCAGTGCCCTATTTAACAATCATTGATATTGTTATAAAATGCGATCAATGGTAGTAAAACTTTTATTTGAAACTTGTGAAATAGGTTAAAAAAATATACTAATATTTATTTAAAAATCCCTATAAGAGTTTATGCAATAAGTCATCATAAAAAGTAATATTTTATTTGTTAGTCCCCCGTAATATTTCGTTGTCTTCATCATAAAAATAAATAAATTTCTGAACATCACGTTGGGGAAAAAAGATCCTCTCTATTTTTTATTTCTTCATTTCTGTTTATTTTTAAAAAAAATTTTAAATAGATGTATATTATATACATATATGTAGTCCCTTCATGTATTTATTATCCCAAAACTTTAATAATAAATATTTTCATTTCTCATTTCTAGAAATGACGAGGATCCCTACTCCACATAGGAACATCCACCATCTTCTCCCACACCTTTCAAGAGCAACACCACCACAAATTTCTGACACAAACAAATCATAACCTCATTACAATCTCACCAAAGTGAAACATTTTATTACAATTTTAAGCATAATACAAACATTTTGGTACAAATCCAAATCCACCCATTTTTTTTGAACAAAAATAAAAAAGAAAGAAGGGAGGAAAGGAAACAGTAGCTGCGTCTCCTACTGTGTCAGCCATTGCGAGCATCGTCGTTGCAAGCCACCGCGAGCCAAACGACGTCTCCGTTGTCGCACTTCATCCCGCTCTACCACCATCATTGTTTGGTCCAAATCGTGATCTATCCAATCACAGCACGACCCACGCGAATCTGCCACCATTTACAGCCTATTGTAAAAAAATTGCAACTAAGAAGGAAGAAGAAAGGTTAGAGAGGGAAAAGAAAAAAAAAAACAATGAAATTACAACTAACCTCTTCTAATTTTATTGCATGTATCTTTATAACTTTTTTTTTTTTTTACCTATAACTTCAATTTTTATCTACGTCAAAATTGAACACTATCAGTAGTGACCAAAGGCAAGGGCATCATAAAAATGGCCCCATCCCGACCAGCTTAGTTGACTTAGGGTGCATTTAGGTATACAGCGTATTTAAGTGTTTTTGTAATAAGCTCTTTTTTTTAATAAGCTAAAAACAATTTATTTTCATAAGCTTCTCTGACATTCTTATGGAAATAAGCTAAAAACAGCTTATGAAAATATCATAAACTATTTTCATAAATTATTCAGCACATATTTGAAACTACGTTGCAATTCTCAAAAGCACGGTGGAGACTAAGAAGTTACGTATTGTTGCTTTCTCTTGGACGCGCTTTTGCACTATCATGCCATAATACCAAACATGCTATTATATAAGTTTAATTTCATAAGATATTTTTATAAGCTCTTCATAAGTTCTTCCAAATCCATCCTTATTCTAGTTGATACCTCATGCCTCCCTCACTATTCAGTATTCACCACTTTTCACTTCACTTGACTCCCTAACCCAACAAAAATAAAACCCCATTTTTGACACCCAAACGGCTTGGAGTTCGTTCACCGGATTCGCATCACTAACATGTTGTCCACCGCCACCACCCTCCTCTTCCTCTTCCTCCTCCTCACCACCACGATCGCCACCCCAATCATAGGCCTAGACTCCTTCTTAACCCACCAATCTCGCATCGACCCACAAGCCTCCAACGATTCCTTCCTCTCCCTCCCTTCCTCAATCAAAACCTCCCTCTCTCACTCTCACTCTCTCTCTCACTCCCGCCTTCACATCCCTTCTCTCATCACCTCCCTTCTCTCTCTCTCCCTCCCTCTCTCCCTCTCTCTCCGCCTCGTCGGCGATTTCCCACCCGACACAACCACCCTCCTCTCCTCCTTCCTCTCCGCCGCAACTCAACCCTCCCACCACTTCCACGTCATCACCCCTTTCACCCACCAAAATCACCGTCTCTCCCTCTCACACTCCCTAAACCTCCACGTCACCCACTCCTCTCCCTCCCTCACTTCTCAACTCTCCCAAACCCTCAAATCACAACTCTCACAAACCCCAACCTCTCTCCGATCCTCTCTTATCCCAATCCCATACACCACAACCGACCAAATCATAAAACGAGACTTCGAAAATTCAAAACCTAACGAAGGCGTTTATCTCTATCTCATCAATTTAGGTAAAAATAACATTAACACCGATTCAAAAAAACCCTACGCTTATAGTTACTCTTCTTCGGGTGAGTCTTCTCCCGGTTACACTAACTGCTTGGGAACGGTCTGGACTGGGAAAGACCGTTACGTTTGGGTCGATTTAGGCGCCGGACCGGTCGACTACGGTCCGGCCATCTCCGGCGACGGAGTTATCCCTCGCGGCGAGTTTCATCCCTTCGCCACGCTTCACGGCCGGCCGAAGTCTCAAAAGGCATTCGTTGCGGATTTGGCTTCTTTGGTTTGGAGTGCTTACCAGGTTTTTCTTGTTCCTTCTTTGAGAATTCCTGTTACTTTTGAGAATTCTTTGATTGTGCAGTTTATTCATGTGTATCATGATGATGTTAGTGTTGGTGGTGGTGAGAAGAAAGAGTATTTGAGTGGTTTGGATTGGAATTTGATTGAGAAGAGTTTTAGGGATGAGGTTGATGAGAATGGGTTATTGTTAGGTGATCAGTCATTGAGTTTTAAGAGTTATGAGATTAAGTATTCCGAATGCCCTGTTTGTTCTTTCGCGATTTCGAGGTCGATTAATTCGTATACTTCGAGGTTTTTGTTCGATAACTATACTTTGATCGTGAGTGAGTATTTGGACTCGAAGAAGTTGCATCGGATGTTGTCTGATTCGGCTAAGGAGTTTAGGAGGCTGGCTGGAGTGCCTGACGAGGATTTCAGTAGGGTTATTCCGGTTTATGTTTTCGACTTGGATTACAGTTCAGTTCTGTTGCTTGATCGGTATCATCAGTCTGTTGCGTTTAGGGATATGGTTATTGCGGTTAGGACCAAGAACACTCAGACTGTGAGTGATTATAGCTGCAATGGTCGGCATGTGTTCATGCAAACGAGGGAACTTGAGAGGCCGATTGTTGGATCGATTCTGCAGAGTATGTGGGGAGTATCGCCGACACATTTGTCTTGGAGCCCGAGACACAATGATACTTCGGTGGATTATACATGGAGTATAGGGCAGACTCCGTTTGGGCCGTTCTCAGAGATGCCGTCTCTGTCTTTTGTGCAGAAAGATGCAGCGCGGAGAAACGTTCTGCTGACATCCTTAAATTATAGCATATTGAGTGCTTTAGATGTTCTTCAGTCCATAGAAACACATGGTGGAGACAGAAATCTGCTCAAGCCAAAGCAGCATGCTGAGTTTGTTCAGAGATGGAACCTTTTCAAGTACAAGTTGAACAAGGTGGTCTCTGCATTGTCACATTTGGACTTTGAGATGGCTTTATTTTACTTGAGGTCTTCTGATCATGATCTGTATGCCATCCACTCTATTGTGTATCATGCTTCTCAAGAAATAGAGGCATCCCTTGTGTGCTTCAGGGACCCTTCATTTCCCTGGGTTGCAGTCTCAATTTCGGCAGTTGCTTTCCTTGCTCTCTCTTATGTTTATGCAAAACGGAATAAACTTTTCAGAAACAAAAGGAAGCAATTTTGATGCTTTCACAAGAGGACAGAAAGTTTGTACGATTTTCAGAAAACACAACACATGTACCATTGTACAAGAGGCATGCTGATGGACTTAATTTTTAGAGTGCTTGAATTTTTATACAGTTCAACTAGATGGTTTCTTAACTTGTGCATTCTCTGTGATCAGTTTATTTTCTTGGGTTTATCTTACCTTTTCAGTATTATGACATAATTTGATCGTTACCATATGAATATCAGCAGAACAAGGAGGTTGGAGGATGTTAAGATTGTTTTGTTAATGTAGATTATAATATCCCTATTGGGGGAAAACAATCCTTGTTCAGGGCTTAATTAGCACATCCAATTTAGCTCTAGGTTTTTTTCCCTCTGCCTGTTTGCTTGCCATAGGTAGAACACCCTGCACTGTTTAGCTTCCTAATGTAGAATGATTAGCAAAAACTATAGTAACGAGTTTTGAAACCAAATGAAAACCTTACTGCATGTTACTGGTTCCAAATGTGTCATGCATGATGTGTTTACTTGTTAGCTCCAAAACATACATTAAGGAATTTAGATGAGCAGTATATGCTTTGTTGTCAAGCTATATCTTGTTAACTATGGCTTCAATGGATACATATTCCGGGGCATTCAAGCTTATTATTTTAACAAGGTGGGTCATTATTTTCTAGTCCACAACTGAAAATTAATTCAGATCTACACATAAGAAGAAATTCAATGTTTCATAGGAATTCACAAGTATCAATCTGCATGTTTTCCTCGGCAATAGTACTGTGGATTCTCTAGCACTTGTGCACCTTGGCTTCGAGGGATGACACTTTGCTTTTGAAATCAAGCCATCTTCAAAACACCAGAGTGGATGTTCTTTTTTGCATTTCTACGTTGTCCCTGTTGGGATCACAGAAAAGGGATATCAACAATTCCATCATTAAAGATCCCACCTAACTCATCATCACCAGCTATCTGTGGTTGCTGATCCTTCATGTCTTCCCCTTCAGTTTCATCTCCAGATATGTTCAAATTCTTTTCAACTAATTCTCTAAATATTGAAGAGCGGAGGAGGAGACCAAGTGCAGTTGGAGAAGATGACTTAGTGCTGGAGATTTGGCATATTTTGTTTTCAAAGACTTCATCCTTTTGAGGGGAATTCAGATAATCTAAATTGAAAGTACTACTGTGAAGGGCCAAGGATTTGGATTCCTCTATTGGAGAATAGTTAGATGGGGATGGCACTGTCTGAGACTCTGGTACTACCTGTGATTCAAGTTTTGCTTCTGAGATATTTCCGCCTGAAGGCTTTAACCATCTTATATAAGTACTCAAATCAAAGTTGGTTACAGCATGGATCCCTCTGTACTCAATGGCTGCTATGTCATAAGCACGAGCAGCTTCCTCTTGGGTGCCTATGTTGTGGAAATACATAGATTTGGTTAACGAAATGTCTTGAGAGGTTACTGAATATTAGAAGCATAGCTATGTTTATGTGTGGGTGTGCCCGCATGTGTTTTGGTCTAGTTTGTAGTCCTGTGATGAACTGGAGATTTAACTTACTGTAGGTGCCAAGGTACAGATATTTGTTTCCAAAAACCCTCCCAATCCTTGCTTCCCATCTGCCATTGTGGTGGTGCCTGCAATATATTATCCCAGTATTAGTAATTCATCATCACCAACAACAATTCGAAATTCACATTGTATTCAATCATCATTAGGAGTATCACCTTGCAACACCCCTATACTTTGATACTCCTCTTGAAAAGCCACTACTCTTTCTGTAAGGAAAAAGAAAAAAGAGTCATACAGGAGTGAAGTGACCATGGTAGTGCTCCCAAACCTGTCTTATGGACTTCTATCTTACTTTTATGTATTGCAAACCTGCCCAGAACCAGTAGGAGAGAAGAAATGCCTGCACCATCAGGACCAAGGACAGGATCACAAGTCTTACCTCCTTAAAGTGGCCAAGTACTCCTCTTTTGTCATAGTCTGCATTGTCTCTATCTCTTTCTCGTAATCTGAGATCTGTTAGAAGTAAAATGAGCATTAGGTAAATAATCTGCATCTAAGCATTAAGCTAAGCAAAAATACAGATCATTACTTCATGGGCAATAAGCCAATATCATACCGGAAAATTGGTGAAAGTTGTTGTTCCCCAGTACTTAAGTGCGGCTAAATCATATGCTCTGGCTGCAGCCTCTTCGTCATCATAAGCCCCTGTGATATTTGAAAGATAATACGGGTGCGTTTAAGCTTTTAAAAGAAGTGAATATAAGATAGTATAAATAATTGAATTTTTTTAGAGAATTTTATGAAAAACGGTTGTTGTTTTCTGTTTTGATACAATTATAAAAAAAATTTGTACTTTCTCTTTTATTGCATTTCTCCATAATTGATTATTAAGAAGCAACTCATTCCTGACCCTACTTTTTAAAGATTATGCTTTTAAAAAAGAAAATATCCAAAGAAATGTTCGTGTTAAGTAATTGCCTTTTTTTTTCAATAATGGAAAAAGTATTTATATTGTAAAAATAGAACAAACAAATGCACCCTTTATTATTCATCAAAAAAATAATATTCATAAAAAAAAATGCACCCTTTATCTTCATATAATTGATTAACACGGTGATTAAAGCAAAATATTGGCTTGATAACTAAGCTACTCACCAAGGTAAACTGTAGGTCCCGATAGGCAATTCCAATCCACGTTCCAAAGGCAAAGTTTGAACGTAAAAACGCATTTGTGTGGTAGAGGATGAACAAATGCTTAGAAAAAGAAAGAGTAAACAAATATTTTGATTTCTGGAAGTATGAGACACTGTCAATTTAATCCTTGAAAACAGTTAAATTATTAAAAAGTCCTTCGTTATTAATTTCGTTAGTCAAGTTAGTTACTGTCATTACATGGTAAGGGATCAACTTGACTAACGAAATTAACATTGAATGATTAACTTGATTAATAAAATTAACATTAAGGGATTTTTTTCATAATTTAACTGTTTCTAGGGGGCTGAACTGTCAGCGTCTCACTTTCAGGGATCAAATCGACGATTTACTCAAAAAGAAATAATAAACGAATGAATAAGAAAAGGGAGAAAACTTATTTGCAATTCCATATACGTGCTTTAGGTGTTGTTTTTCAACGAAGATATGACATATGTAACAACTTATTAATAAAAATATAACATGTATAACAACCGTTGCATGTGTTATATTTCCATTGAAAAACGACATCTAAAACACTTATGGAATTACACGTAAGTTTTTCTCCTAAGAAAAAGTAAGCAACAAAGCAGTGGCTGCTAAAGCCAAAAAGAAGTAATCCTACCTTGCTTCCCTTTCTTCTTTTGTGTTATGTTCCAAGAGAGCTTGTCCCACAAGTGAGCTTCATATCGACCCGTCCATCTATGTCTGTTTGTTCACAGTCAACTTGGATTAGCAAATGAAACAGAACAAGAGCAGCTGGTACTTAACATCTATTTGAAACTAATAGAACAAGGAAATTTCTTCTTTATGACCTACTAACACCCCGAAATCTTGAACTTCTCTTTGTAGTGTTGGTAGTAGAACTTTGATCAACTTGCTGCTGTGGCAGCAATTGTTGCTTCTTACTTTGGTTATCTTCACAAGGAAGTGCAGCTGTAGCAGGCTCTCTTCGTCTTTTCTTAGCACACCGAGCTACTAGGAACTCACCTTCTCCCATGGACATCCAGCTCCTTCCCATGTTCTCTTCATTCTTTAGCACCATTTCCATTTCTTGTATTGTGATGTTCTGTGCCATTCTTAAGTAACCTTTTTTTTTTTTTTTTTTCTTTTTCCTTATCAATTGTCCATGACTTGGGTGTGTGTGAGGAATAAATTCTTATGTATGCATATACTCGTTTTGGCCTTATTATGTCTTTGTTTTTATTATGTACATGATTGAAGTTAAAAACAAGGGGACGATGATTACGGGGGAATTCCAGGTTAAACTTATGTTGTCCTGTTTGCCAGCCAGAATTCAAGAGTTTTGGACTTGCTTCATATTATTGGTTGTAAGATTAAAGTAATGTTGCCATTGCTTCAAATTTTAAGAGGTCTCAAAACAACCACTTGAAGCAAATCTAGAAAATGATACACGTGGAAATAGCTAGATATCTACTTTTTATTTCTGAATAATTTCAGGACTAAAAATTGTTAGTTAATACGAAATATATAACTTGGTCCTTGAAAGACAACTTGTGTTGTTTGGGTCCTGAAAGTACACATCTACACAAATAGGTTCATGAAAGTGGCAACCTCTTAATAAGTTCATCCTTTTGTCGGTTGGTGATAATCAGACGTAATGGAGACGCCGATATATAACGTTAAGTACATGTGTAATGTTATTTGTTAAGTAGAGTGTTAACGTAGACTCCTGTAATATAAAATTTGGTCACTGAAATGGACAAACTTGTGTTACTTTGGTCTCTAAAAGTATGTGTATGCACAAATTGATCACCGCAAGTGACAATCTCATAACTAAGTTAATCTTTCTGTTAGTTGGTGTTAGTGAGAAATAAATGAGATGTTGTTGTGCAACCTTAAGTACACACAAGTAACATTATATGCTAACTAGAGTGTCAACGTATACTCTCGAAACCCCTCTTGTATTACAATTTTCATTTCAAATCAATTTAATATTAATATCACTTTTTGTCATCTATGATGTTATTGTTGTTAGTCTCATATGTTCTTCATTAATCTATAGATTCTACTTCATTATATATATATATATATATATATATATATGATGTGTGAATGTTTCACTCATTATACAATGTAATACTTTGAAGCACTAAGTAACACAATATTATATAATATTATATCATGTGTGAACGTTTCACTCATTATACAATTTTATTAATTAAGTTTTTTATTTTTTAAATTATTAGTTTATTATTGACATGTCAGTAGTGTAAGGTAGGGTAAGACCCCATCGTCAAGAGGGAAACATTCTGGATCACCAGCTAAGGCTTCTAAATGACCACTCAGTGTTAAAGGAGGTAGGGGTGCAGAGACAGTCAGGAGGTTTGCCTAGAAGCAGCCACCCTTGAAAGAGTGCGTAATAGCTCATTGATCGAGCGCTTTTGTGCCGAAGATGAGTAGGGCTAAGCGATCTGCCGAAACTGTGGGATGTAAAAATTTATCAGTAGGGGAGCGTTCTGCCTTAGAGGGAAGGACCCGCACGAGCAGTGGTGGACGAAGCGGAAGCGAGAATGTCGGCTTGAGTAACGCAAACGTTGATGAGAATCCAATGCCTCGAAAACCTAAGGGTTCCTCCGCAAGGTTCATCCACGGAGGATGAGTCTGGGCCTAAGATCAGGCCGAAAGGCATAATCGATGGGCAATAGGTGAATATTCCTATACTACCCCTTGTTGGTCTCGAGGTACAGAGGAGGCTAGGTTAGTCGAAGATGGTTATCGGTTCAAGGACGCAAGGTGCCCTTGCATTTTCAGGGTAAGAAGGGGTAGAGAAAATGCCTCGAGCCAATGTTCGAGTACCAGGCGCTACGACGCTGAAATAACCCATATCATACTCCCAGGAAAAGCTCGATCGACCTTCAACAAGACGTAGGTTAGGGATGGCAATGAGTAGGGTACTATAGTACTTATGCCCATACCCACGTTTTAAAAAAAAATACCCGGATCCATACTTGTGTGGGTAAAAACTTTAATATTTGTACCCTTACCGGTTAGATATCTAAGTACTCATACCTGCACCCATTACCCACACATTAATATAAGAAATTTGTGAATGTTTGAATACAATAGAAGAAATTGAAAATTGTATTGACAAAAGAGTAGAACATAAATATGTAATATAAATTAGGTCATTCTAGTATGTTCTCACATTACAGATATACATCATGATATATCTAAGATCGAAATGTAAAGATCTTTGATACAAAACATTATGTAAATATTACAATAAATTTTTGGGTACATTTTTTTTTTAATTCAATAGTGGTACATATATATAGTGGTACCCTGTTATCTTCTCTATATCAATGATAAATTTGGATATATCTCATGACAATATATATCAACAATCTAGACATCTATCACAAATCAGATTTATATAGTTGTGTAATAATATATTAACATTTTGTACCTATCAAATCACCAACAGTAATAATACTATAAACTTTTAGCACCGACGAAACTCTTCCCTTCGAGGTAATTGGCGATGGTAAGGTGGCACTGATAATACTCAAATCAATGCTTGGTGTGAATAAAATGAAAGGAGAAAAGTTAAAAATAAGGGGATGAAAATAGTTTTGATATGAGCTAAAGAATGTTATTAATTAGTTTTCAAAAATGTTTCACTGTCATAGTGATCTTCGCATAGAGGTTGTAGCATGTTGATTTCATTTCGTAATGTACTATCTCTCTTAAAAGAGAATAAAAACAAGTTCTGAAGTTGATGTTAAAGGTTGATAAACTGATTTTGTTCTTAAACTAAACATGTTTGACTCGTGGCGGAAAAAGCGGAAAAGGCCCAAGAGAGGGTGGCTTACGTTTTGAAGAGAAATTGATTAAAAAAGTATATGCTTTTGTGCATTAGCGTTTTCTTGGATTCATCATTGCCTAAGTTAGAACTTGCTTGGAGTAAGTATGGAATTTGCTTCCCCTATGGTATCTCAAATGGACGGTGTTTCCTATATATGTTAAAGAGCACATATAATGTTCATTCTGGTCCATATATTATTACTTAACAGCTGGGAACTTGTCATCGTTATATATGTCTTTTATTGCATTTAGATTGATCCTATGGCTAATTGAGTAGTTTATTGAAGTAATTAAACAAAAGACAAACTCCTGTTAAAGTTATCGGTAAGAACAAAACTTGGGTATTATTTTATAAGTGTTTGTGGTGATGTTTTTTAATAATAATAGGATATATATAACAGTTATTACACATTATATTTTTATTGATGAGCTATTATATATGTTTTTTTTGATTGAAAAACAATTTCACAAACACCACTGAAACTACACTTAAGTTTTGTCCTATCGGCAAAGGGTTGGGCCTGCTCTATTAGAGAAAAACAAAGATTCTGACCCTATAAACGCCACTTATCACTATTTTAGGCTCAAGAACCAGGTCAGGAACTAAAAGATTTTATAACAGGCAATTGTTTTTTTTTTTTTCTAAGGGTATAAATGCAATTCCTGAGTCTAAAATATTGATAGTAATTGCTCCAATTATAATAATACTTGCCATGACAATAAACTAAGATTTCATCTCATTGACCTTCTAAAAATACAAAGAAAACCTTCTGGAGGGATATCTTTTGTTGTTCTGTATACATAAATTGAAGCTCTTAAACTTCTAGCTCATAAGCTCATTTGTCTCTCGAATCTCGTCCATTATGGGGACTTCTATTGCCTACAAATGCCATCACGTGTACTGAGAGGGTGCACATCTACTGGCCCACCGGGCTCATTCAATGGAATTGGGCCTCCACACTTTTACTCAGTTTCCTGCCCTAATCAGTCGGCTATGATTTGGGCTTCAATCCCCTAATACATTTAATTCACGTCTCTCTCATTTTTATATATTATATATTTATTTTAATTTTATTTTATGTGTAGTATACCACGATATTTAATTATTATTTTTTTTGTCTTTAAGAGACATACTTAGGCCTTATATGGGAAAAGGGGAAATTGAAGCCATTGTGGGATCGAACCACGACTCAACAGTCACCAAATGTCCCTGCAACCTTATCACTGAGCTGCTGAAGCGGGACCACGATATTTAATTCTACTTACATTTTTTTTTGACATAAAATTCTACTTACATAAAAGTACAAAGATATTCCACATGTGATTCGAAACATATTTTCTTTTGGGCTTGAGCCTGCCTTTGTCACTAAAAAAAAATTTATAAATGTATGTATATAAAATGAACTTATTTGTATAAATCGAATGTAGAGTAGCGTAACAACTTTTAAAAAAGGATGATTTAAATTCAGTATACAAAGATGAATTAATTCCTTTTTTTTTTTTTTTGAAGAAAAAGAATTGTACATCTCTTACCAAAAAAATAAAAATTGTACAGAATTAATCAAAATGTGAAGGATTTATTTGAAAACAGTTTAGAATTTAACAGGGTTGTTAGTTGTGAAATTTCTAGAGTGAGACAATGCTAATAATAAGCACAGGTGTCCCATAGTTCACCCAAAAACAAAAAAGAACAGGTGTCCCACTGCCACCTGGGGGTAATTTTTTCCCCTTTATTATACCATGTAACCAGTCGGCATTGATAGCCCCCAGGCCCACACCTCTTTCCATCACACACAACTATTCGGTGACTTTTATATTGTATCAAAGATGAATAGGTGTATGGTGCATTATATTTTTTATCAATAGATAATCAATTAACATTTAATTAAATTTTTTCAATCCAAAAGTCATGAACACATTATTAAAGGGGGAGCACCATGAACCCCGTTTTTGAGATGCACAACAAACAGTCCGCAACTAAACCGCTAAAGTTATGTTTGGTCGAATGTAACGGATGGGAAGAAATTTTAATGGAGGTAAGGATTTTAATGGAAGGAGAAATTTTAATTAGATGTTATATTTGGTTAAGCGCAGAGGAGGGGAGGATTTTAATAAGTAGAGGAGGGAAGAGATTTTAATAAAGGGGAAGAAAAATAACATTATTCATGTTTGATTCATAAAAGAAGGGAAGAAATATTAAAACTAATTTATTTTTATACCGTTATAATTTTTATTTTAAAATACATAAGTAAGAATATTTTAGTCAATGCATTAAAAATATCTTAAATCTCCTCCTCTTCCTTTCAAATCCCTCAATATTAGAGGGAAGCCAAAATTGGGTGGTGAGGGATTTCGCTCCCCTCCCCTCCATTTTTTTCCAATCAAACACAATGTAAATGAAATATCAAGGGTCTGTTTGCTTTGTTTCCAGTTTAATGTTTTCATTTCCTAATTTTATTAATAGTGATAAAAATGTCACATTATTTTTATTGTACTTCCAGTTTTTAAAGATTTGTATAGAAAATAGTGAAAATAACAAATAACAAATATTTGAAAACGGAAGACCGAATAAAAACAATGTAACATTTTTATAATTATTAATAAAACACAAAATAAAAACAGAAAATTAAAAATAAAGCAAACTGAGCCCTAATTATAAAGGAATGAGAAATGGAGAGGAAAACTCAAAAGAGTTGAAAGAGGGGAAGAAAGTACGAGGAATAGGACAAGAATACGAGCAAGGTGACATAGGGCCTGTTTGGTAAAATTAACTGTTAGCGGATAAGCTAGCTGATAGCGGATAGCTTATAACGGATGAGGTAACTGATAGCGAATAAGCTAGCTTATTTTCTGTGGAAGTGTTTGGTAAAACTATCGGTTGAACTAGCTGAAAAATATAAAAAAACATAAAAAGACATCTTCATTAATGATTTTACATAAAAGAGAGAGAAGAGAATAAAGGTAGAATTAAATGTAGATAATAAGGATAAAAGTGGAAAGAAAAATGAAATGCTATAAGCTATAAGCTCAAACGCTACTTCAAGTAGCGTCTGAAAAAAACTCTATAAGCTCGTGACAGAAACGCTTATCAAACGGGACTATTTTCTCATCCGCTATAAGCTATCCATTATAAGCTCATAAAATTATCTTGCCAAACAGGCTCATGATTGCTGAAGGAAAAGTGTAGTGCAGTAGTCTCACCACCGAGCAGTAGCAACAATCCTTGAGGCAATAAAATAGAATGGGTTAGGGGTTAAATTAGACGCTTCCATTAGACATAAGCATGACGAGGCCAAAAGAATAAATCAAGATTTTCCACCAATGAGGTGATATTGGAGCCTTATGTAATATTTGATTCATTAAAAATTTTATTTTCAGATAAATCATATTCTTGGGAATTTTATTCCCAGAAATATTTCTTTTTCATCCTTATCTATGGGAATGAAGTTTTCAACTTTCATTCATAAATTTTATTTCTGAACATCTTTTATGTCTGAAATTATTTTTTTTATATATCTTATATCAAACATGAAAAACTTTTATTCCTCACATTACTTTCCTAAGAATATTAAAAATGTGTCTGATGAAGCAGCCGGAAACAGGAAGAATCAGAGACAAAGTACTGAATTATTGACAATTTGAGAGTTTAAAGCAATATTCGAGGCAAGAGAGTAGTAATTGTCAAATGAGTTCTGTAAAATAAAAGGTTGGAAGACAAAAGAATCCTTTCAAGAGAAAGAGTTTGTTGAAAATTATTGGAACCAAGTTTATGCTCTTGTTTTTTCACGAATTATACCCTATAGAGAAGGTAAATGTTGAAGAAATATAAATAAATAGACGGTTTGGCCAGGAAAGCTAATGGAGTTTTGCTTAAAGCTTTGGAAGGTTCGACCATCTGAGAAAAGCAGTTATTAGGGTGTCTTATGTTGAATTCAAGAAGAGTGGTTACCGAAGATCAGAAGGGTTTGAATTTGAAATAAATAAAATTACAAAGGTACTTTCAGAATAAGACACATTATTAAATCATGTAATCACGTATTGACAACAACATCTATAATCTATAATCTATAATATATACAAACGAAAATGCTTCTCAAAAAGAAAATATTACACATATAATCTCTAAGAAGCTTCTCACCAAAAATTATACACGTGTCGCAATATTATGAATTTTGCATAAAATCTACAAACAATCACCATTAATTGATTTTTAGAAATTAAATGGTTTTAATTTGCAATCAAAGTCAATACATGCAATTTCAAATCAATCATTTGCTATTAAAATAATTTTCACACCATGGAAGAGAGATATTTGCACACAATAAATGTTATATATAGTAAGAATAATAATTGTATAACAATACATTAAGCCTAAATCAATTTTTTAATGAAACAATTCAAAATAATCCTAATATACGGCTGGACATTTAATCTAAATTCTAATCAAACAGTAAATTCACTAACAATTTGGAAAACAATTATGTACCAATTTTAATTTGTAAATCAAAGTTGCATTAATTTGTCCAATTTCGAAAACTTTTCGCACTTTCTCTATTATGCATTACAGCTATTTACAACTAAAAATATTTTGTTTTGTTTTTTAGGTTTTCTTATTCAATGGCCATTTACTACAAAGATTTCGATAGCATATACGCATTCTATATATCATGCATAAATCAAATGTTAGCTCATTTCTTATTTCATTTCTTTTTAGAGGCAAAGTTTTCAGGAAGCTTCTCACCAAAAATTGTACATGTGTCACAATATTAAGTGTTTTGCATAAACTATACAAACAATCTGCATTAATTGATTTTCAGAAATTAAATGGTTTTGATCTGCAATCAAAGTCAATACATGCAATTTCAAATCAATCATTTACTATTAGAATAATTTTCACATAATGAAAGAGAGATATCCGCAAACAATAAATGTTATATATAGTAAGAAACTAAGAATAATAATTATATAACAATACATTAAACCTAAATCAATCTTTTAAGGAAACTATTCAAAATAATCCTAATATACGGCTGAATGTTTAATCTAATTCTAATCAAACATTAAGAGCATGTTTGGGAAAGATTACTTTTTCTCATTTCAGCTGTTTTTTGGCTAAAAAGATGTTTCATACATAATCTATCATGTTTGGTAATTAGCTTAAATTTATAGAAAAGCTTTTTTTGGGGGAAAAAAGCTATTTTATGACATCTAATTTGTTTTAGCTTAAGATTGTTGTGATTTGATTATTTTTCATTCTCAAAACTCTCTTCCCTATTTACCCCTACAAAACTAACTTCCAAACAAATATTATTAAATTATACAAATAACTTCTTACATTTTTCGTAATTTACTATGTAAAAGTGATTTTTTTTGCACCATCCAAACGAAATGGATTGTCTTAAAATCACTTTTCAGCAAACATACCCAAACAAAAACGCATTCTGATTATAATCGATTATCACAATAATCGATTATACATATAATCGATTATCAGCATAATCTATTTTTTTCAGCTTTCCCAAACACACTCTAAAATTCATTAACAATTTGGAAAATAATTATTTACCAATTTTAATTTGCAAATCAAAGTTGCATTATACCCTGATTTTTATTATTAGTATTGATTTAAAAACCAAACAATTTTTAAAAACAAAAAAAAAATGAAAATAAAATAAGAAAATAAAATAAAAAAATATGAATCGATTCAAATCAAATTAGGAAATGATTTGGAATAGAGCAATTGATAAATTTAATGCATCATTTTTTATATATATCATCAATTGAATTTTATGTAGTCATACAAAAAAAAACCTTATAATTAAACTTATAAGAAGATTTCTATTTTATATTTTATATAACAATATTTTCTTCTTTTAATTAGTTTATTTTGAATTTTATATAGTCATTGGTTCTGGTCAATTGAAATTTTTCAAAGAATTTTTAAACTGATTTTGTTTCCATAACTTAGTCATATATTTTCTATAATTATGTTTTTAATCGATTAAATTTCTATCCAATAAAATATTGTGGAATTTATATTTGTTCATGAGAAACAAATGTTGCCTGTGAGATACATGGGTGACAACACTAGGGAGTGGTCTCTAAGAAAACTAGACAATGCAAAATTTGTTTTTTTATTGCTATTCCATGTTGAACTCAAATGGAATTTGATCTATTCATCCAACAGTTTCAAAATTAATTTAATAGTTGTTTTGCCAAAACAAAAGAATTAATATATAATTTTAAGTAAATAAATAATTATATACACATGTGATTTTAAAATATGCGTAAAAATCAATGCGATCCGTGCGAATGCACGAGTAGCGTACAAAGAGTGTTTTGTTGAACGATATTCTCCCAAATTTGGGATATTCAGAACTCTTAAGTCACAATCGTACCAGAAAGATCAAAAGGTTAATACCCTGTAGTAAACTGTGCTGATTTTTAATATTTTAGTGTTTTTACAATGTTGGGTTTTTGTAATTTAATTTATGGTCAAATATAAATAAAATATAGTCATAAATCTATGTATTGTTTTTATATTTATATATTCTTTATAAATTTCTTATTTTTGAAATTATATTTTTAATACGAAAATTATGTAGTACACAATATGTACTTACTATTTACACTTAAGAGTGATTATTTATATTATAATATTAATAATAATTATTAATTTAATATCTGTTATATTTTGTGATCGACGGTTCAGACAAAATAATACTTTGATAATTTTTGATATATAATTTCTTATAAAAATTTATAAATCAAAAACATAAAATCAATAATTACATAATTAAAAATAAAATCCTAAAAAAAACTATATACTCCCCCTGCATGGCATGGGTCCATGCACTTGTAAAAATACCTAAGTTATTGTCTTTGTCGATAAATAGTAGTTGAAGCGATGTAATCGGAGTTGATCTTTCTTGATAAAATCCTAATTATATCGACGACGGTAAATTGAAGAATTTGTTTCAAGTAGGCGTTCCTCCTTCAATTCCAATCATTTCAATATAATGCATTTGTTATTTGTTATTTTAATTCCTTTACTTTTATGTTCGTTACATACCATTGCACTTTATTGATTTCTGTTCTTAAAGTTCATTTTATTCGTCTGCAATTTACTTTTTGTCGAAGTTTATTTTTACCGCATATTTACTTTTTAGTTAATCAAATTCTCGTTCTTTATGGTACATTCCATCCGTTCAAGTTTACTTACAGTTTGTCAAGTTTATTGATAATTTGATTGTCTAAGACTATTTTCTGATAAACAAGATTACCATAGAAACTTAATTAGAATCCCACACTAAATTCTAAGGATTGTTGGTGAGTTATTTTCGAAATCAGTTAAACCAAAATTTACCATAAACAAGTTGAGAGTTAAAAATAAGTGAGGACTCGTGGTAGTAGGCTAAGGTGAAATTCAAGACTTGCTATCTTAAGATAAATTGTGTGAATTTTGAGCTCTTGATGATTATCTATCCTTGCATGCAATCAATCTGTATTTTTTAATTGTATATATCTCATGTAAAATATGTGAAGCTCCCTCGCCAAAAGAGGAATCAAATCCAAGTGTACTTATCTCATAAGGTTCCTGATTAGTGGAGTAATTTAATTGATATAAGAGGAGGATGAATCCAAGTGAGTTCAGCTCACAGACTCCATAATGAGATGACACTTGATAATTATGTATGGCAACTTGATTTGTACTTCTAGTACTGGTTTGTACTCAATCGTAAAAGTAGAAATATATGTGATGAGATATAAACAAGTCCCACATTGTTCAAAGTTCAAACAAGGAAAGATACCTGGATTTATAAGTACGAAAAACATCTCCATTGGTATGAAGCCTTTTGGGGGTGTCCAAAAGCAAATCCATGAGGGTGTAAGCCCAAAGTGGATAATATTATATCATAGTGTGGAGACATGTTCCGTATAAACAGGATTCTCGGTTCCCAACAAGTGGTATTAGAGCCGTTGGTATAAACGGCTTTGACGAGTATGAGAATAATTGTTGGTATAAACATGTTAAATACTCGAAGGCTTCCGCACTAGATGGGGGATGAATCATGATCCTTTGTTTGAAGGAAGAATTGTTGAGATACAAACAAGTCCCACATTGTTCAAACAAGGGAAGGTACTTGGTTTTATAAACACGGAAAATGTCTCTATTGGTATGAGACATTTTGGATGGTGTTCAAAAGCAAATCCATGAAGGTGTAAGATCAAATTGGATAATATCATATCATGATGTAGATATATATGTGATATAAACGGGATCCCCGGTTTCCAACAATATGTAATCCAAGTTAATGGTTGATTGACTGAGATATCTCATCTCATGCTTCTTAATTATGTTTTTTTCTACTTCATATGCGGGATAAGGAGAAGGAAGGGAGAACTGAGTAACTCTGTGTTATGTTTTGTAAGCCTTAAATGTCATGCAGAGTCTGTAATCATAACAAATTTGTGTAAAGTTAACAATCTATTCTAGTTTTGAACCTTTCCAATTCTGATTTCCATCATGTCGGCTATGTTTCTTTAAAAATCAAATCCCTCGAGTAAATTAAGAAGCACCAACCAATACATTCCATCTCATGGAACACATAGATCCTTTTATTCCTTTTTTTATGTCCTTCAACCGAAAGTTAAAGATTAATTACTTTCAAAACGTAAAGATCATCAAAGTAAATTTTATCTCTATCAATAAAATCTTTTTCATACATACAGTATGAATCGAACCTCTGACATAATGCTTAAGAAACTTAACTATCTAACAAGGGTGTTGGGCTTTCTTGATTAGATCCTTTTAGCATGTGTTTGAAACTGCTTTTAGTAATCAAGTGTGGAAGTAAAATCACGTCCAAAATGTCATATTTGTTATTTTCTCTCTATCAAACGTGAAAACTACCGAGACAAGCTTTCTCATCATGTCCAACTTGACGTGGTTCCGAACATAGCTTATTCTTTTCCAACAGAAAAAAGGTTCTCTAAAGTGAATTTTTTTTAAAGTGAGCAAATAAAGTGTTTGCACCATTGATTTAATAAAGTGAGTTAAGATCTCTATGCACTTATTAAATCAAAGATGATAACATCCTTACTTACTTACTTTAGAGATAAAATTGTTTTAGAGGAGCCTTATCATTTTCCAATAAACTTATAAGTAAGTTTATGTCACCTTATTATCGTCATGACGTAATTATCATTATCATAAATAAAAAGCTCAAAGAACATACGAAGTGAAAATAAGAGAGAAATTCAGTAGTCCTTATAACCTTGGTATTTAGTTTAAACAGCATATTGTTGAGTTCTTCTATTGAAGAACAACCCTATTATAGATGCAACTAAGTTTCCTAAGAATCCTCTTAAATCCATTGGATCTTGATGAAACGTAAAATTACACACTTTTCGGTTTATTTGTGACAAGTTTTATATAATTTTTATTTATCTCCTTAGTGTTATGTTTTTTATTTTTTATTTAAATTTCCAAATATAATCTAAAAGTTTTTCATTAAATTAAGAGTTATTGACAATTAACATTTAACATATCATAGCCATCCCGGAAAAGTTAAAAACTAAGATATTAAAAACTAGAATTCACAACAACAAAAAAGAGACACAAAAAAGGCGTTCTAAAAAAATTAATGAAAAAACAATTTTAAAAAATTTTACTAGTCAATAAATTAAGAAGAAATGAAATATTCGGACATAAGCAAGCGTTGCTTTATTTGGTTTTAGAAAGAAAATGAAAAGAGAAAAGATAAAAAGAAAGAATATATGAGTATAAAGAAAATGATTTAAAAAAATAAAGTTTAAGGGTTGTTTGGTATGAGACTGAGATGAAAGTAAGAAAAAAAAGATAATTTTTTTTAAAAGATAATTATGGTGTAAGTATTTAATTTGGTCCCTGAAGTTATAGGGTCGTATCAACTTAGTTCCTTACATTATCAATATTCCAACATAATTCCTGAAATTACAAAAAGTTAATCAAATTTGTCCCTCTGTTGGTATTTACATGGACTATAATGACATTAAGTTGATAATATTAGGGATGCATTTGAAACTACGTGAATAATGTCAATGATGCATTTATTACATTTTAAAATTTCAAGGATCATTTTAAAATATTGATAATGTAGGAGACTAAATTAATACAATCTCATAATTTTAGGGATCAAATTAAATATTTACTCAATAATTATATTCCCCTTGATAAATTTGATATTTCAATCTACTTTATCTTTCTTTTTCCCTTTTTTTTATCATAAATGGAGAAAAAAACTTTTGTTTGGATTCACAAATTTTTTTTATTTCTATTTTCTTTCCTGGATAAACAAGGGGAAAAAAAATAAAAGTAAAACAAAATCATTATATTTTGTGACCTTAGTCCCATTGTCCAGCTTACCCAAACAAGGTGTGGTACATGTGGGTTGGTTTAGTGGCGCCACACCGTTTAAAACGTCTATAAATAGTTAAATACCCTTCGTTCACTTACATCACCCAGTTTGTTAGCAGATACTAGCTACTTCGCATTTGCATTCTTTTCTCTTTCTTGCTCGCTCCCTCGCTCGCTCTCGTCTTTGGTGGCAGCAGCAGCAGCAGCAGTTTCGGTTCGTTAGATATGACGGACGGTCATCTTTACAATAATATCACCCTTGGAGGCCGCGGCGGCACTGTTAGTTCTCTCTCTCTCTCTCTCTCTCTCTCTCTCTAACCTTCGACTTTTGTGCCCTTTGCTGAAACCCTCATTCAATTCCTCTTTTCCAAACCCTAATTTTCAATTATGTTCCTACCACCCCGCCATTTCTCTCTCTCTCTCTGAAGCTCTTTATTTTACTTTACTTCTATCACTCACAGTTTCGCTAATTTGGTTTTTATTTTATTTTTTCCCGTTGAAAGCGAAAACCCAAATTTTAGTTTCGTTGAATTTGACGATTTTATTTTTATCTTCTTAATATTTGTCGAATCCGAGTTCAAAATATCAATCGGTGAAACCTGATAGCTGGTGGTTAACGAGCGAATCTTAGGGTTTTGTTCTGTGTATATATATATATATATATTATTTTCTTCTGCTTTAAACCCTAATTATTGTTATTATTATTCACTGTAGAAGTGATCTATTCTTTTGGGAATATGTTGAAATGTTTGATTTTTAGTGGGTAGTGCTGGAAATTTGGGCATTAGTGGTTTTTGTTCTTCTTCTCAAAACCCTAAGGGAATGCTTTGGTGAGTTTCTGGAAAGTGGCAAGGTAGAAATTAGGCAATGAAATGAGGTTTATTGTGTTTCCTGAGAAATTATATCTTAGTTATACTTATACCATTACCAAGCAAGTGGAAAGTGATTTTCATTCCCAATTTTCTACCCTCCCACTTTAAACTTACTCAACCTAGTACAATTTATTTGGTGTTGTCTACAGTTTCTTTAATATCCGTTAGAGAAGGGCCCTGATCGTGGTTGCATTATCTGTTCCATGCTGAGCTTTGATTAACTCCATTGGATTTTTCTTAAAAAAATAATATTAAGAAGAAAAAGGAATTTTTCTGTAAATTTGTGAATAGGTGACTGAAATTAGCAATTATTATGTATGACACCTCTTTTCATATAATCGGGGTTGCAGAATCCAGGACAGATGAAAATACATTCTGGAGGTATTTTATGGAAGAGACAGGGAGGTGGTAAATTAATTGAAGTTGATAAAGCTGACATAATGGGGTTGACATGGATGAAGGTCCCAAGGACCAATCAACTTGGTGTACAGATCAAAGATGGCTTGTACTACAAGTTCACTGGATTCCGCGATCAGGTTACTCTCTACCCCTCCTGAATGTGCGTTTACATATATTTGATGCAGAGAAAGAAATTAAATTGTTTGGTTTGATTTCTTATTTTGTTGTTTTAGTCAGACTTTTAACGGATCTAAATAATGATGACTTGGTACCTTGGTTTTGGACTTGGACTTGATTGTATTCAAATGCTGGTTCTTATGTTGTTATTTTATACTTATTCCCCAGGATGTTGCAAGTTTGACAAATTTTTTCCAAAATACCTGCGGAATAGCAGTAGAGGAGAAGCAGTTTTCTGTCAGTGGGCGTAATTGGGGAGAAGTTGATCTAAATGGTTGGTGATATTTACATGAACTGACTTGTGTGTTTTAATTGATATTGTCTACATGATGCATTGCGTGTACCTTGGACATCTTTCTTTGTCATCCTTGCTATACTTCCAGAAAATTTACTATTTTGGAAAACAAAAAGTTTGACACATCTTCTGTTTAACATGGCGATATTCATGAGGGCATGGTATGTAACATTTTAAGCAAGAGCGTCCCTATTTTCAAAGAAATTCAGTTGATGTCATCTAGTTTGTTGTAGGACATGCAGTAGCTTTTCTTGAATAGTGCAAGATCTACGCCTCTTATGATTTTAGGAACCATTACCTCCAATTTTTTGGTAATCACATCAAGTGCAATTTTAATTAAAAATTGTTTTATCTTTGTTTTATGTAGTTAATAGAGACAATACTTATTCTATGTTTGGATCTTGCCAAATATGAAGAAAAAAGGGTAGGCAACTTGTGTTTTGGGTTGTTCTCAAAGTGGAACATCATCTCATTCTTGTTTTGTTATTTTTTCAGTCAGCCTTTCTCTTTAAGTTGGGGCTTATTTGATAGAGTTGTTTGACTGCTTTTATGCTACAAGTGAATCTGAAGCTTTTATTTTCATTTCAGGAAATATGCTGGCTTTCATGGTTGGTTCAAAGCAAGCTTTTGAGGTGTCTTTAGCAGATGTCTCTCAAACTCAGCTTCAAGGGAAAAATGATGTGATTTTGGAGTTTCATGTGGATGACACAACCGGAGCTAATGAGGTATATCGATATATACGTACAAATATACAGTCTTATAAGTTTAGCAGAGTCATGCAGTTTAGGATAACTTGCATCTAGTTGCAATTAAATCTTCCTAATCCAAGCCTAATCTTGGACATTATTGTAATTCGGGTTTGCAATTTTTGTTGTCTAATATTGTGTATGTTATGATTTCAGAAAGATTCATTGATGGAGATAAGTTTCCATATACCAAATTCCAACACCCAGTTTGTTGGTGATGAAAATCGTCCTCCTGCTCAGGTGAGTCTGCTAATTACTTTAAGAAATTTCATGTTATAAAAACTTATAGGTTAACTGACATTTGCACATTCTTTTTGGTATCAGGTTTTCCGTGACAAAATCATGTCTATGGCTGATGTTGGTGCTGGAGGTGAAGATGCTGTCGTTACATTTGAGGGTATTGCAATCCTTACACCAAGGTAATGTCTTTAAATGCAGATAGGTTTACCCACGAAGGTATCATTCAAGTAATTTTGGCTTCTTATTGTTGTCTTGTATGCTGCTGCTTGCATTTGTCCTTTGAAGATAAAAATTAATCTGTATTAATAGTTGTACTATTGTGCAGGGGACGATACAGTGTTGAGCTACATCTGTCATTTTTACGCCTTCAAGGACAGGCTAATGATTTCAAAATCCAGTACAGCAGTGTGGTTCGCTTATTTTTACTCCCCAAGGTTTATTTCCTGATCCTTTGCCTTCATATCACCTATATTTGTTTTGTATTAAGAAATCTAAGTTATGTATGAGTAATAATTTAGTGCAACCAGCCAACCATATATTAAATTGATGTCTCTTTTTTCTGGACCTATATAATATACTGACTGTTTCTCATGTCAACCGGCTGTGTGTATCTGTAGTCTAATCAGCCACATACCTTCGTCGTTGTTAGTCTTGACCCCCCTATTCGGAAAGGACAAACTTTGTACCCTCATATTGTGATGCAGGTACCATTGCTTACTGGTTTCATGGTTTACCAATTTAGGTGATACATTTTTTCCTTGCTTCTGAACCTATCATTTCTTTGCTCATTTCTGTATAGTTTGAAACTGATTATGTCGTGCAAAGTGAATTGTCAATGAGTGAAGATCTCTATAACACGAAGTACAAGGACAAGTTGGAGATGTCTTATAAGGTATTGACTAAACAGTTCATAACTGATATATAATCCATGAGATACTGCTCCTCAAGGTCCGCATGGGAAAATGAAAGAGAGCATTTTGCATAGTTAGTTGATTGAGTGATGCAAGAATGTTGGCACTATAGGTCATGCATATCACATGTGATGCAATAATTGACGTTTTACTTTCAATCAATTAATCAGGGACTTATCCATGAAGTCTTCACCACAATATTGCGTGGCTTATCCGGTGCCAAAGTTACCAAACCCGGAAAATTTAGGAGTTGTCAAGATGGTTATGCAGTGAAATCATCTTTGAAAGCTGAAGATGGAATTCTATATCCCCTCGAAAAGAGCTTCTTTTTTCTACCTAAACCTCCCACTCTTATTCTTCACGAAGAGGTAAAATCCAGTTGTGCTTACAGATTAACTGATGTCAATTATTCGCATGCATATGAGATTATATATTGGAGGTTTTGATTGTTTTATCCTTTCCTACTAGATTGACTTTGTGGAATTTGAGCGGCATGCTGCTGGTGGTTCAAATATGCATTATTTTGACCTTCTGATCAAACTAAAATCTGAGCAAGAGCATCTCTTCCGTAATATTCAGAGGAATGAATACCACAATTTGTATGGTTTTATCAGGTAAATTTTAGCTCCTTGCTATTTTTTCATGTGTGCAAAGCTACTTTTTCGTTATATAAACTTCATTTTTTGCCTGCACATGTAGTTCAAAGGGCTTGAAAATTATGAACTTAGGAGGAGATGCCAAGGGCCCTGGTGGTATGGCTAAAGTTCTTGAGAATGATGATGATGATGCTGTTGATCCACATCTTGAGCGCATAAAAAACGAAACTGTTGATGAAAGTGACGAAGAGGTGCCTAAATCTGTCTTTTGTATCATTATGGTCCTCTTCTTTAGTTTGAGTAGCATTTTGCAAATGTGTTTTTGATTTTCGTAATTGAGGAGACAACATTTATTTTTATCCAGCAGCATCTGAAAATACTTGAGCATGAAAAAACTTAAGTGAGCTAGGAAGTTATTGCCATTCTTTAACTCACATTTTCGTTATTATGCAGTTGGCCTTTCTCATGTGTATCTAGCCTTAATAGTTTCTTGTGTTGTCTGTTTTGCTCACTATTGTGTATGTTTGTGTACATTTGTTCTGTGCATGTATCTTCAGTCTGTCGGAGTTTCCCCACTTTGGCCTTTTTTTCGGTGGGCTCCCTGTGGTAGGATTATTCAAGTCTTGGTTTTGCTTCTCTATATCTTAATCAGTAGTAAATGTCTGCAGGACGAAGATTTTGTTGCTGACAAGGATGATGAAGGTTCTCCAACTGATGATTCCGGAGCAGACGATTCTGATGCTAGTGACAGTGGTGATGAGAAAGAGGCAAGTTTATATTTGCATTTGTTGTCTTGTGATACCTCCCCTCTATTCTTTAAATCTTTGTTGGGTCTGACCTTAATGATGAGCAATTTTCAGAAACCTGCCAAAAAGGAACCCAAGAAGGATTTGTCTTCTAAGGCATCTACTTCTAAGAAGAAATCAAAAGATGCTGATGAAGATGGAAAAAAGAAAAAACAGAAGAAGAAAAAGGACCCAAATGCACCCAAGAGAGCAATGTCTGGTTTCATGTTCTTTTCTCAAATGGAAAGAGAGGTGCGTTCTTCATCATACATATTGGCAGTGTGGTTTTGGGTTTGGGTGTGTGGGCTGTGGGTGGGAGCATTTCAATTCCTGTCTGCTTAGCTACCTAGCCTTCCTGAGTTTGGGGTTACAATTGGTAGTTCAAGTTAGTTAGTATTCATAATTTCGCTCTACTAAATATTTTGGGGGGGAGAAAGTCAAGTTTCTTAGGTTGGGTTTGTAAAGATAATCTTTATAATACCAGTTTCTAGATAATGTGAAATCATCTGGCGAACCTGCTAATAATGTCAGTGAGCCTCAAAATGTCCTGTTCCAGTGTGTCTGAACTCAGTATGGCCAGGACCTTTAGCAAAATTGTTTATGGCCATTTTAGCTGTATGAAATTGGAGAACAAGCTGAAATGGTTTACGTGTTAAGTCGGGTTTTATAAGTTGAGTTCATCTACATATTATTTCATGGAGATTGTTCTTTTGATGACAGAACTTAAAGAAAAGTAATCCTGGAATTTCATTTACGGATGTGGGAAGAGTACTTGGAGAGAAATGGAAAAAGATGTCAGGTATGTCTGATTGCCAGGTTTTGTTTCATGAATTTCCATTGAATGACTATGCCATTCATGATCAGAGTTTACCATGTACTGAAATGAAGTTTTCTATTTCTTTGCCTGTTGAATGCACAGCGGAGGAGAAGGAACCATATGAGGCAAAAGCCCGTGCAGATAAAAAACGTTATAAGGATGAGATTAGTGGTTACAAGAATCCGCAACCCATGAATGTTGATTCGGGAAATGAATCTGACAGCGCATAAGGTTGTTTTCATGTTGAAAGTAATCCTGTCGGTTTCTGTGGAAGTCCAGCTTTATAGTTGTTGCACCATTGTGGCATCAGCCATATAGACATGCAACTAATGGTAGTCGTCATGCTTTGTGATATTTACAACAGGTGATGGCATTTTCATGTATGTATGGTAAATTGCCGCTAACTTGAAGTTCACTGGAACCAGCTGGAGATCACTGTGTTCTTGGGGTTCAATTCAAAGCCAAGCAGCTTGTTTGCATGGCTCAAGGGAAGGCGGATATGGATGAGCTTGTTGTGGGTTGACTAGGCATAAATGCGCTTATTAGAGATCTATGTTTATAACCCGATGTACCTATTGCCTAAACGACAGTGCTTCTAAGTTTCTTGTACTGTGACGGCTGAAATAGGCGACCAGAATTTATCCTTGACTTTTGTGCTAATGAAATTTTAATATTACCTAAGCCTATTCTTTACTTGTTTTTTTGTTCATTTCTGTTATGCAGTTTGATTATGGACTTGCACCCGTTTTAATGTGATAGCTAAAACTAAACTATTTATTTATGGAAAATTTTTAGCTCTAAATTTAATTAATTATGCAATTATTCTGAAGTCTGAAGTATCAGCTATCCCACTTTTGAGGTATTGGGTAGTACTTTAAGCTCGAGTCGTTTACTCCAAACCTATATCCCGATCACCTAGGGGGCTTCTAAATGTAATTTAACCGTTTCGTATTTTAGGACCCCAAAAAATAAAATAAAAACTGTATTTTATGTTTTTTTAATGCTCCCTGTGTTTAATGTTTTAGAATTCATTTTCTTCCTGTCTACATGTCGAGTAGTTTTCTCTTTCAAAATGTTTTTTAAACACCTAGATGATGCTTTGTTTTGTTTATTTCGTGGAATAAAAATGTTTAATTTTTTAATCTAATGTTTTGCTGTTTTGTTTTATTTATAAAACTTAGAATATAATTTATATACTTTTTTATTAAAGGTAGAATTTATATATCTTATGAGTTTAATTGTTATACACTGATAGTATAAAACATTTTTACACTGACATTTAATCATAAGTTGTCATATTAGTAAAAAAAAAATTAATTTTTATCATAACTATCTTAAAAGTCATTCATATCATGATTGATGATTGGTTATTTGTGTAAAAATATTTTATACTGTCAGTGCATAACCATTAAACTCATATCGTATTGTTTCCTATTTCAACATGTCTATGAGTATGATATTTGCCTGAAACACCCTGTTTTATGCAGTCATCCAGATGTGAATGGAGTATCTAAATATTCAAATTACAATATTATCTGATCTGGGGATATAAGCTTGGCTTGGTGGTTGGGGTGGGAGAGTTAAGAAGTGAAGTGATAAGGAGGAAGAATGTTCAACTTTCATCCACTAACATTTCTAACAAATCTAACAAATATTAACATTTGTCTATAAAAAAAAAAATAATATCATCTGATTTTTTGGTTTTTGTGTCCTGTGGTCTCTCTTCTCCGTAATTGATACAGGTGCGTTTGGAAGAGCTTATAAAAAGCTTATAAGAATAGTTTATAGAATTAAACTTATACAAATAGTTTATATATGAAAATAGTTTATGATCTTTTTATAAGCTCTTTTGAGTTTATTTCCATAAGCTTGTTAAAGAAGCTTATGAAAATAAGTTTTTTTAGCTTATTTAAAAAATAGCTTATTAAATTAGCGTTTAATTAAGTTGTTTATCCAAAGACACTCATACCCCTATGCACCTCGTTCCCCTTCCCAAATATCCTACTTGCCTTACCCTGATAAAAGTTCTAACCCAGTTCTAATATCATTTGAAATGTTAATCTGGTTTTTAATTTGGCTAGCATGCTTAATTAGTATTCATCCTTTTAATTTCGTTGGACACCAGAGAAAAAAACCATATATCTTAACATCTATATTATATATATATATATATATATTTGGTTTAGATTATTTCAAACTCCAAAGTGTTTTTTTTCCGTTCCGAGACATTATTTTCTACTTTTTCTCAAAGCTCCATTTTGGAGTTTTTTGCCGTGCAAGTGAGGTCATTTGGCGTTGTAATTAATTTAAAACATGGTCTATATCACTAATATTCTACCACCACATGAATGACAATATTTATTGAGTAGAAAGTAACACGTGATGGAGACTGATTAGATATATTATATTAGAATAATTTTATGGATGTTGTTATGGTATCCATGAAAATAAAACAGTTTGGATATCCTATGTCCAATCAAAATGCGTCACCTCAATTAATTGAGTCATATGAATATCATATGGGATTAAATTCTCACCATTTGATTGAACCATATAGACAAGGATATGATATCCAAGGGATACCATAGAATCTTCCTAATTTTATCTGCATATGATGTTATATATATTTTTACACTATATATCATTCTTCATCAAGCAATTGAAACAAGGCTGGCAAGTGTTTCAAAATATATTATATATCCAACCTTCCCTAGCGAAGCATATATACGTTGAAAAAGTCAGACAAATTAGCATATATATATGGCCAAACTCAGAAAATTTAGGAAGTTGCTTCGCTATGCACGTGGACCATAATGCCATTAACAAAGCAACTAGTCATATAATTAAGTTAACAATGATGAGAATATGCCTTGGCAAAGTGGAAGGATTGGCTATCATTTGATCATTTATAAGCCAAATTCCTATAGTTTAGACCTGCCAGATCCTTTTATTAACCAAGTTTGGATATTTGTTACACCCTAAGAAACTGATCACGGTTATCCACTCTAAGCGCTCCTAAATTTAGAAGCACAACCGTTAACGTTGAAGGGCTACCATTATTATTTAAGCAATGTCCATTTTACATGTCTCAAACTCACACCAAGCACTATGCTTCGTGCCAAACTAATTACTAATTTGTTTTAATTGGTATAGGCTTGCCCAAGGTCTTGTCGCTTTGTGCGTAAAAGGTTTTAACTAATCCCAAGACCTTGGACAACCTTGCCATTTAAGTCGATAAAAATACACATACATATAGAAAGGGAAGAAAGAAAGAAAGAAAAACCAAAACACAAGAGACATAGGCATGGAAAAAATAATGGTGGGAAGTGCAACTAAGATTACCTTTTTCCTCTTGGTTACTTTCGCCATTACTATTCCATGCCTTGAGGCTGGAATTGCTGAATTTGATGATTATCTCAAAGCCCAAGCTGATGTGGCCCATAAAATTGCTCTCGAGGCCTACGTGCCAAACCCTGAAGATGTTGCAGAGGAACTCAATATACACGTTCATATGTACGTACTAATACGAACTCTTCTCTTATTTTACCAGGATGACTCATGCTACGTTCTGAGAAAAATTTAATAGAATTGTTAGAATTTATAATGAATACTTATCTTACACACATATCATTTTGGGTCTTCACCATGTTCTCCTCTTATTATATGTACACCCTCATTATCTATTATATATATTACCTAGATCAAGTGTTTTAAAATGTGGATCGCGTTATATGATGCGGCCAAAATATTTCGGTTTTGCATTAGGCTGTAATTGCGGACCGCATTGGTTGTATAAGGCCGCAACAATCATAATGTGACTCTGACTACAACCTGACCACAACCGCAATTTAAATCTGCCTGGATGTATCATTTGATATGAAAGAAACATTATTTAATTTGTAAAGATTCAAAGTTGGTTTTGGGATATAAATCAAAAGCCATTCAGATCATTCTTCCGTTGATAAAAAATCAAATATACTTCCATTCTAGCAAAAATTAAAAGAAAAAGAATAGGCTATTTAGTATTTTTTTTACAAGATACAATATACTTTTTCAGTAAATATTTTTCTTAACTTAATTTGATGCAATGCAGGGCATTGGAGGGGAACAACAGCACAAGAAGGGAGCTAAAGCAAAAATATAAAGGACCATGCAGAGCCACAAATCCCATTGACACATGCTGGAGGTGCAGGAAAAACTGGGCCAAGGATCGCTTTAGGTTAGCCAAATGTGGCAAAGGGTTCGGCAGAAGAGCCACCGGAGGCCTCGGCGGCCCCATCTACGTCGTGACCGATTCATCGGACAACGACATGGTTAACCCTAAACCCGGAACCCTCCGCTATGGTGTTATCCAAAAGGGTCCATTGTGGATCATATTCAAACGTAGCATGGTCATCACATTGCAACAAGAGTTAATGGTTAACTCAGACAAGACCATTGATGGTCGTGGTGCTAACGTTCAGATTAAGGGTGGTGCTGGAATCACTATACAATATGTGAACAATGTGATCATTCATAACCTTAGAATTAGGAATATTGTGTCTAAGAATGGTGGCATGATAAGGGATTCAGTGGACCATGTTGGACAAAGAACTAGGAGTGATGGTGATGCAATCTCCATTTTTGGATCCTCCAACGTTTGGATTGATCATGTTTCATTGTCTGAAAGTGAGGATGGCCTTATCGATGTTATCCAGGGTTCTACTGGCATCACCATCTCAAATTGCCACTTGACCAAACATAACGATGTAATGTGTACTTTAAATTATTCTTCATTACTTGTATTGCATGCTAACCCATATTATTTACTAGGGATAATGTTAACTATTTCTACACCTCATTTTGTACACCTATATGGTCTGCACTTTTATTTTTTACACTTTTTAACACACTTTCTTTAACACATATCATTTATTATTAGGTGAATTTTATGTAGGACCCACTAAATCACATGAGTCCACTCTCTATTTAATGGGTCTCACATGAATTCTACCCGATAATAAATAGTTTGTGATCAATAGAGTGTGTTAAAGAATGTGTTATTAGTATTGCTCATTAGTTATGTTAGAATAATGACATCATTTTTTCAGCACATGCATCATATATATCACTTCATATTTGTTTGAGGTGGTAAAATTAGAGTATATGTATGCCAAAAATAAAATGACATTAACTAAAAATTATAAAGATATATAAGATAATATGTGAGTAACATTATTCATTACTGTATATAACATTTGAATTTAAATAATTTGAAATGCATGGGTAACTTGGAGATATTAGGTGCATTAATTTGATGTATATGAATGAATATTATTGCAGGTGATGCTGTTAGGAGCTAGTGATACCTACAATGGGGACAAGATTATGCAGGTGACAGTGGCATTCAACCACTTTGGGCAGGGATTGATTCAGAGGATGCCAAGAGTCAGATGGGGTTTTGTCCATGTTGTGAACAATGACTACACTCACTGGCTCATGTATGCAATTGGTGGTAGCTCAGGGCCAACAGTTCTGAGCCAGGGCAATCGCTTCATTGCTCCCAACAATGATGCTGCTAAGGAGATCACACATAGAGACTATGCAGGACCAGAAGTATGGAAGAATTGGCAATGGACCTCAGAGTTGGACCTATTCATGAATGGTGCAAAGTTTGTTGAGTCTGGTCCACCTGTTGGGAATCTTCCATTCAAGAAAGGGTTCATAATGAAACCAAGACATGGATCTGCTGTTAATAGGCTAACTAGGTTCGCTGGTGCCCTTCCTTGCATGGCGGGCAGGCCTTGTTAGAAAACAAAATTTCATATTTTATTTATATATATATATATAACACATGCTCACGTACAACATAAGATATGAGAATCTTCTAGGATGAATTGCATTCCCCTTATGCTTTAGAAGATGTGTTTATGTATATATATGTATTTTTATAGTTTCCGCAATATCAATGTGATTTGTTGGTTATAAGAAAAAAAGAAACATATTGTTGTAGCCTTGTGAGACAGTGAAAAAGAGAATTTGTTGCTCTTGATTGGGCTCAAGAGATGACAAGAAATAAGAAGAGACAATATTATAAGTTATTTGTTAATTTTTTTTGGTCGTTTTTTTAAACATATGTAGCGCTAGGTTTGCAACCCAAGTGACCAGTTGGAGGTACGTTGAGCAAAAGCAAATATTTGGCCTGCATAACAAACGAATATTAACATTTGTCTATAAAAAATATTTTTGCTGCACACATTAATTTTTGGAGGGAAAAACATTCAATTCTAGGTTGTAGAATTGATTGTGAGAGAAGTAGTATTTCGTGTTTGGATAAACTCTTTGATGGGAGGGATGGTTTAGTTTTGATGGTCAAAACTCAAAACTAAAGTTCTGTTTGATTTCAGCCAACCCTTACAAGTAAGAAATCAAAACTTCTTGTTCGAGTAAATTGATCAATTTGTTCCCTGAAATCGTAATATCGTATTAACCTCATCCCTGACAATAATTAACGAAATTCAAAAAAAAGTCATCGAAGTTGTCAAAAGTTAATCAATTTAGTCCTCAACCCCAATCAATCTTGTCCCTGATATTATTGACGGAGGGATTAGGCGTGTATTTGGATGAACGTTTGACAAACGTGATTTTGGATAGAATTGATTTTGTAGATTTGATTTCAATATAATGGAGTTTGAAGTGAAGTGATTTATGTTTGGATGTTTTTATTTAGAAAGCAAGTTTGATGTACAACTTAATGTGATTTTTCAATACAGAAGCAGAATCTACTCCAACTATATACTTCTAGTAGAATCAATTGTGGATGCAAAATCGCTTCCCCAAACATGTAAATAAACACCTATTTTTCTACGAGAATCACATTTGACAGGTGCAGAAGCAATTCTGGTGCTCCCCACCGTGATACCAAAACACGGTAGATTGATTAACTTTTGATAATTTCGATCACTTTTTGGAATTTTGTTAATGTCAGGGAAGAAATTGATACAATATTACAATTTCAGAGACCAAATTAGAGATTTACTCCTTCTAGTTCTATTTGGGTGTCTTCTTACTTTATGTTATTACCATTGAAGTATTGTGTAAATGGTAATGACCAGAGATGCACGAAAATAGGACTCTCCTACACTCTTGTACAAATTCTGTAAATCAAATACACCATAAAAATAACAAGAATTTTTTTTACAATACGATAGCATACAGATGTAAGAATTTAACGTAGTTCGAACAATTTCACAATCAAAGAAAAACAGTACAAAAAAATTACTGAGTTTAACCGAAATCCAAAGCTCCTTGTACAGACTTTCATAACACAAAATTTCCTCTCCCTCTTCTTTCTTACTACTAGAAACAGCCCATGTTGCTTTTACTACTGTAACCAAGGTTTTAAATTGAGGTCATGGTTACGGTTGCGGTCGCGTTGAGTTTTTCGTTATTGCAGACAATTGCGAGAAAATGCGGTCGATGTTACAACAATTGCTGTGGGAATGCGATTTCGGAGACTGCTAAAATGGAAACGTCACAGCTCCAATTGCGGTAATTTCAGACTTACATTTAAAACCTTGACTGTAACCATTCAAATGGAGCATTGTGACATTTATTTATAGAGAACTCAGTGCATGTTTGAAAGGATAAATTTTGTAGGTCTTGTTCCCTGGCTACGTATTGGACCACCCGGTAGAAGGGTTGAGCTTTTACCGATCAAATATTCAACCCCTACCTTAACCAATATATGCTGCAAAATCTCCCTGACAAGCCAAGTTTAGGCAATGTGTTTTGCTAAGCCCTCTTTGTATCCCATAATTATGATGCAATAGCTCACCAAAACAAAATTTGGATGCACAATAATAAGTACTCGAAGATATAAATATCAAAGAACGAAGAAATGTTTCAATTGCCATGTCTCCATCCAATTCCGATTTGTATAAAGAAAATCACCTAGAAAACATAAAACAAATGGCCTTCATTTAGTGAACATATAGGTCTAGGCAGTACTCTGTGATCAGTATTGATGGAAGATGAGGTTACTTTACTAAACCTTGGTGAAGAAGTTGGGTACTTTACTAGACCTTCTCAAAAGGAAAACAAGTTGCAATCCTTCCTCCACAGTCAATATCACAAAGAACTATTAGAAAGTTATTCAAACTTTGAGTTCCAAGCAACCTCTATCATACTCAACAAAATTAATGGTTGGAATTTCAACTGTGTGGAATTCTCACGTTGGTAAAGAATGAGTTAAGTGAAAAGTATATAAATTGGAAAAGACATACTCACTGACTTAAGGTTTTGAATCAAGATGTTTCATCAAGCCCACTAATGTTGTTTTTCGTTTAACCTATTGATGGAGATCTCTCCGACTTTTGGGTTTTCCCTATGATCCAACAAGTAGTATCAGAGCCAATGCCATCAGCTGGGTTGGGTATTTGGAGATTATAGTTAGTGCTCAGGTTTGACCCTAACCCTTGTTGTGGATCACATTAACAAGACTCAAGTCTTGGTTGGTAACCCCATGGATACTCATAATAACCCTCGGCTGGATCGAGCATTTGATGTTCAAAAGGTTGAAGAACCAGTAAAGGAAGAAGTTTTTGGCATTTCCTTTTTTGCAAAAGCCTTACCATCCTCTGTCAAAACCCCTAAGTTCTCTTAGTTTGGATCTGTTGGCTCCTTCCTGAGAAAGATGGATTCTAAGAAGGTTCCTCAACCTTCTCAAAAAGAAGTTGAAGATGCTGAGATCCAACTCTATCAAAGCCTGATCCTAAAGGGAAAGATGAAGGAAGAACAAATTAATTAAAAGAAAATATTCATAGGCATGCCAAACATTCAAACAACCCTGAACCATCTCATGGAGCTTGTGTATCAGCTAGCTGAGTGGTACTCCAACCAAGTTCGTCCACATAGTACTCCAAATGCACCTTAATGCCATATGTTCCCTATCCTCCACACATGGAGCCTCCTAAGCCTGCCTCATCTTCCTCATATGATCATTCACCTACTACCAAATAAATCACTTAGCAAAAATTTCTTTCTGTCACCTTTTTGATCAACAACCAAAAGGAGAAGAAGCTAGGGAGAATTAAGATAGTTCAGAATAAATTTTTGATATTTTTGTATTCTGAATGAAATCTTGTGTTGAAAATGTTTGTATCCATTTAGAATAATATTAATGAAAATGTTCTAGATAATTGTTGTTGTGCATAAACTCTATGATTGCTAAATTTATTTGCACATTTCAGAGTTAAGTGATTTAACTGTTCTCAAAAGATATAATAACCTTGTTGAGTATGAATAGAACTTAAAAAATGGGAAGAAAAAAATAAAGCACTATATAGGGGGAGCATGTTCTTAAATTTGAATTAATATTTTATTTCATTGCTCTTCATGAGAATCTTAAAATTTGTTCATGAAAGTTTGTCATCAGAAAAAAAGGAGATTGTTGAGGCAAAAACCCTTTTGAACTGAGCTTTAATGAAACAAACTTTCTGAAGCAAATTTAAGAGAACTACAAGAAAAAGGACTATTACCGACGGTCAAAAGCCCTCGGAACAGCCTTCAAGCCATCGGTACTGGCCATTTTTCGGCGGCCAACCGACGACCTCATGTCTATCGGAAAAACATGCGTCGGTAAACATTACCGACGACTTTGTGTTAAAACCATCATTAACTACCTATGGTTGAGGTTATCGGTAAGCTTATCTCTATCACCGACGACTTAGCCTTTCGTTATGCTCTCATCTGTATTACAGACGACTTTGCCCGTCGGTATGGTCTCATACGTATTACCGACGACTTTGCCCGTTGGTATGGTCTCATCCGTCGGTATGATAATTTATTATTAAAAAAATGATATTGTTTATATCAATGAAATAATTAAATTAAATAAATATTTTAGTTATATTTTGTATTAATTAAATAAATTTATTTTTCTATTAATTATTTACAAATATTATTAAATAAATATTAGAAAATAAAAAAATATCATCAAAGAAATTAACATTATAATTCAAACAATAAATAATGTATTCTTTTACAATAAATAGAAATGTAAATGCTAACAACATAATCTAATAAGCCCTATCTCTATAAGGATGTCGGAAAAGATGCTCAAATTAATGAGTCTTTCTCATCGTCGTCCTCCCCGGTGCTCTAGGTCGGTTGACCAGGCTGCGGAGGTTGCTGCTGCTGCAACATCGACAACATTTGTTGCATCATCGCCCCCATCTGACGCCGCTCCTTCCCCCTCCGCCGCCCACGCTCCTCGATAGCGACCAGTCTCCGCTTCAGCTCGCGGACTCCTGATTGCGATGGCTGCCATTGGTGGACGCTCCATCACTGAGGTCAAAGATGTGCAATGACCCTTTCCG